>WAAD01038350.1:11496-186447 GCA_013389945.1 Fregata magnificens | reverse complement strand
CAGCCCCCGGTACCGGCACCGCTGACACCGGCGGGGCACCCCGGGAGGAGGTGCGGAGCCCCGTGCCCGGGTCACCCCTGAGGCCATGGGCGAGCCCCCGTGGTGAGAACAGCCGGCGCCCCCCCATTCCCCCAGCACCGAGACGCAGCCCCGAGGGGCTCCCACCCACCACGCGCCCCGCGGGGGGCTGAAGGAGGGGAGGCGCAGGGAAAGCACACCCCGGTCACGCACTGCGTCGGGTTTATATTCAGACTTTACTCTCTGGTGCGCGGTGAGACGGGGCAGTTAACACCCCCGTGTGACAATTCATGTCCCTGCGGCCCCCCGCTCCCTCCCCACAGCCAGCACCACCCCAAAATGAACCTCCCACCCCCAAATACTGAGCACCAGTTTTGCGGTTTGGTTTTCTGCAGGGTTTTATCTCATTTTAAGCAGTGAACCAAGGCCGCTTGCCTCGGGTATGAAACAAGGACATGTTGCTTTTCTTGCTTTATGCCCCAGCGAGGTGGAGGATCGACCCCAAGCCCTGCAGGCCAGGTCCTGCCCCCAGCTGACGCAGAACCACCCCTCCATGCCGGGGGGGCACAATGTCTCCACCGTGTCCCACCACAGGCCTCGGCCTCCTCTCCGCACCGCTGAGGGAGGTGCTGGGCTCCCCGGGCCACCCTCCGGGAAGCGGCAGACCTGGACGAGCAGGTAGAGGCACGGATGGAGAACTCTGCGCAGCCTGCCCGGCCGGGCTCCAGCAGTGCGGCGCAATCAGGCAGCTCAGCCGGGAGCAGAGGTGAGCTAGAGCCACTCCTCCTCACAGGAGTATAAAAATACCAGCATAACTTTTCTTAGCTTTTCTTTTTTGGATTTTTTTTTTTTTTTTTTCCCCCCAATATATAAAAAGCCTTTACCAAACCCAAGCGTGTGCTTCACTAAACTTCTGTTCCGTCGTGCAAATTGCTGTGGACTTTGACTTCCAAGTTTACCTGCTTTACTTTTCTGCCTTTCCCCTCGCAGACGCCCCCGGTTTCCCTCAATATATTAATGTTCCTCACGGTGCAGTACCGGCTGTCCAGGGCCTTCTCCGCGCCCCTGGGCAGCTCCACCTTGGTGTTGAGGGGATGCTCCTCCGGGGCAGCTCTGGCAGCCTCCCGCTTCCTCCGCAGCCTTCGACACTTCCTGGTGAGGAGGCAAACTCCCGAAAGCACCAGCAGCAGCAGGGTGACGGCAGCGAAGGTGGTCCCCAGGGAAGCGCCCGTTTGAGCTAGGGAGGCTGCGACGGCGGCTTCCTCCCTCTCCAAGATCAGCGACTTCATGTTGGTGCCGTTCTTGATCTGGTCGCCTTCGTTGTCGTAGATTAAGGACTCATCCAGCATCAGCCTCCCCTCGCTACTGACCAAGTCCCTGCGGCCACGTTTCCAGCGGCGAGTGAGGGAGCGCTGGACGCGAGGCCCCGCCATGCTCTCCGGGCCAATTACGTAGATGACTTGAAGGTACCACTGGTGTCCAGCTTCCACCTTTAAGAAAGGGAAGACACGCACACAGGGAATCGTAACTATGGCTTTTAGATCAAGTGATGTTGTTAAGTAAAGGCAGATCTTGTTGCATTTTTTGTCCGTTTCTTGACTCACACAAATATCAACAAAAAAGCTCAGTGTGTTTTTATGAGCACCTGCAATAATATTTATCACCAAGTGAGGTGTTCAGTCTTGTTGTCTATCTTTGGCAACTGCAATAATTAATTCAGGAACATTAGTAATATGTTTTTCAGGAGCTTCTTTCCTGATTGCTTTGGAAAAAAAAAGTCTTAATCACCACAGTAAATTCCTCATATCCATTTTCTGTGCTGGAGTTTGCTCCTTAACTGGCTCTACTGCTAATTTATGGTACAATCCTGGCAATGCCAAGAAGCCCCTCAAGCAAACAGAGGTCACGGAGTTACAAAGAGGGCCTCTCCGGGGAGGGATAAAAAAGCCCAGAAATCAGGATATAAAATTCTGCCCTCGATCGAGAGCTTCCTCTGTGTGCCTCCTGTTTCTGCCACCATCTGCTCAGCTCCTCCGAGTCTCATACTTGCCAGCCTCTGTGCACAGAGAGGAACGGCAACCAGAGGTCGCCTGCCCCTGTCACGGGGAAGGGGTGTGGAGAGCTCTGAGCTGCGGCTACCTTCAGAGGAAGGGACAGCACCGTTTACATGCTCCACTGCTGAACAGAGACGCTGATCTCTCACCGTGCATTTATACCCAGGCAAATCAAGGAGAGGCCTGCTACAGTACGATCTGCAAATGCGGATGATCACGTGTACATGAGGCCACCTCTCTTCATGGAGGCTGTGTTGCGGGTGGGTGTGGAGACGGTGCGTCCCATCACCCCGTAAGCAAAGTTGGTTGAGGGTTGCCGTTAAACTGCAGAAGGCTGCAAGGCCTACTCTCGCATGAATTTGGTTTCTCGAGGCAGTGTCAGTCCCAGAGCCTACAATTCACAAAGTATTTCGGACATCCTGTGCAGAGAAGTTAGTTTTGGGCTACCGGTATCACCTGGTACGTACCTTGTAGAGAGCATCCACCCTGAGCGTAAATCCATCGACTCCGGGCATGCTGCTTACCGAATGAAACTCAGACAGTTCGGAAGCAAAGTGGGCATCGAAAGGCACATCGTGGAAATACTTATCCGTCACTTCTGGTTGGTTTCGGTCCTGCAAATCAGAGAGGCGTTACGAAGAGGAGTGCATGCCATCATCTTTCCAAAGGGAAGCCAGAAGCCAGGTCACTAAATAACACCTGCCTGCTGCTGCAGAAATCGAATCCAAATGCCCAGTCTCCACACCTGTATGTGGGCCTGGACATTTCTTTAAATGCATAGCTTACTGCACAGAAAATATTCATGATCTATTATGATTTGTAGACACTTCATACTGTTTTAGCACTGATTGTGTCAATACTAGGTGTGTAGAGCTGAAGATCAGGAGAAGAGTTTAACCAGCCTGCTCAAATACGCATGCCAAACTAACTAGTACCAATTAACATTACCGTCGTCCTGTGAGTGGTAACGGGGCTGCCAGCGAGGACGCTGGCAAATGTTAACTACACAGCGTGTCATAAGAGCTGAACGCATCTTGGGAGCTAATCGTAGATTTATACAATGAAGGAGAACTTCTGTGTAACTGGTTAATAAAGCTCCCTTTATATGATGCCAGTCCTGTCAATTCCAAGCCATGGTAGAGATCAAGGGAAATTTTAAGGGCTTGGTACATCACTTCTTTTCCTTCCTCATTTGTGGTTTGGTGGTTTTTTTTAGGCTAAGAAATACTCATGGATAAAGACTGAGGAAAAACTGATCTTGTCTTCATGGTTTGCACCTGTCTGCGCAGTACTGCAAAAAATCCACCACATTTCGCTTCTCATCCCTTTGTAGTCAGAATCTGTTCGTAGTCGGGGCAAAAAAAACCAAACAGAAAGCAGAAGCAGAGGACAGTTTTGCAAGCCAGTACTTCAGATCTCGCACAGACAAGGGAAGTGTTTAGCACAGACACCGCGCTTTATTCTGGCTCTGGTTTTCTGTGGCTGCACAAAGGTGCAGGTGGCTGGGAGGGTGGCAGGGTCTGCCTGGAGACTCTGCAGGATGTTGCAGGGTTTGGGGGTGCCTGGGGAAGTCAAACAGAAAAACAACAGTGCTAGGTCACCTGGGAGAGTCAGGCTAGTGAGAACACGCGAACTGAAATAGCTAGACATCCTTATGTGCAGCCCCTCCCCCCAAGTCGGAAGGGCATTTAGTTCCCAGGTCTGTTAGGTCAGCAAGAGGCTGAGACATCAGACTCCTCCGGACATGATCACACACAATGCTGGACATTGCGGTTTTGTCCACAGCAGACAACTTACCAAGAGGAGAAATCGGTGTTTCAGGTGCTTGTTGGGTTGAATACAGCCATACTGGGGCCCCTCATTATAGACGGTACCTGTTGGGTCAAAGAAAGGCACGTAGCCATCCTTGCCCGTACACAGATAGACTTTTTCCAACTGCAGCTTGTAAGCGGCATTTAGGTTTTGTTCGGGGTTCCAGAGCACGCGGCCGTACAGGATTTGCCCTGAGGAGGTCGGGAGAAAAACGGTCAGGTTAAATTCTCCAATTCAACAAGAGAACCACCGTTAGAGCCAAATGCACCAAACTACGCGTGGCTCTGGCTTTTGAAGGGTTTTGATTTGCGTGTGCAGATGACGGAATACCACGCCAGAGCACGTTCTTGTCGTGTCTTGTCTTGTCTTGGTATGACCACCTTCTGGTCATGCCATTACAGGGCTGTAACAGGCTCAAAATGCCATTTGTTGCTGTGAAAGAGGCAAAACCAAATCTGGGTTTTACCCTTCTCTTTCAGAGGAATGGAAGTTGTGAGAACAGAAACACATTAGCTACAAGCAGAACAGTAAAGAAAAAGAAAACAAATCCTACCCTTTGAAAAAGCCCCTTTGTAATCCATTTCTGCCAGAGACATTTCGGATTTGGTGGGGTCCATCAGAAACACCTTCTCGTTGTTACAGAGCTGAAACTCCGTGTTTAGGGAGTAGACGACAGGAACTGGGCGATTTGTCTGCTGGAAGGCAATCGGGATCAAAAATCTAAAATTGGGACAGGAAAGGAAAAAGGAGAGGTTTAGTTTGAATGCATCTGAAGTTACATGCTGGTGACCTACACAGTCCGCTTCACCTTTCTTCCCTTCTGCTTTACTGTTTATAATCCAGCAGCCTGTACTACAGTGGTATTCAACCCAAGATGACCTGTTGTCCCTCACGCATTTTCCAGTAATGGTGCAGGGCTCTGCATGACCAGCTGAAGCCTCCTCCCAACAGGCTTGATCTTCTTTCTGTCTGGGGACAACCAAAGGCTACGTAGGCCTCTGCAGCCCTGAGGCTGAAAACTGCTGGCCGAGACGTATGACAGCCCGGGACAGCCTGCAGTCTTGCTAGACGTGACGAAGGAAAGGCAGGCGCACAGATGAAGGCAACTTTTTTTAAGAAAGTTCTTTTTTAAAAGAAAGCAAAGACGCCTGCCTTGTGCTCAGGAGTAACAGACCCTGCCGTGCCAGACACAGACTGTCTGGAGCACCCTGACCACCAGCCAAGCAATCCTTCACTGCCCTGAGGGGGGATGGTCTCCATCACAGGCGGACTCCCGAGCCAAAGGGGAGGTTCCTCCCCTCCCCTTTTCCCTGCCTGCTGCTGTTGTAGTGTGCCACACGCCTGCTGGGACCACACAAACAGCCCAAACGGGCTGAAACTGCCCTGCTGCCGTGATGATGGGGACTCCTTACCGCTCAGGTGCGTGAGCCGTACAGGGCAGGGGCTTGTCTCCAGGCTCTATCCACGGCTGCGTGGGCTGTACAGTACAGGGGATTAAGAAGATCGTGTACTCTCCAGAGTAGTCCTTCCTGGGAACAGACAGGAGACAACTGCGGTCACCAAACGAGACTCCAAGCTGTTCACCCAGCTGACGTGTTTGCCTAACATCCACCGTTTTCTAATTAGTGTAAGCAGGCAAGACAAAGTTCATAGCAGGACCTCTCCCTCGCCCCAGAAATGTCCATCTACTCCAGCAGTCGCGGCAGGGACAAATTTGACCTGTGGTGTTTAATTTGACCCTCTGTGCAAGGAGCACAGACTGTAGGAATAAAGAGTCACAGACAGAACTAATAATGAAAAGGAATTTTTTTAAAAAAGTGAACCATATACTTCTAGATCTTAATATACCTCTCTCCACCAAGCATAGCACTACTGATCAAGTCAGTTGTGGACATGAAATCCTGCTTTTAACTTGCAGACTGCAAAACAACCTTGAATACATTGTCACCTCTGGTATCTACCTACCGGCTGGCTTAATTGCTGGAAGAATGCATTTACAAGGAGATGAACTGATTTTTTCCCTCTACTTACGCAACCAGTAGAGGAGCATTTTCAGCCCTGAGAGCGGCTCCCTGTGTGCTCTAGCTCTGAGCCCTTGAACTAGGCCGGCTCCTGACCACTCCAGACTATCGCTGTGGCTGCTGAAAGGGCAACAGGGCCTGGATTTGAAACTGCTCTGCCGCTGCTGCTAACTACACGCACGTTCATTGCTTAAGACAAATGTGCTGTGGGAAGCTGCTGAAGGTGGCTGAACCCGCAGTCCTCACCTGTTGTAAGAGCTGGTTGCTCTCCAGAGCTGGTAGGGAGAGTCGAAAGTCTGAGCACTCCACAGCAGCTGCAGGTCAAATTCAATCCCTCCCAGGTGGTCTGGAGTCATTAAAAAAGACTTGACATCTGGCAGGCTGTGGTGCTCCATTACAAAAAGCCCTGGGGTGAGGACAAGGAGGTGACAGATAAGGCAGAGTACGGGGACACCCCATGCTGCACACCTCAGCACAGAGGGACTCCTTGTGGGAAGAGGGACTTGTTCTGCTACCCATGTTTTCAGAACAGATCTGTATTTGTACGTTGATTTCTTCCTCTGTCAGGACTAATGCTCTCACCTCTGAACTTGGCCTGTGTCTTGAACTCGATAACCAGCCGGCCGTCCTCGCGGATGTAGATCCTGATTATCTGCAGCCGGGCTGAGAGAACGCTGTCCGTCTGAATCCCTGCACAGTGCAGCAAGAACAAAGTCACTGGGGAGGCCACACAGCACAGTTGGTCCTCAGGTGGGCTCTGTCAGCCCCATGTAGCTCCAGAAGCATTTGAGAGAGCTCCAAAAAGGCACGGTGTAATCGGGATCATCCTCCAGTGAGCCAGCCATACACTTCCTCCACTATCCATGTGTGCCACCTAAGTCTCACTCAAGCATAAAGGAAGTAAATATACTGAGTTCCCCCCCTATGATTAGCCTGTGAATGTAACTTGTTTTACATAATAAGTTGTAGATAATTGTTTCTGGGCACTCCTGGCCTTAATTCCTGAGTGGCCCTCCATGAACAAAGCTCTGCGAGTCCCTCCTCTACAATACTTAGTGTCACCACAGGCAGAATAAAATCCAAGGTGAGGCACTGTCTGTTCCTCGTAGCCCTTTGAGCAGCACTACTGCTCTAGGCTGCAGGCACAGGTTCACAGCACACACAGGCTCCAAATATTGTGAGAAAGGAAAATTAACAAGCTGGAAATAGAAGACTTGCAGGCACAGGGTAAACCACACATAGACGCACGGATGTTAGGTCTTGGATGTAACAACCAGCAGAGGACAGGAACGATTTAGGGCTTGCCGCTGGGAGTACTGCTCTTTTAACAAACAAGGGGATACTATGGGAAGAAATCCGTCCGTAAGAGCCAGGAGGCCGAGGAATGTGATTGCAGCTCCCACATGAGAATCGCTGAAAAGTGTCCGAGAAATCACTCCAAATATCCCACAGGGAGAAACCTCTGCCTGGCTGTGGCAAGTCTCATGAAGAGATAGCTCTTTTCCTGCGGCGCTTTCTAGGCCTCAGTGACAACTGCTCCCATCAACAGAGAGAGGCTGGGGGGAAATGACAGGCCCCTCGCTAAGCTTACACAAATGCAGGCATACCTGGACTCAGCCTGCATGTCCTTTACTTCAGTGAGTGCTACCCACGCTCAGGACTGTGGTGACAGTACAGAAACTAAGAAAAAGGAAAAAACAAACAAACCAACCAATTCTCCCGTACCCCTTCAAATGCCTCGGACCTACCCGTCCTCCAGAGAACAGTATCGTAGAAAAAGGAGAACTCCATCTCTGTGTGGTGCTCAAGAGAAGCCCAACCTCTCGGCGCCGTCACGTAAATATAGGACACATAGAGTGGGACGTGGACTGTTAAGAAGGACTGAGCAGAGTCCCGTACCTGTTAATAAAAGCCAGAAAAGGTGGTTATGCACCTTCCAAAGGAGAGACACTGGCCCAGACTCACAGCACCCACTGCATTTGCGTTCTGCTCTGCAAATGGGGAAAAAAAGCCAGAGTACCTGCAACAGAAGACTCCTTTTTAGTTCCGGACTATGGGTGTCCTAAAACCAGGGAGGATAACGTGGGGACGAGGTATTTCTAAAACAATATAATGTCATTGCTTCATAAAGACTGAGCATCACTGGCAAACAATTAGCTGATTTGCAAAAAGGTTATTGCTGGACTGCCATTTGAAAAATAATAATGAACTGCTGGGAAAAAGTATGCAAGGACAGAGTGCTCCTCACATACTACAGAACTCCTACAATTCAGTCAGAGATGACTGTCTGAACTGTCTTTACCTTTACATGTAGGTACTTTAGACAAACCTGCATTTTAAATAAGGGTAAGTGCTAAAGCACACTGGTGTCGTGGTACAAAAGGAGCCGTGGTCACAACTTCACCTCAAAAACCCCTCAGTTTCCAATTCTGTGAATTAAAAATAAGCAATTCTGCTTGCTCAGGACCGGCCCTAAGAGCATCTGAAATACCACAGCTCTCCAGCTATATATACACCATTTATTATCTGCGGAGCACAGCTGTACTCTGCAAGCCCCTGAGAGAGACAGCCCAGACTGGCTGGTGCCAGTCTCCATGTACTAAATTATGCAGATGTTCAGTTCAAGTAGCTTCTCTGGATTTGTGCAAATAATTGGAGCTATAAAAGGAAAGTTAACAAAGTATTCCAGACTGGCAGGAATTAAAAGAGATGATGTTGGCCGTAACATTCAGACTGGGAATTTAATACAAGAATCTAACGTTGATGAGATATTCACTTGAGTGAGATGTACATGTACAATCCATCCATGAGAGGGCAGTGAGACACGTCTAGCAGAGAAAGCTGCTATTTTATAGGAGAACGTTCCTGAGGAGTACGAACTGATGTGCCTCTGCTCTGTTCTTTGCTCATTTATATTGGCTAAGAATACAGTCAAAATTGTAAAAGAATAGAGCACGGGTGGGAATGTTTTCTATTTACAATACATCCTTACATTTAAAAAAATATTTTACCGGCGTTGTGAAGATTAAGAGAATAAAACCTATGTTACTCCAACCAAAATAAATGAATTAAATGCATTTCACAAAGCACCATTCTTTTCTAGGTAAAAGGGGGAAAAAAACCATGCTCCATTTGTACAGAGCAGAGCAGCAAACATACCTAGCAAATATTCATGAACACAAAGTGGAGCTTTGCCTAAGAATTGGGAAAGATCTGGATTACGTGGAAGAGTTTTGGATATGGCATCTCACCTGGAAGTCAGCGGTGACAGAGCCTCCACAGACATCAATTAATTCAGTCATGTCGTAATAAGCATCAAAAGTCCAAATGCAGCTCTTCAGGTTGAGGTGCTTATAGAGCTGGATCGTCTTCGGCTCTCTCACTGTGGGGTCAAACTGGTAAGGGCGGTCATAGCCAGGACCGAGAATGATGCTGTCGTAGGTCACTTCATTCAGAAACCCTGCCTCTGGGATAAAGAGACATCAGGACACTGATCACTCCAGATTTTAAAGAGCTTGAAGACAAGTACTGAGGTCCCATTTTCACTCTCAAATCACGTCAGTGACTTTTATTATATTAGGGACTTAACAGGCTCCTCTCCCTTCATTATCCTAGAGGTCAAACTGAATATACACAGGTCTTCACAGGGGAAAATGTTATAGGAATGGGGAACCAAACTTATGAACCTACTAATGAAAGGTTGAAGTTAAACTTTAAGAAAGGCAGAACAGCTTGAGTATGAAATGAACAGAATTAAGTACAACATCCCCCCGCCCACCATGGAACGAGTGTGGACCCCATTGCCCTGCATGTTAGAGACACAAACTGCCTTTTTTCTTCGGCTCTGGCATTTATTTCAGCAGTGAATTTGCTTTTACTGCTTCTTGTTGCCACGCTGGAGACCTCAGTGACACAGACACAGTGATCCACTTCCTGTGGATCCCTCTCTAACTGCACAGATATCACAAGACAGATTTGAAAAGCAGAAAATCACCAGCATGGTGTGAACCTACACCCTCCCCAAACAGAGCAACGCTGCTTAACCCCATTATCTTTTAAACATTCCCATCCATCGCATCTCATCTTCAACAGGGCAACTCCGTTCACTGCTGTTACTACAGGAAGATTAATTATTACTTACATAATGTCAAGAGAGCTCAGAGGAAGACAAAGCCGCCTTCTCTGCATTTCTTTACTGGCTTCTCCCTACCCCCAAGTTCAGAAAACAAAAGCTGGCTTTAAAAATTACCTGAGATGCCTCTGAGGTCTCTGATGGTGACCAGGTTTGAGCAGACATGCTGGTGCCTGTAGATAGACTCGGAGAGAAGGAAATGCAGATTGTGCAGCGGCAGGGTGGAGATGAGGGGCAGCATACCATCCTGATGGGGGATCTGCACCGAGATGTGGATTCTGGAACAAACAGTGGGTGAGACAGCAGAAAAAAGCAGCCCTGGCAGGCACGGGAGCCGCACACATTACCCCTCGCCCCACAGCAGCACTTCACAGACAGGGTGAGCCTGCTAGTGGCAGCCTGGTATTTAGCTTCAGCTGGATTTCCCTGTCTACACATCTGCTCCTTAAGCTGTCCCACCAACTCCAATTCCCTGAGGGGAAGGGCACCCCCTCAGCAGAGTAGGGTGCGAGGAAGAGAGTGAGAGCACTACCCTGGGCACCCTACGCTGTTCAAGAGGGCACACTGCACGGAGGGATGTGGTTTCAGACGCACGTTCTCCTCTGGACCCAAGCCAGCTCTGTAACTCGGGGGGGCCCGGTGAAGGACTGCGCTCTCCCCTTCTGCAGGCTCATACCTGTTGGGATGCTCCTTGTGCTTGACATCCAAGTACTTCAGAGTGGCAATGAATGACTGTGCCTGGAAACCTCGGGCCGTCCCTGCGACCACAGGAGTGTGACAAATGGCACTGTCTGTGCCTATGGTAACCACGTTGCTTCTCAGGGGGGTCCCCACATGGCCAGCCTTGTCCACAGCCTTGGCCACGCAGCGCACATGGAACCGCCGGCTGAAGTAAATGCTGTCCAGCACCTGCAGGGAACGAGGAGGGAGAAACACGCACGTGGGTCAAACGCACCAGCACCGCAACATCTGACCGTGTAGCAAAATCACTTTGTCCTGGTGTTTTGAGGCAGCATGGAGGCGAGGCACGTGCAAATGCAAACTAGGAGCATGTGCGTGCCAATATCTGCTTGGCCACCTGGGCATGCAGGTGTGATTGGCCTCTTGTTACCTACGCTGCAGTAGATGCTCGAATATGTCGGGTGGTGTACAGCTTCCTAACTCTGCCCACATACTGAAGGGAGAGGAAGAGGGAGCCTGAGCTGTTATGATCTGTCAGGCTCCATCTGTCTGCTGCCACCAGGGATTTACTGAAGTGTCTGAGTGCTCACAGCTACTTCCCACATCAACAGAAGTGGTGCTTTTGGCAGGCTCAGTGACGACCACTGCTACACTTTCTGAAGCAAAAAGAAAAAAAAAAATCCCCAAAGAAGCACCCACATGTCTCATGCCAATTCCCAAATCCAAGGAGGTTTTAGGTTTTAATCTCTGTGTAACTAAAGTGTGCGCTACCCACTAAAAATGTCTCAGACTCATGCACGAGTAGGCATGGTCTAGAAACACACCTGGATGCCTGAGAAGAGCTGAGACATCACAGTTGGGAGAGCCTTGGAAAAGCCCTCAGAGGAATACAGTAATTTGTTTGTGGGGCAGGATGTGAACAGTCCAGGGACAGAGAGGTCTCAGGCCACACACAGAGAAATGCAGCAAAATGAGTGCCTGAAGGAACAGCGGTTCATAACCTGAGCTATGCTCTTCCTGCAACTTGAGCAGGACGGAAGGAAAGCAGACAATCCCACAGCCAAACCCTGGTAACACAGGTCACATCAGCGTGCCGAGTTCTTATTCAGGCACAGCCACTTTTTCAGGTGCGTGACTTTTCAGCTGCAGGAACGCAACCAAACTTCACACAGTACACAGACTGACAGAGCTGTCCCAAGCCCTCGCTGACTTATGCCACGTGCTCTTGCAGCTTCGCCATGCCGGTACCTAGCCACATACCTTATGGTTGACGCTAGTGAACGGTGTGTTGTCAGTGATGGTTTCAAAAGGCGACCTAGCTCCATTCCCATCCGTGGGGGTTGCTACTTCCCAGCTGAACTGTATTGAAGACTGGTTGATCCCAGCCTCACTGCAGCGCTCCTTCATGACCGTGTACTTGGGGAAGTGAGGGTCACAAGGAGTGACACAGATGAGTGGATAGCCCGGGGAGGGGGATTTCTTAGCACCATCCTTGGTCACTTCTTCCACACGGTCATAATCAGCCAGGGTGACGACCTGTATGGATGCAAGACGGCAGCATTTGCCTGGGGCTGAGGGGAGGGACAGAAAAGGCAGTCCTTCCCACACACTCCAAACCTGCTACGTCATTGCAGCTCTTAATTTTATTTCAGAAACCCCACTGGGGCTTTCAGTCTGTACTTGAAGGGTACTAAATCACATCCATTGCAATGGGCAACTTACCACGGGAGGTGCTGGTAGGATCAGGCTCCCTGCTGCCTCCTGATCCAAAATAGTCACTATTGCAGTGCTGGTATCTCCAAGAACAGCTTCCACTGGGTCATCTGGACCCAGCACCAGAGAAAAGGACTCATGCCACTCCCGGTCTTCATTGGACATGATCTCCACCTTAAACATTATGTGGTTCACACCTGTGAGAGGAAACACAAGAGAAACAGAGAGAACTCGATTCATCATCAGATATTGCTCTGAAGTTCTCATGAAAAAACTGCACTGCTGGTCTAGGGTATGACCACTGAAACATTACGATAAAATATGCATTATAAATTTTATTTCCATTCATTGCTACTAATAATTTAGCCCCTTCCACACAGGAGTCTACTGTACACATAAAACTCCAGCTATGACAACTGATCCAATTGATCAGGTGATAGATTTACTAGCAGGTGCCATCTGAGGATTAATAATGCCTGTCTTGTATTAGCTCTCTGTAGCAAAAATCTATGATCCAAAGGACATCCCACCCCTGCTGTGAGCATCTCTGCTCTCTCACACCAGTATGCAGAACTGTTCGGTGAGGGCTTCTTGGTCCAGCAACATGGTCTGAGCTGTTGCACTGGATCCTGAAAGATCTCTGCTGAGCCTTACATCCTCTGAAGACCACTTTACTCTCACCTGCCAGATGCTAGCCCTTCTTCCTCTGTTCTGATCACCCTTCATTTAACAGTTCAGCCTTTTTGCATAATAAAATTATAGCCATAGCAGAGTGCAGGGCTGCAGCCCAGAAGAGTCACACTTTAAAAAAGACCACATAGTAAGTGGTCTATGTAGTATATTTAAGATACATTACCAAAAAAGCAGAACAAAAAAACAAACCCCAAAACACCAAACCCAAGATCTTTCTCATCCAATGGGGCACTGTGAAGGGATGACATGTTGTACATAAGAGAAAACATGGCAAGATTTGGGATGGCCTTCCCATTTTTTCAAGTGACAAATTCCAGTGAGCAGAAAGTCTCGACCACCTTGCTGTCTCCTTAGGCATTTCCAGTCTGCCCAGTAAAGAGGTCACCACCTCTAGGCTTTCATTCCCTCCTCCTTTTCATTGCCCCCCTGCTTGGGCAGCAGCTTGGCACTTTCCTTATTGAGCGGAGAGGGCTGGTGCTCGGAACACCAGTGGGTTTGAACTTAGAATGATTAGGCCACCAGAAGGGGAGAGGGAAAATGACATGTCTAATGCAAGGAAAGGGGAAAAGTCTTGCATCCCACCTGTAACACCCTGAAGAGCTGGACAGGTGTTTCTTCCCACAAAGTCTGTGATGAGCCCAAGAACAAACACCAAATCAAATCTGAACTCCAAAATCTAAGGGTATATTATGCCTCCTTACAGCTAATGCAGTTCACTTCACCAGGAGCAGTTAGACCTGCGTTGTGTTGTAAACCTCAGGCAAAAAGTGGCTTTTTCCAAATCTCCTGAATGTTTCCCTTCAATGCTCCTTTCTGATATACACAAAATGTCACTGGTCACGCCACCACCTCCAACCTTCCCTCCAAGGACCCTTTACCTGGGCTGAATTTGAGCATTCGACTCTTGGGATAGTAATCCACTCCGGCCTGAGCTGAGCCATCGCGGGTGCTACAGCGGACTTTTGAGGTCCTGTTCTGATCACCTCTCCGGACCACCTTGATATTTAAAACAGCAACACCCTCCGGGCCAGGCGGCTCCCGCACCTGGTATGCAGCTTCTTCAAACTCAATGGTGGGTGCTAAAGAAACAGCAGTGAAGAAAAAGCCCCAGGTTTGCACACCAACTGACTGTTCACAGAGGAAGGGCATTCAGCAACTGGGGTGAGCTAAGCTCAGCTCCTTTTAGACTCTATCTACACATCTTCAGAGCAAGGGGCTCCTCAAAGCAGGGGCCAAATCTGTGTAAGGGTTGGATGTGAATTAGGGCAAGGGGTGGGGCATAATCCAACACATGTATTGGGCTACAGAGGATGGCAAATGATTCTCCCATCCGCTGCCTCCCACTGAACCACACGCCCTCAAATCCATGCCATATGATGATGCTACAGCCCCCATTGGCAGTGACACCAGAGGGACCTGGCATCCCCCTTCTTCCTCACAGATCTCTCCAGGCTGTGACACTGTGGAGGGAAGGCAACATCTCCCAGGGGAAGCACAGCAACTCCCTGTGCAGCTGCAGGGGAATGGGAAATGGGACGAACGGTGGGCTCAAGCCACTGTTATTCAACCCCTCCCTTAAGACCAGTCCAGCGCACAAAGCCACCACATCAGTGACCTGCACACAGAGCTGTGACCATGTGACTGAAAGCATTCATGTGAACTAAATTAAACTGCAAACTGTTGATGAGATGGTGCTGACTACCTTGGAACTGCATCCTACACTACAACTCCTATGTCCTTGTTGAGTCTCATCGCTTACCGTCTTCATCATTGGTGACAGTTACGGTTGCCACATCCATTTTTCCAATCCTAGCTCCACTCCAATGGTTTCCAAGCGGGCTACCAAGATAGACCTGGAACTGCTCTTCTGGTTCAAAGGCAGAGTCATCACTGATATAAACACTGCAGTTCTTTACCTAAAGCCAAGCAAGCAGGAGAAAACAGCAAACATTCATAAATCGCCTGAAGCTTCTTAAAGGCCACACTGTACTTCACTATCGAGGGTTTAATGCCTGAGTACTGTCAGTCCTGGAAGAAACACTTCTATTTTTAAGGCTGCTACTTCAGTGTGGACAAACCACACAGTTACATGATGAGACACAGCAGTGAAGACATCTACTTCTACAAACCGACAGCTTTCTGCTACAACAATCCTGAGTCCTACTGACACGGAGGATTTGCATTTCACGTTTTAACCGGTTTTATCATGAAACAAACAACCCCTTCAGAGTCATGTCATATTTCCAGGACCAGAAGAATTTGTGACTTTAAGCAGCTATGAAACCAGTTTGGACAGGCTCTGTCAGCTCCCTCTGACAATGCAGAGTTGAGGAGGAGATCTGAACCTCTCCCATCAATGGTTCTTCATTCTCCCTAGAAGCCAGGTTCAGCTCACCTTCTCCCCTTTCAAGAAAGTGATGCGAGACTCCTCTGCATTTCTCCTCTCTGCAAAGTCCTCCAGGACCTCTGCTGTCTGGCTCTGTGTGTAGCACCTGACAGAGGACTCATAGCTCAGGTCCCCGGTGCGGAAGATGGGGATGTGCAGAGTACCCTCCTTCTCCTTCACTGTGTATGTATCCTTGGTGAACTGCATGCTTGGTACTGCAGGAGGCAATAAAGAGTCAAGTGTTCAAGCTCCACAGAGAGACAAGAGCTAATCAAGGCACATACACCCTAGGAGAAGTGCTGCATGGAATCTGACAGCCAGACAATAAGACGGCAGCTTCACTGTGCCTCAGTACAGGATTTGGTTTCAAACAAACAAGTGACCATTACTGCCATCATCCCTCTACAGAGCACAGGATCAGCAGACCCCGCAGTGCTTCGAAAAGAAGGTATCTCTCCTTGTCACCTCTCAGTCACCTACTCCAACAGTTGATGAAACTTGTTCCTTCCCTAACGTTTTGGTGCTGTTGCAATGCGCTGGAGAACAAGACAGGGCTGGCGGTACAGGGATGGTGTGTTTGCAAGGCATGTCAGGAAGGGATTATATGAGGACTCAGTACTGAAATGGATGCTATGTCTCAAAGCATTATCCTGCTGTCGGTGGACAGATGCAGAACAAACAGCTTGCAGCAAAGAGGGCAGACCTCAACAAAAGGTACAAAGGCAGAAATGATGATAGGCTACTACAAAGTTAGATTATATAGCGTGTGCTTTCCTTAGGCAAGCAAACATGAGAGATGTTAAAACACAAGAGAAAGTAAACATGCAGTGAGACTTTCTCACATAGTAAGGGGGACTTTGGCCCACAGAAAGCATGAAACAAGGACTGAGCTCTGAGCAGAGGAGTGAAAGCATGGCTGAAAGTGAGGGAACACTTTCATTCTGCACTCCCAAAGACTCCAAGCTCTTGTGGATAGGGAAGCATGGAAAGAAACGGGGCAGCCAAATGGAATGGGAGAATCCCAGGAAAATGGGCTAAATCCAGCCTAGAAATCACCTAACTTGGACTAGCCTCCTGCTGTGTGGAAATGTGAAGGAAGAGGCTAGGATGGACCAGATGGAGCTGCCATGGATAACTTACCATCTTGGAAGATGTCATTAATGGCCACGATCGCTTGGAACGGCTTTGTCAGCTCAGCACCATGGGGTGAGCTGAGATAAACAACAAATGTCTCCAGCCCTTCTATCACCGGGTACTGTGCATCGTCCAGGATTGTCAGAGTGCAGAACTAGAAGGAAAGCAGAAGTCCTGCTTTTAGAGATGCAAAGCTGTCATCCCTCCCAGCACTCACATTTAGCTGTCTAGTGTAAAGTCATTAAGTCAGGCCTTTTCTGAATTCATTAAACAATGGGAATAACATTCTAGATAAATCTGGCATATCATTTCAGAGAATAGGCAGCTATCTTTATCCTGGGAGAGGCAACCTGACCAAATCTCCTCTGGCTGTAGTGCTGATCAAATGTGAATCTGTGCCTGGCAGATTCATTAACAATTCTCAAGTGGCCCTGAGAGGACTTTTAAAACAGGCAAATGGCAAATATAGAGTATGCACATGAACAAGAGAGAAGTGTCACCAGACAAAGTAGACTCATCAGGAATCAAAGTGGGTCCTCACCTCTTCTGTCTTGCCGGGCCCGAACTCTATTTTTCTGGAGCTAGGGACATAATCAATTCCCGGGCTGGCAGATGGAGGGTCCGACGTCCGAGTGGCACACCACACTGAGATGGGGGTTGAGAGATCAGGTCCCTGTCGGAGGACTGGAATCTCAATGTTTCCTGCATCACCAGTTGCACATGAGAGGGAACCAAGATGAGAAAGCAGCCACATACCCCAAAACCACTCCTTTCCCTTCAGCGTGCCCTTCTCCCTTCACCACTGCTCCTGCACTCAGCACAGGACATTGCAGAGAAGAACGCCCAACCTTCCCACAGGGGCAGAGGGAAGAACAGAAACCCTCTGCAGATCTTTTACAATTCTGCTGCTGTGCCCTAAATAGCTCCTTCTGATACCTCTTCCTGGCGAAAGTATGCTTTCGCAGCAAGCACCCCAACACGGTGTGGAGCAGCCCTGGGGGAGCCCCCTGCTACTCTTCACCTGCAGCCTCACTGACGGTAAAAGTAGCATTCCCCAGGAACACTGTAGAGGCATCGTTGGGTCCACCGATGAAGACGTTGGCTGAAGCCCGGCTGCCAATGCGTGCATTATCTGAGGCATCGGCCAATACGATCTCAAACTCCTCTTCTTCTTCGTATTCACTGTCATCGATCAGCGTGATGTCACATGTCGTCATGGTGACACCCGGACCAAAAACAATGCGGCTGTCGTCCGCCATCCCCCGGGACTTGAAGTCGGAGCCGGATTCCAGCATATAAAGGCTGCTTCCCTTGGCTGATTTGGGGACAGTGTAGCAGATGGCAGACACAGTGCTGCTGGTATCCCCTAAGACGCAACAGAAAAAGACCATAACTCTACGGAAATACTTTTGCTCTATTTGGTGGAGACACCATTCACTTAAATAATAAAGCAGCATTCAGAAAAGAGGATAAGGAGCAAAAAAGAACGCCATCCCTGCTCCTAAACTTGCGTAAAAGCTGGCTTAGGTCTGACTTCCAGGCATACTCCAAATCTGCACTCTTGGTTAATATGATCAGGAAACGGGTGGCACTTCCCTATTAAAGAATATACAGTACAGTGATAGGGTCCACATAAAACACAGTATTTAGAACACAGAGAAGCAGCAAATAAATACAAGGGTTTGCTCCTGCTCATGCTGGGAGGACAAATGAATCCAAAAGCCGGGTGCCTTAACTGGATTCGTGAATCTTACAGCAGAGCTGGGGGAGAGAAAAAAAACAAGCCATCTGCCCTGCGTTGTTGCTTGTCATTTCAGCTGCACCACAAAGCTACTTCCAAAAAATCAAAGAATCACCCCGAAATCATAGACAAGCAAACCCCATGGAACACCACTTGTTTTGGGGGTCACTGTTATTTGCCTGCCAACAGGAAACAGTTGTTTGCCTGAGCCTGGCAAAGGTATATACAGCAGCTTTGCAATAACCCTAGTCTTGTGATAAAAGACTGCAGGATACAGGCACTAAACCGCTTCTATTATCTATAAAGTACAGAATTAAAATCCAAGCTCTAGGCAGCCACACAGTCTGTCCACAGGTCCTTCACTTCTCTCTGTCCCCAGTTTACTGTTGCCCACAGTCTCCAGGGCTCCCCATCCACCCTCTCGGCCGTGTGGATGCAGACTCTGCGCGTCTCACCCACAGCAGTGCCTGCAGAGCCACTTTCCCTCCCGTGCTGCAGAGCCCCATGGGAGCACAGAAAGTCGTTCTGCCCAGCTTGACCCACCTTTCCTTTCAACAGGAGCAGAGAGAAAACCAGCGCTCTCGCTGACGTGGTACGTCTTCCTGTCGAACTGCAGGGTGGGCTCGTCCTCTGTGTCAGTGATGGTGACTGTGGCCCGGGTGACGTTCCCCAGCAGAGCATAGGCTGGCATGCTGAGCTCCACGGCAAAGCTCTCCGTGCTCTCAAAGACGTTGTCATCGTTAATGACGATGGAGCAGGCCTTGGTGTCCTCCTGCTCCTCAAACTGCACCTGGAAGGCAGCAAGCGGGCTGCTCTCTTTGGACTGGGGTCTGAAACTTTCTGTCCTTCCTGTCTTACCCTTGCCTGAGTCACACACCCTGTGCACGGGCAGCATCAGACACCAACCTTAACCAAGGATACATGGCTAGTGGAAGTCAAAGGCAGCAGCAAATGCAGTGCGTAGGCCCCTACCCCTTCTGATCTCAGCCATGGTTTTAGCCCTTTGCATGATCAGGAATGACATACAATAGTCACAGGCTCATTGTCACAAGTCAATAGTTACAGGCAAGCCTGTAACATTTGTGGTCTGTCAGAACACTGCTGCAAAGCGCATCTGCCAACATAAACTGACGAAAAAAGATACCTTCTTCTGAAAGCAAACAAACCACAAATTTTTAGAAAGGAAATACAGTCTCCTTTGTGTTTTTATCAGTTTTCATCAGTTCTTTCATCCAGGCTTGATGGCCTGCATAGTCAGACCATCCCTTCCCTGGTGTCCCCAACCTACCTGCCCTGCGTACTCCACGTAGTCCTGCTCTCCCGGCTGTGAACCGGAGCTGGAGGTGGCCGTTCCCTGCTCTGTGCGGCACAAGACAATCGCGTACTGGTTGAGGTTACCAATCCGCCTCACGGTGACGCTCACAGAGCCTGCGCTCTCTCTGACATTGTAGCTGGAAACGTATCAAGCAGATACAAATAACAGGCTGTGGAGCAAACCCTATGTGTTTGAGTATCAGCTCACTGATACTGAGCACCACAGACTCAGGCTGACTGTTGCCTCCACAGAAAATCCGAGGGACGCTAATAATCAGGGACTTGGGCAGATGGCAGCTATTCAGCAACCATGGTTTAACCTGGCGGGCACTTCTCCTCACTGACAGGCACATGAGTTCCCACTTCCATAGCGGCTGCTGCTGCCCCCCGCCCAGGAATCAACAGCGTTAATTCAACAAGAATGCCACGTGTGGTGCTACAGTGCACAGCAGCGAGACCTCAGTCCTGACGAGGCGCCAGTGAAACACAGGCAGAAATGATGGTAACTGCCCCAGAATTTCATTTCCATGCTGTAGGTCCAATCACATACTACAGAGCTCAACCTGCCTCACTCCAGATAAGACCCCATCTGTCAGAAGAGTGCTGTAAACCCCATGACTTTTACCTGGTGTATGTAAAGCTGAGGAGAGACCACTGGACATGGAAGATGTTACCACTGATCACATTGGGTTTGCTGTCCTTCACTAGGAACTGAAAGCTGTCCATCGTCTCCTGAACCTTCTCCTCATGCATCACGTACCGAATGAGGCCCCGGTTCACATCCTCTGCCGGAAGGAGACATCCAATGAGCCAACCCAGAAATTCAATGCCAGTTTTATAGACAAGCAGTGCAGAGACATGCATCCGCACGGCCACAGGGATTGGGTTCTCCACAGGCCCTTTATGCTGCAGCAGCTTTTCTAACTTCCTTGGTCTTACCTGTGGTAGAAGCCAGCCTACAAGCTGTGACAAGACATTCCCTTGCCTAGTCTTTATCCATAATGGCTCATACTTAAAAATAAGGTAAATTTAAAGTAGCTTTGATGAAATGCAAGAAATAAGAATTAGCCTAGGCAGTACGTATTTCACCTCTGTTCTATAAGCTGGCATATCCTAACAGGGCTCCTTCTCACCGCTGAGATGGTTTGGGCTCTCTCACCTTCTGCAGTATAATATACGTGTCCCAAGCTTCAGCCCTAAAATAACATAGGTCTCTTCCCTTTTTTTTTTTTTTTTTTTTCCTGAGCACACGGGTGGCCAGGCATGGCTGGCAGGGCCTGATGAGAAGGGACAGGCAGAACTGCTGACTGCATTTGTACAGGACCGAATGCAGTGTGGTGCGAGGCCCTCCGAACTGCAGTAGCAGAAATGCTAAAAAAGGCTGCGCTGCAAGGCTGCTTATGATGATTAGATCCACATGCAATATCTACAACTCCTTTTTACTGTCCCAAGTCAAGTCTCCAATTCTAACAAGTCTGGAGAACCTGGGTGTGCTACAGGACACAAGTTAGCATCTATAAGAAATTAAAGGATTTCTGCAATTGAGAGCAAAGTTCAATTCTTATTTTTGACACACCTTTGAGATTTGCCCCTTGTCTTCTCCCCTCCCACCTTCTTCCCCCCCCCTCCCCCCCAAGCTGTCTTGACAAACTGAAGCAGCTGAAAGAAAAAAGCAACAGTATACAGCCCAACTTCCATACCCTGCGTAAAGGTGGTCACAGTTGTCCCTGGTTTCAGCTTGTTCTCCACGTAACCATTTCTGGGACCAGTTGTTATCTCATAGATCAGCTGTTTGTCATCTGTGTCAGGGTCTGTCGTCAGTAATTCCTTCTTAGTGATTAGATTGGTTGCCTGGATTAAAGCCAAACCAAAGGGGTAAAACTCTGGAGATCCAGCAGTGCAAATCTGATAGACTGTTCATCCAAAAAGCCCAACCATCCCTCTGTCAAACAGTGCTCCATAAGGGAAAAGCTACGGGATGTAAAAGCACAGAGCACACAGAGCGGCCTTGAACAGACAGATGCCCCACAAGGGGTTTGACAGCACAGGTAGGATTCAAATTCTCCCTCACATCTGGTTTCTTTAATAAAAAAACATTGTGGCTCAAAGAAAAGCAAATTCAGAACAAGCTGCCCAGCCCTATCTAGCTGGGGCTAAAAGCTATGACAAACCTTTTGGTTTCATCTGGAAACCACTGCTCCATGAACTGTGCTGATGCTCAGGTGAGGCCTGGCTTTGCCCAAAACATTTGCCAACAGCCTCACAACACCTTTAACAGCAGGACAAAAAGAGAGAATTGAACTGCCTGAGGCTGCAGGAGTCCTTTTTCTCCAGTCAGGAATTTGAGCTGAGATAGCCACTTCTTAATACAATTTCTTACTACAGTGTCTTCCAACCTTTTTTCCTGGGAAGAACCAAAATATTTCTTTGCAGTTAATGCTGGGTCCTCAAAAATGAGCACGAGAGAGAGTTTCCTGGGGTTTTGTTTGGACTTCAGCAAAACAAAGGCATATCACAGTAAGAAATCCCTATACCACATTTCTTTGAAAGCCATATTATCTCTACCATGGCTGCGGCGGCACATAATCAAGACTTCTCTGCCATCAGCAAAGTTGAAAACATACCACCCTGGGGAGGAGGGACAAGCGGCAGGACGTGTCCACCCAGGAAGGTGGGCAGGAGCCATACTGCCCTGCACAGCTCGTGCAAGAGCCAAGAAGAGCCAGGCTTGGTGGTCCTGCTGATGTAAGGGAAGGAGGTGGTCCAGGAAGCAATTTAGTGCCCTGGAGCCATGTTGCCTGGTTTAGCTAATGGAGCTGCAGTGCAGGCATCCCTGCACACCTCTGCCTTTTCCAAGACACTTCATGGGCACAGGGGGACACTTGTTCACTATCACAAAAATAAAAATGCTGAAGGATCAGGAGGTTCTCCTGTGAAGTTCCTTCTCCTGGAACAGCCTGAGAAATAATCTAAGCTGAATCCAGGTAGGCAGTTACCTTGCCATCCACATACTCCAGCCACTGCAAACCCAGGTTGGTGACGACCCTGGGTGTCCCATCATCCACAGAGAGAATGTCCACTTTGAAGCGCTGTGGTGCTGCTGTCACAACCTGGCAAAAGTTCAGAGAGACGGCTGTTACTTTGGGAGTCAGAGCCTCATCCACCACATTACCAACTTAGCTCCCTTCAGCTCTGTTGGGATCAAGGCCCTGGGGCAAGTTTGTACACGCAAAGGCTGGTACACCAGGGACAAAGCATATGGCATCACATAACTGAGAATACTCAGCCCTTATCTTCTGTGGAGCAAGAGCAACTAAGTCTCCCCTTCTCTGAGAGGAGGTAGCTTTCTATTAGCTATAGAAGGTCTCCCTCACATCCTTTCTCCTCCCCTTACCTTCTTCCCCCCATCCTCCATAATGAAGAAGGGATTGGTCCCATCAGACACAGTGAAAGTGAAGCGATCCTTCAGCGAGTTGCTACCATCGTGACTGTAGCTGATGCGGTTCTGGTAGACGTCATCCATCGTGAAGGTGGTGGCTTGGTGGTAACGCTGCCCATTGCTGGTGCGTTCAATCAGGCCATGCCGAGGGGGCTGCATGACTGTGAACGTAATTGACTCAGCCTGCACCAAGGAGACAGAGTGGCAAAGCAGATGACGTGACCCCAGGACCAGGACAGGCAGGTCCTTTCAGCTCAAGATACCTGGAGGGGGACTCTACGCCCAGACAGCTTTTCTAGCACAGTGTCTTCAACCAGGGGCTGAAACACAGCACTGCATGCTGAATTGATTCACCCTGAGCCCTGCCCTGTCTTTATCCCTCTCTCAAGGTGGCTATCTACAAAACAATCCTGATCAGGGAGAGCTAGGCTAGACACATCACACCAAACTATTGGTTTGGCTGGTCTAAGATGGCTCCCACCTTCGTGACAACCCCTCGAACACAAGAGCAGTCCCCCATGCTGCAGCCATTCTAAGCAACGTGTCCCTTGTCACTTCTGTCGGGGCGGAAGTGGCAATAACCTTTGGGGCAGGATCTTTGGCTCAGGGCAACAACAGGCAGCCAGGAACTCTCCTGCTGCAGCGAAACTGCAGTGCAGTGAGGTAGAGCCGACATGACACCACTTAGCCTCCAGCCAGACCCAGGAGGAGGATGAGAAAATGTCATTTTCATCTGTGCTAGGCATAAACTCAGTGTCAAGGCTAGGCATAAGCTCAGTTCAAATCCACAATGTTCAGCGAGAAGGTGGGACAAGGCAAGGATTAGCTCTGGTCACAACTTCTAAATGTTTTCCATGCAGGTTTGTTGCTTATGTGTCTGAGAGACATCCCAGATGAAGCCGTTTCTCAAGCCAGGGCTTGGCTTTGCTCAAACACTCATTCATCTATTTATATACTGGGCCTCCCACAAGCTGTTTGTTTCACGTTGTGATCAGACAGGCCATGATCACAGGGAGAGATGACACTCACTCACTCTCTTTGAACACAAGCCCATTTTTCTGATAGCCCAGATGTGCAGCAAAACAGGGGAGGGAGGAGGCAAGGCGGGGGTCCTGCCTTACCTCTGTGTCAGCATCTGTTGCTTTAAGCTCAAACTCTGTGATGGTTTTTCTCACACCTTCCTGAACTGTCATCCCGAGGCTTTGCACTATGGGTAAGGAGTCATCCACAGGGTTTATGGTGATGTCAAATGTCTGGCTCACCTGGAACAGGAGGAAAAGCCTCTCTTGATGAATTCACTCTACCAAGAGTGCAACTCCATTGAAACAGTAATGCTTTAAGGAGACCACAGTGATCCACTGAGTTTGTGTCACTTCATTTTGGCCTTGTTTAGTGAGTAAACAAGAGCTTCTAAGCTCAGATCTTGTGAACATGACCTCTTCTATCCCTCCCCACTAATTTATTCTTCCTCCTTCTGTGATATTTATGGACACCCACTTTTCCCTCCCTCATTCTACTTTGTACCTCTCCCTCTATTTGCAGCTACGATTTCTCCCTTTCAGAGAGTAGGAAGGAGACATTTATCAAGGGTCTCACTGTGCTTCTGGGTATGTTGTCAGTGCACTGGATCACAGCTGAGCTCCGGGAGCAATTGGTAAGCAGATGAAAACCAGAAACTGAATTCTTGGTAAACCAGTCTCATGAGGCTACATCTCAGGTGGCTCCCCCTTCCCTTCACAGGGCTCGCTCCCTTCCCTGTGGTACGTATGATCTCTCAAAGCAGGGGAAGTAAGAGCACCCACCATTGCCAAATGACAAGCCCATGTGTGGCTTGTTTCATTTCCTTTGCTACGTGTAACTGTCTCTCGCAAGCATGCAAGAGGAAAACTGACTCCCATCACATCCTACAGAATCAGTAGCCTGCTCTGACTCAGGTAAAAAAACATGCTGGAACTTACCTCATTTGTTCCGTCAGAAACAGAAAAGGTGAACGCATCTGTATGCTTTTCAATGTCACTGGTGTGGACATACTGGATGCTGCGAGAGGCCAAGTCTGCCTGGCTGAAAGAACTAATTCTTGTCCCTAGAAAAAGAACAATAGGGGAAAATGTGCAATAGAAAGAGCGAGGCAGGGGAAAATATAGGGAGCTGGACATATCTAGCCATAAGCACTCAGTCTTGGCTTGTTCTGCTCCAATTCAGGCTGTACCACGAACCTCAGCTGAGCCAGGGATTTAGCTGGCACGGAGCCTCCTAAAAACTCCGCTCACATTTTTACAACGGCACCTCACACTGCCAGGACCTGGCACTGCTGGCAATGGGTCTCTCAGGGCAGAGAGCGAGAGAGAAGCTGTGAGAAAAACAGTAGATGTAACACTTCAGTTTTCACCCCTGTGCAGGACTGATCTAACCAGGGCATCACTGAGTATGGGCAAAAGGTTTCCTGGCCTCACAGCAGTTTTCAAAAATGCCTTCAAAGTCTCTGCTCTCTTTTCCCCTCCTTGTACCCCTGCATTTAGAATAGACCAAGCCCCATTTTCAACACTGACTTACAGTGACATCTTTACAGGTCGTCAGGTGTGACACAGACACAGAAAGGTACCCGACACGCATTTTAAAAAGCACTTGAGCCTTTAACTCTGACTGCTCCGTTTGACAGTCTTACTGCTCTTAACAACAACAAAAACCCTGACAAAAAGTTTTTCACCAGTTTATCATGTTAAATGGCTACTGACAAGTACTGACCACACTACAAATGATACCAGGATCTGATATAAATAAATGAGCCAAAACTGAATGACTGGCTAAGGTTTCCTCAGAGCTCATTAGCTTTAAAGGTTTGTGTTCTCTTTTGAACACTCCAGTACTCTCTCCTTAGGTTTAGGTCATTTAAATAGTGAGAACAACTCTCTCACAGTGCGTGGCTCTGTATCTTTCTTAGTCCATCACAGACATGAAAAAGCACAGAAATCAGAATCATCACATTTTAAATAACAGGAGGAATAAAATCCTTAATCCAGCTCTTTCTGGTCTCCAAAGTACAAGATTCACCACTTAGTTTGCAATTTAGACAAAAATATTGCAAGTTTTAAAATTTTCTGTCAGCAGGGGACTTGCTTATTATAACTTTCATTCATTATTCCTACCCTTTCAACGTGTTTGCCAGAGGACATCTTACACTGTGAGAAGATGAGGCAAACCACACACTAAAACTGAGCTGTACAGGGACTGTCTGCATCTTGAAAACACAGAGCAGATATTTCCACATTAATCTCATGTCAATGAGAAATCTAATTCTAAGAAGAAATATAACCTTAGACGAGTATAATCTAAATCAGAAGAGCATATTGTGTGACAGCATAGATTTAGACTAATTTAATCAGAGAGGGCTAGGACGCTCATACTGTCAGTGGGCACGGAAGGCAACTCTAAAATTCAGATCACATTTGCAGGTAGTTGTTTTCTGAGTTTCACAGGATTGACCAATTCCTTCTCTCTGAACCACCAGAATTCATTATCCAGTGTATCCGTCACACCGCAACGTAGCTTCCTTTTAAACTAACTCAGCGGTTAGTTCCCTTCCTCTCTCCAAAGCACAGCTGGGAAAAGAGGCTGGTGTTTAGGGATCAAGCGACATACTAGCCAAGAGGGGGACTGAAAGCAAGTTGTCTGTCCACCAAGGTGGGCTCTATTACCATGGACATTAGGGGACGGATTCTTTTGGGTGTTGTACTACATGTGGTCACAGAAAAGGCTGAAGGTTTGCCTGTCATGCAAATGCAGCAATAGGTCCTGAAAGAGGAGATTCACACAGAAGCAAGCTGGACTGATCTGCAAAGTCCACCAGGCAAGGTTGCCATGGGGCATAAACTCACCCAGAGGCTGAATAAATCCTCGTCTGTGATTATCGGGCTGCCTTGCCCCCACTCACCCTATTCTCCAACTCTCCGGGCTAACGACCATTTGATTTCTAACAGGAAACATAATTCTGTGCTGCTGCCTCCAAGCTCATTTTTCCTGCAGTGAATCCTTAGGGCTCAAAAGCCCTCCAGTGCTTTGCTGCCAGGAGTACCCAACCGAGTAAAATACCGCCCTGCTAACCTGGGGAGGCTGCATGCTCCAGGTGCCCCAGCTGTGGCTGCTTAGTGAGCTTGTACTGGAGCTGGGTCGGCTCACTGTCCTGGTCAGTGGCAGAGAGCTGGAGGGTTGTGATCGTCTTCGCTGAGTTCTCATCCAAGACCAGCCCTTTGTTAGCGATGATGGCGGGGGGAAATCTGTCCTCTGAAAGGGTTAAATACAAAGCTGAGTTAGGAGACAGTCACCCTCCTTTCCTTGGTGTTACTGGAATCAGGTACTTGTGCTAAAGCAAAAGACAACATAAATACAAACACCTCCCAGACTGGTAATTCCAAAACAGGTACTCTGGGCCTCGGCATTAATCGAGGGGATGGTAACATTATAAGGTCTTAAAGACAATGTAGACAGTATGAAGATATTAAGGGGAATGTTTCTACCTTTTTCAGTGAGTTTGTCAGAAGCCAAAGAACTAATCCTTACATCCGTGAACTCTCGCCATGCCCCAAACTTCAAAGGCCTTTGAATTAACAGCGAATAAAAACTGCATCTCAAGAATTACATCTTTACTTGCAGTACATGTGGGGTGGGAATCTATGAAGGCCTCAGCTCTGCAGCAAAGAAAACATAACTTCAGCACTATCTTTTACCTAGTACACTAATATAAAAAACCTGGTCCGTCAGTTTGTTGCCATCTGCATCGATCACATCAAAGGTGAAGGCGAAGTTTCCGCCAGGATCGCCCTTCTTGTGACTGTACACCACTTGCCCTGGAGAGAGGGACAGGAGAAAAGAGGTGGTTTATTACAGGCTGCATCATTTAATTCCTAGTCTGGAACCAGGCTGGCACTATAGGCCGAGGGACTTGGGGCTTGACACAGCTCCTGGATTTGGGTTTCATTACTTTTTCTCTTTATTCTTTTTCTCCGGCTGAGAGAGACTTTTTAACACTTGCTTAGTGATACGTGTTTCTGTTCTAACGTAACAACCTCATTTTACGTCTTTCCCTCTCCCTTCCCTGCTTCAAGTCATCCTCCCCTTCTCATAAAGATCATAGAATCACAGAATATCTCAAGCTGGAAGGGACCCATACAGATCATCAAGTCCAACTCCCTGCTCCTCGCAGGACTACCTAAAATGGCCACATATTACTTGCCGTGACTATCTAAAATCAAGCACTCTCACCTTTATTTATATCAGCCTGGGTGAAACTTTTGATAGGTCCTTCAACAGAGATCTGGACTGGATTATCAATTTTGGTCAACTGCAGATGGCCCATGCTGGGATCCCTCTTCAGGACAAATCTAATCATTGTGTCTTCTGAATAAATAGCTGCTGCTTTCAAGTGCTGATCTGTGAGGTATGCTGCAGAGCCTGGACCAGAGAAAGAAAGTCCACAAACAGCTTCAGCCAATCCAGCTAAGCAAATGGTTTAGACCGGACCATATAGCAATACCAAGCAATACCATTCTCCTCCCTCTCCCCGTACCAACTGGGAGCTGCAGGCCCCTGTTGACAGCTAATGTGGGTGGCTGCTTCTTCGGCAGCTCCGTGAAGAACTCCAGCCTCCCCATCTGTGTGTGGAGACCGTCCGTGATGGAGAAGCCAAACTCATCTGTTTGTGCTGCTGCACCGCTCTGAGTATAAATGATCAGCTCATCCAAAATGTCCTGGTAGGTGAAGGATGAACCCACGGACAGCACATGTCCATGCCCTGGGGGGTCCGCAGCAGTCTGCCTCCTGCAGAGATGACCTGACAAACAAAAGATGGATGAAAATTATGGGGAGAAGACAGCCTGCTGGGGACTCTTTGCGTGCCAGCTCTCAGTGGGATGCACAGAGGCAGACATAGCCTTACCAGAAAAACTGAAGGAAGTTATCTGCTTAGTGCCAAAACTGGTAAGAATTTGGTGACATACAAGAGATCTGAAAAAGGGTGCACAGCCCTCACTAGTTTAACATGACACTAGCCTTCACTTGACACCCTGCCTTGCTTTATCACTGCAGATAGATGCTAGCTGCTCAGCTCAGATGCTAGTTGCTCAGCTCTTTTGAACTGAACCCCGCAACAGGAAATGAGGTAAGACAAAGGGGAACTTCCCAGGGAAATGCATGCAGTCCCCCTTTCCCCTCTCCCACAAACAGCAAGGTACAAGTCTCAAAGAATAGGTCTGTTCTGAAGCACCATCCCTCTGTGGCTGCTGGTCCAAACACAGACTAAATGTGCTTCATACAAATGTGCCAGGCTCCTCTTTCACATCAGGGGCTACTACACACACACAGATATGAAGACACACAGACACAGATGCACTCTCATCCCCCCAGCTTGTCAGGACTTACCGTGTTCAGGACTTTTAGTAACCATGATGACAAGCTCACTGTTCTGGGTGTCCAAGTCCTGCAGGTTGAGGGAGGCGTTGGTAATGACCACACCTGAGCCCTCATGCACTCTGACAGGTTCCAGCACTATCTTTGGGGGCTCATCGTTCTGCCGCTGCACAGGTCCGAAAAGCACACAGTCAAAAAAGGGAAATGGCCAAGGGGAAAAGACCGCTGCGCACCTGAATGAAATACAAGCTACCAAATGACAGTACTGGTGCTGATATCCATTAATGGGCTACACCAGTCTCTCCAAACCTATCCAGCATCATGGCTGCTTCTAAGAGGGAGGAGACACCAGAGAAACAAGCCCCGGGGAAGAGGCTGCAATGCACAACTGTTCTCTGGCGTCACAGGCGAATTATGTGCCGGTACCAGGGGAAGGAAATAGATAGGAGGAAGGAAACTCCCTTTAATCCCCTTCCCTCTTACTACAAAGGAGTGAGCAAAGCTTGCACTTCAAAAGTCACGTGCCTATGTGAAAGGAGAGGGCTCCGGCAGCCAGCGAGCACAGGCGTACCTGAATTGTGATGTTAATGCTCTGCACCTCAGACTGGCTGAAGCCATCGCTCATGTAAAAGCTGAAAACATCACTTGTTGGCTCGATGCTTTCATGCACACTCTGGAAGTAGTAAATGCTGTTCTCTAGAACATCTTGAAGGGAAAAGGATGCATCTGCAGTCACAGCAGACTCACTCTGCGGGCCAAAATTCTCACCTGCAAACCAGAATACCACTAGTGAAAGGATGTTCAATTCACTGATAAACTAAAAATAAAAGCAGCAGGATTAGGAGAAGAATGGCACATTGTGAAGGGTGCAGAAGGATGCTCGTTCCTACAACATGGCTTTCCCACATCTTGTGACCTTTGTAGAAAGCAACATCTGCGCCGTTAGTGCTGCATTAGAGTAGGCATTAGGGAAGATGCGGTTTTACGCGTAGTACAAGCAATCCCACGTCCCAGAATTACTTAGGCTGTCTTCAGAGATGAGACAATGGCTAATGTGCCATCTGGCCTCAACACAATCTCTACAAGCTTCACCTTGCAAAACTAAGTCTCGCATCCAAGAGAATCACCCAGCCATCACCTGTTCAAGGAGAGAGGCTCACCATTACCAAAATGGCACAAACGGGAGTTCATTCATAGGACACAATTAGGAGGGATGATATGTAACGGTTAGCAACCTGTGCTCTCCAGAAGAAAAGCAATCACTGTTGTAACAAGCCAATACACTGGCCAAGCCACGGTGATATTTCACAAAGGCAAGTTACGATTTAAGTATAATGATATATGCCACTCCTGTTAGGACCACACACAGAATTAAGCAGGCAAGTCTCCTGGATGAACATTTTTGGACAATATGGTGTAAATCCTACCTTTTCTTGATAATACAATGAGATAAGAGAACGTTACCAGCCATGCTCTGCCACAGCTCTCACAGCCTTAAAGCTTGCTGGGACATTTAGAGGAATTTAGCAAAGTTTGTTCTGTGTAACAAGGACAGCCAAAATAAAGCATGATGAAAATACAACACATGGGCTTGAAAAGGCTCTTAATGCCCCAGTCTCACAACATAGACCAGTCTCCAACAAACGAGAGTTAGGAGGAAATGCTCCCCAGAGACAGTTTATCTCGTAACACTGACGTTACGAGCTCTTTATGATCAACTGATGGCAACCAGCGCTGCACTGAGGAACCGCGGTGAGACAGACTAGAATGTGCTCCAGCATGGCAATTCCTACGTTCCCTTTCATCAGCCAGGAGGAAGAAGAGATAGCCAAGCAGTTTACCTGTCCTAGTGTTTTCAATGTAGCCATACATAGGTAGAGTGATAACTGTGACCCTCAGGTCTTCCGTGGCAGCAGTATCATAATCAGCAGCTAAGTGGTGACGAGCCAGCAGTGGGACCCTGCCCCCCTCATCCACCTGGAAAGCAAAAGCATATGACAACACTACCGCCAATGCCCACAACACACACCAACACACGAATTGTTACTGAAGAAGTCTGCCTCTACGGAAGGGGCTTGCCCGGTCTCTGAAGTCCTGTCCCATCCTCCCCTAGATCTGTTAAGCATGACAGCAGCTGGGAGGTGAGGTGGGATGGGAAGAACAAAGCCTGCCTGGCCCCCAAGAGGAGCCTGTGAGTGCTTTATCAGGGCAAGAAGAGAACTGGCAGAGTCATGCTGACCTCCCGGAAGGCGAGATCTGCATTTCTTGTTGAGGAGAGCCTTTTGAAGGCAAGGGAGGGAGAATGCAAAGCTGGAAAGGAGGGAGGTGACTTCAAAAGGCTTTGATAAGGAGTCTGAAATGCTGTGTATCAGTGCAAGGCACCAGATGTTTTCAGACTTGTCTTCTGCTCACCTTTTACACACAAGCTGGTGAAATAAGGCACGAAATATTAAACAGGGATAAGACAGACTTGTTCCACTGATATCAACAGGAAACCCTAGGGAGAACCCAGCTCCTGATTAGAACTGATGTAAGCAGATGAGGTTCACGGATGCAGCCGTACTGTCAGCCTCCTCTGGCCTCCACGTAATATGGTAACCCTTTGCACTCACAGGATTGCATGTGCAACACCATGTTTCTTCAGTGATTTCCCCTCAGTTCAGGAAAACTGTTCAATTCCTCACATCTAAGACATTCTTGTCACTGTTCCTAGTATCCTGGGTAGCCACTTACAGTGATATGGTCAGCAAAAGCAATGAGTGACGGCATTGTCTGGGCAGATGTGATAGTGATGGTGAACATCTGTCTGTCAAGCCGGTTGTTATCAGCATCAAAAACAGCGAAGTGGAAGACGTCCGTAACTGGCTGATTGCTGGTCTCAAACGTGGTGGAGTAGCTGTGAAAGTCAGAACACAATCTGGGTCTCGCTGACAGTCGGGCAAATATATCTCGTCCTGCATTTAGAGGTGAATGCACACCTCTTGAAAGAGAGGTGGTATTTCAGTTCCCAACTCTCCTTCACGTTCATTCCCCGAGTTCTTTTAAATCACTGTTTTAGGTGTTGCCTACCTGAAGTATCACTGTGACATTGCAGACACAGAAAAAATTCCTATAATTTGAAGCTACACCAACTCCTGGCATTTCAGACATGCATAAACACCTAATTCTGCACACAGGAAGTGCTCTCATTCATAATTTCACAGGATACAAGAGCCAAGGAAGGAAAAAATATCTCTGATACACTGTACTAACATAATATAGCCCAGAGATCCCTGCGGAAAGCTCACTGAGCTTTTAACTGGCACGGCTTGAAGGAGAATAGCTCTTTGATACCTGATCCTCTGGCTGTTGATGTCTTCCATGGTGAAATTATAGACCTTGGAAAGCTCTTCATCATGAGAGCCTGACATCCGTAAGAGGGTGCCATATACAGGCAGAGATATTAACTGGATTCTTATCTCTGAGTCAGGAGAATTGTTGTCCTAAACATGAAGAAACAAACCAAACCAAAACAAGACAAGATCAGCTTTTGTTTCCCTCCGCTAAAAATGGAAGGAGGAATAAAATGTTTTATAGAGAAATACATCAAGCTAGCTGGGTCAGACCCACAGCTGATGAATATTAAATGAAGCTCTATTGATGAGAAGAGAGTCAATTGGGTTGACATTTTCAGAATCTACCACAAAATGTGTTTTCATTTTCTCTCAGCTCAGAGAGGTTTTCTTTGTGTCCTTGTATCACATCAACATACTCTCCCAGACATGAACCTGATATTTTTGGTTTCGAATTACTTTACACTCGTAGTGGACTAAACCATTTATGTAATACTCTTTTCCTGACTCCAGATAAAGTGAGCCAAAATTTAGCTGACAGCTGGCACAGGGAGTAACTGTTGCCCACCAGTGCTTCAGACAGAGACACAGAGCTAACTTCAGTTCTTAGCAAAACAAAGGTTAATGTGGAGCAGTGCTGCAAAAGCCAGATTCACATTAAACTAAAAGCTGATTTTGGCTCTTTTTTACTACATTATGTACAACCATCTCTATGATATCACAACTCAGATGTCATCTTTCTTCTAAACGTTTTTGTTTGCTGCTTGAAAGATAAGACCCAAAGCAGAAATCATCATATCCTCAGCGTATGGGTCAGGAATGAAATCCTCTTTTCCCTAACTGTTCTCTTACTCAGATTAAACCTGAACAGCTCGCTTGTCAGCCTTCCTCCTTAAGAGGAGAACAGGACAGACTGCGGACTTGTATCCAGCCCGATCCCTTGGAAAAGATGTTCATCTGCCTTCTTATCCTACCTCACCTCTTGCAGTTCCCTAATCATCTCTGACAGCTACTGCCTTAGGTCTCTCCAGCCTCCCACGTGCACTGCAATCTTTCCTCCCTCCTCCCTAAGGGGGGCATATCTGGATACCTGAAATCCACTGCTAGTGCATTGGCTGCTAAATCACCTGCAAGGAGTAAAACACCTTTCTTCTGAATTTCACCAGCAGGATAACTCTCGTACAACATGCAACCCCTGGGACCAACTCCAAGCTACCAAAGGAGTGCAGCATCTTGGGTTGCTTAAACCTCCCCCCTTCAAATATGTCCAGAGAAAGAACCAGGAAATTTTGGAAGGGGGGTGAGGGGGCTGAAATTTTCAAGGGATTATCACTTAGCAAATCCATGTGCTTTATTAGCAAGTTTGTTTGATACAAAAATCTGGGATTAAATAAATTCTCACTTTTAGCATGGCAGTTCACCTCTGTTTCCCTCAAACAGGGACAGCCTTAAAACCCTGTTGGATGAAAGAGTCTATTATCCCCTTTTTGGCAGCAGCAGTCAGGACAGTCAAAACTCGAGCTCTCTACCAAGAACCCACACTGACGGCAGAGAGGTGTGTGTGGCGAAGGGTCTGTGGGGGGATAAGGAAAGGGAGGCTGGCAGCATTCGCTGGGTTTAGAAATAGATGAAAGCTCACAATATAAGCGAGGTGCGATCGAGAGAGAGTCACAGAGCTTTTACTAGCCACAGTGATTGCCAACAAGCAGCCCGGGGCCAGCTGCGGACCGTTGTTATCCAGCAGGGACACTTCCACCCTCAGCACTGTGGTCACTGTGGTGACACCATCGGTCACAGAAATTTCCATGCTGTCTTCTGCTGCTGCTGAACCATCATGCACGTACTGCAGAGCATTTCGAGTGACGTCCTCGTAGGTGAAGGTGTCACCTTCCCAAAAAGAAAATGCGCAAGTCAGAAAGACTCTCTTCAGAGCACCAATCCAATTCAAATGACCTAAAGCCGTAATTTAGCAAAAGACTTAATCATGTACTAAACTGGCATTCAATACCATCCTTACAGGGATGTGAGGTATGAAGACATTTATTAAGGAGCTAGTATATATGCAGGGCAGAGGAAAAGCTGTAACCTTCAGTTTCACAGACACAGCGACTCTTCACAATTCTCAGGGAGTGCACAGATCCTCCTTCCCAGCTGCTTTGTAAGCTCATGCCTGTCATAGCTAGATAAGGCTTCCCTCTCCACGTCTTCTGCTTGCACTACTCTTCCACAGATAATATTTGTTCACCTGGTCACACACACTGGAAACCGCTGCCACCAAAATCAACAGTAAAACTCCACAGGAGCTTTCGACTGCGGGATCACAACATGTTTACATGGACTTCAGTAGAAATGTTCACTACGTTACTTCACTAAATTACTTCAGGTATAACTTACGATGTAAAACAAAACATCCCTTTTGATTAGCTGCTGATTATAGTTATCACAATAGAGTGACTGTCAACTAGCCCACACATACTTGGTACAGGAAACGCACTGATTCAGCCAGGAACTAAACAACAAATGGGAAAACATCTTTCACGCACTCCCTCCTGCAGTCACACACTTCCAGGCAGAAAATTCACACACTTGTGGATGCAGCCATATCTGCCAGAGGCATCTGTCTCCTCCTGGTCAGCTAAGCTAGCTAGGTGGACAGGCGCATGCTAACCCCTCTCCTGCGCCAAAGAAGACTTCTGCTCAACTCACCTGCTCTCATACGCTCCTGCACACCTGCGCTGTACTTGAGCACAATGCCATGGTGGGGAGGTTTCACCAGCTCAAAGAAAAGACCCTCGGGAGCTGTATCTGTGTCGCTCACGGCTAACTGGATCCCTGTGCCAGAGAAAGAGAGCATGGCTTCAGTATCCTCAGACGCTACACTGGGAATATCCCTTAGGTTTTGCGATGTGCTCTTGTGAATGGAGTCAAAAAACTGTAATTGAGTCAGTATGTGAAAAGTAAAATAATTCTGCAGCTGCCCTAGCCCAAGAGCTTGCTGGTTTCATGGAAATAATTAGTCCCCTGATGATGCTCAGATCAGAGGTTGTATCAGAGAACTTATTGCCAGTATGGCTCACAAACGACAGCTACGCAAACCCTCAGCTTATCAGAGAGATGTGCACATGTTCATATAGCAGGGAGGTATCTACAAAAACCCCAGAGAACCTCCTGACACAGGCAGAGAGTGGCTTATCCTAAACAACCTGGTGTATTAGATCACACCACTAACCAATAGTTCAGCAATTGCAGAGCAGCCTAAGAGGGAAAAAGCAGAGGAGCAGCAGGTCCCTGATCCTGCTCTCCCCTGCCAACGAACGGACCTGCCATACGGTGGCGGAGTACTGCCGTATCCCCAGGCACTTTTCTGAGGCACTACTGCACAGTTTTCTCAGTGGTTGCTGCTACACCTGCACAACCACAGCTCCTTAGCTAAACGGGCAGAGGTGAGTGAGACCAAAACTCTCCCCTGCTCCATCCATGTGGCCTCCTGGCAGGCTGAGCTCTGCACCCCATCCCTTCCACCCTACTCACCAATGGTGGCTTTGCCACTCTGGCTGACCTCCAGGAACGGAGCTGTGATCTGGAAGACTGGAGGCTGCTGCCCCGCAGAGAGCAAATGAATGACAAACACCATCTCCGGGGTTGTGTGTTCTCCATCAGACACTAGACACAGACAAAACCACACCTGAGTGTAGGGATGTGTTTTCGGGGACTCACCTGGGAAATTCACCTTTCTGTACAAAATCACCACCCCACATCGCTGACTTCTCTCCCACCTTGTCAATCTACACCTTTAGTCTATGGACACACACACACAATTCACACCTGCCAAGAGTATTTATCTTTGCCCCTAACTCAACTCCTAGCAAGACAAACGTAACTTGTAAAAGTCTGTGTGCGTGCATGTGTACATACTATCTTCCATACATCTATCAGGTGTGCTCGTAAGTCAGAACATGGACTTTTCCTTGCTGGTGGATCACTTTGCACACCTGTGCTAGAAAGCACATGGAAAGAGAAAGATATGTTAAACAAGCAAGCAGCTTATCAATAGCAATTTAATTGTGGAAATGTTTCCATGCTACATTAAATAAAAAAGCAGAGTAAAACTCTGACGTCCTTGTCCACACTGGGGGAAAACAGGAACGAACCAGGCTTTTAGGACAGATTCCACGCAACTACTGGAAAAAGATGCCTCTACTGAGCTGCAGCTTAGCTTCTATAAAACACTGTTGGGACACAGATGAATTAATATTCCCCAGGCATGTGCATTTCCAGAAATTCCTACTGAGTGCCCATAGGTGTGCCTGCAGCAGAGAAAAGGCCAGGGAGTAACAGGCAACATGAAGGGCACAAGGATAAAAACTGCTTTGGCCAGGAAAGAACAAATGGTTCACATACCTGTGAATCGGAAATTCACTGACTCTGGGAGACCTGACGGGACAAACACAAGCACAGAGTAATTGTGGTCAGGACAGGAAGGCACATACTGATGTGGATTTGAACAACTTTTGGAGAAAGCAAGTGCTGATGTTCAACCAAACTGCAGTCCTTCCTCACCAAGGAAAGCACTCTCTCCTTGCCTTTGCTCCAGGTAATGAGAGAGAACATGCTACTCGCTCCTCCAAACTCTGAAGCTCCTCTTGATGTCAGTGGAAGGCATAGTGACATACAGAACTTCATCTACCATGTACCGTCACTTCATCACACAATGCTGCGTACCAACTGGTCAAACGTGCTTGAAGTTTGTCCTGTTTTTGCCCCTCTACCTCCTGCTCCACACTGTTTCTCCTCTGATGGTAGAAATCTTCTAATATCCTGGCTAAATTGATTCAGTCCATCAATTCTAGTCTCAATCTCAAGGACTAAACCCCCAGGGCAGCAAAGATCTCAAGCACGGGAGGGGCAACAGTTCCTAACCACACAGCAGCAGATCAGCAGTTTGCCCAGCACAGCATCCAGTACTAGCGTTGGCAATGCCAAATGCTGCAGTGAACACTGCCATGCCCCCACAATTCACTGAATGTTACTATACCAAACCACAGGGAAAAATCTTGCTGAAGTCGCAAGAAACGGGTGAACTCTTGGTACGCTCCTCCAAGGCAGATTCCTACTTCCTTTGTATCGTTCAAGCCTCATGCCCTCGCAGGTATGGACATAACCATGAAGTCATTCCAGGACTGGAGGAAGACCAGCAGTCCAGCTACCTCTACCAGTCTGACACGGCACTACAAAGAACATTCAGTTCCTTACCCGCAAAGGAGAACGCAATGATCTCTCTCAAGTGAGGAGCTGCAGTTGGCGGACGATAAGCAATCTTGCCGTGGTTTATATCTGCTTGGGTGAAATACCTGACTGGGGAGAGAGGCCTGTCTCTGTGCTCCACGATACCTACGGAGACAGAGAGCTCAGTATTAACAGGAGGAATCCATTTTATTTTTAAAACAAGATACCAAAGGCCACAGCTTTTTTTTCTCTCCCCAAGTACTTCTTTTTACATCTTCAGTGGTTCCTGAATGAGTCAGATGGCTGTAACTGCATCGAGGATGGATTCTTGGGACATGAGAAATTAAACAGAGATTCCTCACTTAGTCATTTCTTCAAATACCTCTCACTAGAGAGGTGGAAAGCAGAAAGCCATGAGGTACAACATTCAATATATTCCAGACAATAGTAAGAAAACTGTCTGAGCTCTGCGGCTTACTCCTAAACAAGCCAAAGAAATCGTGTTAAGAGACAAGGTGTTTGAAAGCTAATGAAGGAGATCGAACAGATTAACAGATGCTTCCACAGAATGATACTCTGAGGGAAAAATTAGATGTGCTCAGAAAGCATGGCAATTAATTCAGCAGCAAGCTGCCCTGTTCTGAATAGGTACACTTGCCTTGGCCAGGAAGTAGAGGGGCAGTCACGTTGAACAGGATTTTCTCACTGGGAATCTCCGGGTCTACAAAGGAGAGGTGATGGGGCTCAATCACTGTCACTCGGTCCTCCAGCACCTCAATAAACACATTAGACCATGAGCATCAAGGCCAGAGACATGGGAAGATTCACCCAAAAATGCATTGAAAGCAAATTTGCTTTGCTATAGTTAAATATAACAGAGTCTTTGAATTTAAAGGCCTGCTTCTTAGACCTAAAACTGACAAGGGATGGATGGGCTGAACCTTTACCAAGTCTCTCAAACTCGTACAGAACAGGGACTATTTGGGAGGAGATTACAGAGGACAGTAAAGCTTGATAATGAGTAAAATTTGCTAGAGTCTTATGGGCCACCTAAACTCACTTTCAGGTCACCTGTAAACCAAACCAAATGTGTAATACAGAAGCTGGCCACTATCATGCTCAACAGAAGAGAGCTCTATACAGGTCCACCTCTTTTAACTCCTTTCTGGAGAATCAGAAGGGGCTTATAAACCTATGAAAAAGAGACAAACACCTCTTCCTTCATAAAACTATGAGCTTACCCCCACTTTCAGGCTGTCCAGGAAAGTGGCAGTGGTTTTATGCTCACAGGTGGAGGAGTTTCTTTTTTGACCTACTGCAACTAAGAAGGGATAAAGGAAAATCTAATTTGATCAAAACCTCCCTGGATGAAGATATAATTCATTGCCTACGTAGTTTTCTGGTATAGTCTGATGCGGCTGGACTGGATTTGCTTTTAAAAGAAATCCTGAAAATCACTCAGCCATTTCCATTGGAAGATAGAGGAACCAAAGATGTCTCTTTTGTTCTAAATCTGTCTAAAAATGTTCCGATCCTCCCATCACGAGATTATCATTAGCCAAAGGTGGGCAGTGTGTTACAGGAATTACAGTGCTGCATGAACAGACTTAAGTGCACAAAGGCAGTTAACTTGCATGTGTTCATGAACCTAAATCCTGCAAAATTAACAGCTATGAGAAGTCACTGAATTAAATAGTTCAGCTGGGTGTGAAAAGCATCCAGCTCATTTCATAATCGCGAACAAAATACGGAGAGAACAAGCTAAATTAAGGATACAGGCAATTAATTCATCTGCTTTGGAACATGAAACGATCAGGTTCAGGAATAGTTTCCACCACCCACATCAAGTGCAGCCCAATGAATCGTGCTGGTTACACATCTGCAAGGCCACCCTGTCAAATCTGTGTCCCATTCTGTTGGCCTTGGGTCACAGACTGGACATTGGCCTGCACACTGGCAAGGCGAGGTTTCCTGACAACAGGTCAGGACACCATAAATGCCACCGAACCCCCAGTTCATCTCTCTCCAGTGTTTTTCACTCAAACACATCACAGGACAAACCACAGCCTATGAATGACTGTTGTGAAGCTGTAAATTAAGCTTTGTCAGTCCTTCTTAGATGTGAAAGTGTCACGTATCTAACTGGAATCAAAAGCCACAAAGTTTATTTGTGTTATCAGCACTGCTATATACAGCTCTGTATAAAAAGGGCAGGCTTAAAATTAACAGTGGTGTCCCTTTCATACAGCCACTTTGGGGAGGAGGGAGGAAAGGGAGGAGCACCTCTTCATATGCTTACAAAACTGTCTCTCTTCTTCACAAACCCAATCTCAGTTTGCATTCAGCCAGAGCGAAGCTCAGGCTCCTTTTACCAATATGGGGGAAACAGGTAACTTGATTGAAGAAAAAACAGTATACACGCATGCCCAGTTTAACCACCAAAGAGACACCAAACTTTCTCTGACCTTTCTCAGTAGGACACTCAAAGACAAGGCTAGAGGTATGGGAAGACTTAACATTTTGTGCCTGCTCTTCAACCGAGAAGTCAGTCTAATTCTGAAGGAGTTTGAAGATGGATGAACAGGACTCAATCACGTTGATGCAAGGAAGTGCAATTTTATGATGAAAAGATTTAAGGTTATGGTTGTTTCATAGTTGCTTCCAAGGCCTATTTGTCTCTCCCAGAGGCAGGACTTGCAGGTTGCAAGACGCCCCTCAGTAAAACGTGTTTTATGGCACTATCGAATTTTGTGCTGTGTAATTAGCTATAAAATCCAGCACTGCATGGCTCAGCCAGACATCTCTCCCATCAATTTTGTCAATAACGACAACAACAAAAAGTCAAGAGCAGAAAGATACATCGCTGGCTGTTGCTCCAAGTAGCAGTCTGAGCATGTTTTATTATTGCCCGTGAAAGGTCAGCACTATTTTAAACCCTGACAAGGCCGTTGTGCCATGGACTTTTCACTAATCCCTCTTCCACTGCTTCCTTTGGCCTTTCCTGGTCCCACGCCTGGCAGGCTGTGCTGGCTTAGAATTCCTTCGCCTCCCCTTAGGAGGCTCCTCCTGGGGACCCACTGCCCCTGGGAGGTCTGCCACATCTGGTCTCCTGCACTGCATGGGCCTCTCAGTGTGCTTTTGTCTGTCAGGGAGCGCCCAAGGGCACAGGATTTCTGTTTGATAATGCTGAGCCTACTGCTGGCACCTCAACACGCTCTAAATAAATCATCAGGAATGAATAAGGCCAAAGATGATGGCATGCTATGTTCAAGTTTGTAGACCCAGCTCTCCCTCTGCCTGCAGGCAGCTCCTGCCTGAAGGGTTGGCCTCATCTCTGCTTTCTCATCGCAGCCTGCCCTGTCTCACTCAGCTCAGGACTGCTGCTCGGAGGATTGTGATCCTGGTCCCCCTCTGAAAGCCCCACAAAGCTATGAGGCCAAGGTGATGTCTAAACCAAACTCCCTGCCTCTAAGGTCCTGGCTCTCTGTGTGTCCCAACGGGTGACCTGGGCGCAGAGCCCTGAAGCTCCCCTCTAGCTCAGGCACTCGGGGTCCCTCCCTACAGAATCAAAGAACAGGAGACAGCAGGAGAAGTAGAGGGGAAAGCTGGACTTCACCCACATATGTGATGGGGACACATGGAGAAGGCGTGTACCAAAGTCAGAGAGCTCACAAAACCAACTTTAAACTTTGAGGTCATCTTTTCAATTAACACAGTCAGGGAAATAACTACATTAGAGAGATCACTCTTGTCAAAATAGTCATTCCCAGAGTTGATGCTGCAAGAAAAGGTAATTCAGTTCCACGGATGCAGATATAATGGGCTTGTCTGAACGTTTTCCACATACATTATAGTCTGTGTTCCTGATGTCAGAATGATGGATGAAAACTTTCTAATGTGTGTGGGCTACAGTTCTGATAAAGTTTACGGTGGAATTACTGGCAAGTTGTATTCATTACAGTCTCTCTAACCCACAGTTTTTCGCTCTTGCTATTCCTAATGGCTTCTCAGGAAAGGGTAAGAATTCCATAAAAAGATGTTAAACAGATTTTTTCTTCGTGCTCTCTCTCTCCTTTCCAGTCTATACATTCATCACTCAATACTGAATTTTTGAACTTTTGATGGGTATTTTCTTCCCCCGCCATCATTTACTCTTCTAACCTGTCTTTTTTTTCCATTTCTACTCCAGCTATCTATCTGGTGCATATACCCTGTTCCACAGATTTCGTTCAATCTTTGAATCAAGCGCAATAGCACAGACAATAGCAAGGACAGGAATCAACACTCAGCGGTAACTGCTCTATGCGAGGCTCTGGTCGCTGTGCACTGCTGCAAGGAGAGTGGGAATACAGAAACCATCAGTCAGTGGTGTCGGTTCACACTTACAGCCATGTGCAAAGAGGAGCCGAGGGAAAGCTGAGGTGTTCTGGGTGTTTGTGGGAGAACAGCAACGTTGAACACGTGGCTTGCCAAGCTGGTTTGTGGACTGGCAGAGCTGGACACCTGGGAAGGAAAGATCACATTAATCACCTGACAGAGGACACCACTGCATTTCTAGGCCAGTTTCATACCTTCCCTCTGCTCTCCTCCTGGTCTGGGAAGGCAAAGACACATCTTTCCAGCAGATACCACCCCAAAGCATACATGAATGGTAATTGATGGGAACTAAGGCCTTTAAATAGTGTCCAGTCTCTCCATTGTTGCCTGTACGATCTAGAAATGGTTTACCTCTTTATCAACATTCAGAAAGGTATCTGTTTGCCAATTCCCTACCTGCTATTCATTCCTGCTTCCCCCAGTCACTGCCATAGTTTTGCTGAATGTTACTCCAACTGTCTGTACAGCTTAGTGGAATTTTCATCACAGGAACAGAAAAAATAATGGCTTTTTAAACCTTCCTCCCACCCTCAAAATGACCACCAGTTGTGCTGGCAAGGTGAAAATAACTGGTCTTTTAATAATGGCACTGCCTTGGCAGTGACTCCCTGGGATCCCAACATCTTCCAAGACAGGCTGTGCTCGTGTTTCACAGAGACCCATAAAAATTTTCTGTACACCACTATAACACCAAAGGTAAGTCCATGGTATCTAACTCATAATAGTAAAACTGCAGTAATGACATATAAAGCAAATAATATTAAATTTGTAACAATTCAAAGGACCAAAACCATCCCCTAGAGGTAAGTCTGCAAATGTTCACAGCAATCCTGAGATAAGGGAAGCACCCAAAGAAATACAGCCCCCTTCTTTGTTAGACTCAGTTATGGCTTTATCTTTCAGTAGGGAAGGAAGTCCACACTTGCATTCAATAGAGCACTTTGTGAGCAAGAACGGACTTCAGCACAAGCTTAATTTCGAGAAAATGCATAAAAATCCATGTTCTGCTGAAATGAATGAAATTATTTTAGCCATTTGCTGGACCTGTTCTGAGTTGCTGTCATCTGAATGGTAATTGCCAAAATACTGATGAAAACAACATGTCGGTGCTTTCTGAGATGCCCCAGTCCACAGCTCGAGACTCAGACAGATGTGTTATGGTCTCCTGATGTGACCCTGGCAATCGTGGCTTCCTTTCTCAGTAGGACTCTCCATACAGTTATTGCTACCACTCCAAGATACTAAAACCAAACATTTAACTCATGCAAAATGCATACTCTGTAAGAGGAACGTAGCAATTAAGCTAAACATTAGCTTGTTCAACGTTGACACTCACAAATTCCTCATTATCACTTACATTAATTACTTTAGAAATTACCTTAATTGCCTCTCTGGTGCTACGGTAATAGCTTCTGACTTGTAAACCAGATGTAACAAATACTGCATGCAATTGTTCACTTAGGCTTAGCATTATGGGAGGCTGTTAAGCCTTCCAAGCAAACAGCAAGGACCTGTCTGAGGAATTTTATGGCCGTTAAACCTGTGGGGAGGTGGGATTTATTTTAGTATTACATCTGCTGGGGAGTATTTGTACCTTTTTGCCTGTTTGCAAGAAGAAATACCCTACAGCAGAAATTAAATTATTAGCTTAGGGACTGCAGAAAGAAGGAGAGTCGCTTGGTTTTGGGGCTTGCAAAACAAACAATTTAAAAAAAGGCACTTGGAACACTTTGCACTTGGAGTAAATATTACAGGCTTTATGAGAGGGCAATGTACTTGCCATGCAGTACCAAGGGGTCAAACCCCTTGTCTGAACTGCAAGATGGGGCATCCAAACTGCCAGGATATGAGCTGCAGTAACACACCTTGCACAGGGAAGTCCTCTCACAGAGGTGTGGATCGCAGGGATGTCTTAGGAGAGTGTGGGCCAGAGGACCTCTGTATGGATGTCCTCATGCAGTTTCGGCACCCAGCTGGAAGATCTCTAGGACAGCCAAACGCGTGGCTATCTGGACCCACTTCCCCCTCGTCCTCTGGGACCAGCCTCATCTCAAGGAAGCGTGGGGGAAAGGAGGCAGCAGGTTACAAGAAGAGTGTGAGTAACCCTCTCTGTTACCTCTTCTAAGGATTGCCAGACAAAAAAAACATTTCCTTTTCCTATTTCTTCCCCAAAAGCAACCCCAAGCACATCAGTAGGGTATCCCCAATCCTACCCCACAGGCAAAAGGCCAGTGGAGAACAGACCACCGTCACAGCAAGAATCAGGCTCTGGACACACTGTGTCACGCTGATGGGATGTTACAAGCCTGCTAGTTTCATCCTGTGGAGGTTATAAGTGCAGATCTGTTTGCCCATTCCCTCTGGGGACTCTTGACCTCAGAGAGCTTTCCTGCTTAGACAAGCTAGCAGGCACTAGGATAACGTCATTGCTTTTCTACAAAACCCTTTCCTCCCTGAGAAGGAACTGTTCCACAGAAAATCAGGCCAGCTATTAATTTAATAGCTTAAATGTTAGATGCTACTTGAAAGACAGTTTTCTCCAGATTTGCAATATGGCCTGTGATTTGACATCCAGAAGGTTAATGCCATTGCATGTGGCTCAATGCTGTGGGTAGCTGGCTGGCTGGCTGGCTAGCTCCACTGCCACAGATTAAAAGCTGGGGATTCACATGCAGGAAAAGCTCTCTTGTGCATGAGTAAGAGTCTCCCACAAACACAATGATGGGCTGCATCCACCCCAACACATAAGCACATGTATATGCATCTACAGGCAAGCAACACGCACCCATATACACATAAGTCTGTATGTAAATACAAATACATATTTACACACATACTTGTGTGTGCATGCACGTATTCATGTATGTGTATCTATTAAAACTTTGGGTCACAAGATACAGGGAACGGCAGACTGAGTAATCTCAGAGAAAAATGCCAGCAGAACTGCTGTGTGACCCCCCCGTGAACATGATGGGGAGTACCTGGAATTGGAAGGAGTCACTCTCTACTTCAGATCCAGAGTGCCTGTACCACACAATGCCTTCGTTGATGTCCTGCTGGGTAAAAGAGGTTGTAGGTGAGGCTGCTCTTCCATCAGGCAAAAGCTGCCACGAGTCTGCTGGGCCATCTGCCGGCATTGGGACCAGAAGCACCACTTCACCTGGGAAAAGCAAAGATGAACAGCCAGGGCACAACTTGTGAGAAACAAGGAGGAATAGATGCCTTTTCACCAACTAATGAGCATCCAAGACAAATGTCCACCCAGTCTTAGTTTTTTTCCATCTAGTGTGACTAACAGAAATAGCAGTAGAGCTCCTAAAAACCACTAATGGACCTTTCAACATCCCACTGACGTAGGGAAATTTTATCTCCTGTTTTGGCAAAGGGCAGATCAAGCAACTCGTGCAAACACACAGAAGAAATACATGGTCAAGCAACTTTAAACTCCCAAAATGTGGTTCTGCCCACTGACCAGCCCATTCCAAACTTGAAATGTGCCCGTTTGCTAAACTGAGCAGAAAAACAGATGCAAAGGACATGCCTCACTTTCTGGAGCTCCTGTGAAGGGACAGAGACAACTGAGACACAATCAGGGTTAAAAAGAATTGCAGCAGACTATCCATCTTCCCCTCAAGGGTACAACTTAAGTATCAGAATACAGCATATTAATTTTTTCAAGGTCAGCTCTTTTCTAGCTCTTTTGGGTACTTATTATGCCAAAAAGTATACTCAGCCGACTTTCCTGAACAGAAATCTTCAACTGAAAAAGAGCTCTTGAACAGATATAGTAAAGGACCTCTGCATCATAGGCTGTAGAAAGTCTGTATGCCGTGGTTTGTAGCTCTTACTCCAAAGGGTATGTAGCTTTTATATCTCTAACATCCAGCTTATTTCTGATTTTTGTATTAGAAATAGATTCTCAGCTGTACTGAAACATCACTGGCTTCACTGCAGATACAACAGAGAGGAGCAGGATGGGGGCACGTCCCACTGGTTATCTGCTTTCCTCAGAAACGCCTGCAAGGGTTGGATTTTGATGTCACCAGTAATGTTCAACAGACTTTAATCCAAAAACATCATTCTAATAAAATTACTCAAAGAGCCAGGTGCCACCCACCAAGAGAAGGGTATCAAAACCTCGGTCATCCATTTCATGGATGTGAACATTTTTCCTAATCACACACATAAATGAAATTAAAACCTGACAAAGAGCTATAGTATTGAAATAAATGGCATATTTTTCTATTTTACAACGTAGTTTACTTGTTTTGGAGTTAACACATAATCGGTGAAAAAATTATACGTTTCCCCCATCTTTACTATTCTTGACTATATATAATTTAGCTGCTCGTGAAATAACTTGTTAGTTGTATATTGTGCTTTTCTACTAGTCTTTGAAAGTATCCCTCATGGCTACCAATTCAGAAGCCACATATTTTATAAATCACTTCAACTCTCCTTACAGCATTAATCATTCTGTTATGCAAAATACCCATCATAAGCTCTCCCAGTTCATTTCCCAAAACCACCCTCAAACAGTTGGAGTAATAAAAAAATAATTCAGCAAGCTGAAATATCACACTTCCATTTTATCATCAAACTCTATGTTAATATGCCCTTATCAGTGCCCTAATTACATTCCCAATCTTACGCTTTGGCTCATGGGAGTTCACCACCTGTGATTTCTAAAGATGCTAATCACATACCCAAAGGAGTTAGGGCCTGCAAGTTGTTTACCCCTCCCAAAGTAAGAGAAGAAACAATTAGAACATACAGCTGCTTTAAGCAAGATGCATGTCTATGTGTCTTCTTATAAATCAGAAGGCACAACTCTGTGATGTTTACTTATATAGTTTATGATTACCATTTCATTTTACACTTTTTTTTTTTTTAAATAGAAAAGTACCTGTTGACAGGTTACACACATGAATGTACAACTTGTGCACACTCAGGCAATTTATTGAAATATATGGAGACTATACAGCTGCAATTTCCAGAGCTGTCTAGAGGATTCAGGCACTGCTGTCTCATTCATTTTAAGAAGGGTGGACACTTGCATCACTTTTCATTGGCTTTAGAAATTTCATCCTCTAAGAACGTATGTCACATGGAGCAGCTTAGGGTATAACGATACCTACTCATACAGAAGTGAGTATTTTTTCCACGTAACAGAGCTGTGTTGAGGCATCCTGTGTGCTGAGAGGAGAGCCAGGGAAGACATTGGTTCTACTTCTAGGGACAAAACAGGAGCTCCAGCATAAAGAGATCCTTAGCAAGATCAACCGCTCTCTGGTGCCCAGTTGCACAGAACCAAATCAAGCCCTGCAGGAGAGGATCTGGACAGAGATCCTCCTTCCCTAATTATACCCCTTTTGTTTGGTTTCAGAGTCTTCAAATAAAGGGCAAAGAAGCCTTCTTGGTCCACGCACTTGTGCTACAGAAATGCAGTAGATAATTCTAAAGTGGTTTTCTTTCCTATCTACAAATCGAACGACATATTTTCTACAGGTATGAATATCTTTTCCATTACTCAAATACTGAGATAGGCAGATAAGCCCTCCTTGATTAAGGACACATTTTCTACATTTCTCTGTCTTATTTTTTCCTCCCTTTCTGTGAAATAGTATTTTAGATAAAATTTTGAAGTTCATTGATTTGTACTGCTTATTCCTCACCTGCAGCTGCAAACCCATTTGTGTTACTGCAAGTAATTACAGTAGAGATAATCATGGTGATACAAACATAGGATTATAAATTTTGGTTAGGGTTAGGCAGCAGGAGACAAGCTCCTCAGGGAGAAATTCTTGTTTTCATGTAAATGCTTATTAAAAATGAGAAGACAGTCCTTCATCTGCAGGAAACTAAAGGGGGAATACAAATTAATTACTTCTCTCCTAAATTGCAAAAATAACATAATCTATGTTTCCATCAGGTATTGGCAGATGTTATGGAAACCAGCCTATGCTTACAGCAAAAGGCAAAAAAACAGCACTGATGTTGCTAAAGGGATCCTCTAATTTTATCCATCTCAGCAAATTAAAAGCAATGATATAATTTCATAGAAGTGCAAAATGTATTATTTAAAGACACGGTTCTAGTGAAGAAAATGGTGATGCTGAGCAGGAAGATAACATTTTTCTTTTCTGTCCATATTTCCTTTCCCTCCACATATGACGTCTTCTCTTTTCCATCCAGTTTCTCTCAGTTTGTATCGCAGCCACAAATCCCAGTACCTTCCACACCCCTCCTTGGCCTGGGTCCAAAACATATTCTATAAGCTGCAGTCCTGTGCATGGGGTTGCTTCTGAAAGCCGTTACATCTCACGAGAGATGAGATCAGAGCCTCTCAAAAGGAATTTGGAGACAAGAATTATATACGGATGCAAATGTCACCGATTTCTGTTTGAGTCAATAACCCACCCCTTCCATTAGTAGAAATGACATCAAATGTCACGGAATTTAGGGAGTTCTCCAATTCTCCGTGGTAAACTTTTGCTCAGCAGTTTCTAGAGGCAGATATTACTCTATGCTGCTCTTAAACCAGACATTCATTGTAGAATATTCTCTTTTGGCAGTGAATAAGATTCTGCTCTCACAAGGCTGTAAATCCACCACAATTTAACTACCACTAGCGAAACACAGTTGCAGAAGTTCAGATCACTAGGCAGGACCATAGTGCTTCATTACTTTGCATGCCCATTTGAACTGGAAAAAGAAGAGGTTAGCAGCACTTGTTCAGCACAATATTACCAGGAAATATTCCCTCAAATGCTATTTGTTGTGGGCAAAAATACCACGGAAGAATCCCATTCCCATAGGTTTGTGAAGAACACCCTTTTCCCCAGAAGTAACCAGAACCTTTCACTTTTATTTAGCGGATGGACACCTTGGGGCATGTGGGGAGAAAAGCAACGCCCTACAGCTGTTTTTTGACAACAAAAACTCCAAAGATATTTACCATGTCTTGGGTGGTCCTTGATGATGGTGTAGGTTATCTCAGAGTCATGTGCACCGGGTAGCTCGGCATGCAGAATTGTCTTGGAGATCTGTAGCATGCCTCCCTGGGGCACCCAGACCAGGGAATTTGTCACCAGCTGAGGGCTTCTGTTATTCTGCATGCAGGGGGACAGCAGGAAAAGGCTTAACTGAATGTCAGCAATACTGCACTGATGGAAACAGATTTTCAAGTGAAAAGGATCAAGCAGAGTATTTGGGAATTTCTTGTGCATTCAACCCTGGTTGTCTGCTTCAAGAAATGGCTGCGCATCCTTCACCTATCTCCCCTGGAACCAATTCTCACCCTGTAGAACTGACCTTGTCCTCCAATGTTTCTAATTTCCTGTTGCTGACCCTAAACCTTCTTGACCTCAGCCTCTCTCCATAATTTTGTCTTTTACCACCATCCTCATTCTCTCTCCCCTTGACTTTTGACATGTCTCGACAGAATTTATCTCCACAGCACAGTGGAAAATTCACTGCTATCAACATCTGAAAAGAAGTATCCAGTCTACTACACTACTTTGATTGGATCCACATTTTCTCTCACGTCTCTTCATTTTATTTCTAAAAATACACACCTTTCAAGGCCACTTAGAGAACAACAGCTTCTTACCCGTTCAAAAGTATCTCTCTAGGGCACCTCCACTATCTTTACACACATCTATAACTGCTACCACCTCTCCATGAGCAAACCCAGGTTCAAGATCAACCTCATGCTTTTCTACAAGATGGGGGAAACTGAACTTAAGGGTATGCAAATGTGAACGATGAATTTTGGCAGAAACATGAACTATGACAGTTTTCCATCCTTTGCTTGAACAGAAGCAGTTTAACGTTCAGAAATTAGATACACAAATTTCACTTAGTAACTACTGCACCAAATCCATATCACTTTTTTTGCTGTTAGAACATACTTGTAGGAAGACTTTTAGATCAAAAATCTTTTCTCCATGTGGGCGCTTACACCCATGGTCAAGTCATCTCTCAACCACTTTTGTAAAACTGAAGTCTGCCTCAGCATCCATCAAAGTCTTTTGCCACTTGATGGGTTTTCTAACCTCCAAATTACTCCTGTGGCTTTTCTTCCAAATGAATATTTATCCAATATTCATTCAAGCTTCTTGAAATGTGGATGTCAGGACTGGATGCAGCAATGGTTTCACTACCATTTTTATATATTTCAGTAACACTACTCCGGCATTCAAGGATATATTAGCCATTTTTGCCTCTAAGTTACTTTGCTAGCTCATGCTCTGTTGGACAGGCCACCAAAACCCCCATGACCTGTTCTGTGCCATGGTTCTTTCTTATAAGCCCGGTTGCTGCAAATGCGACTTCTCTTCTTGGTTTCTGCAGATTCACCTTGAAACTGGCTGTGGTTGACCGCATAATCAGTCAAAATCCTGACTGTTCCATGTAAGTGATCATCCTCCTCCTCATTTAGTACTCCACATAATCATGTGTCACCCCAAAACTGATAAACGACTCATTACTCTGTTCTTCTGAATCCGCAACAGAGACAGTAGAGAGAGCTAAAAAGACGTTTGTGAAAAAGAATCACATTAAAGGATGATTTCCCATCCTCATTTTGACATGTCTGCTGAGCAACTTTCACCCATTTAATTTGTACTACACTTATTTTGCACAGTGTTAATTTTTAAATGCCGCATGATCTTAGAGTGTGTCAGGTCAAGAGTTTCCCAGCACAATGGTTGCTTTATTTTTTTAAAGAACAGTGAAGAAGAAAACCAGACCCTGTGCCAGCCAAGAGAACCCTGCCAATATATAAGATAAGTTTGCTCTGACCTTATCGATTCCATCACATCACGACACATATAGGGCTAGCAAAGCATAACTCTGGAACAGGAAACAAACTAAAAAGGTCAGAAAGGTCCCTGGATTTATTGTGTAAGGAGAGAAAAGAGAGACTAGCCACACTTCAAAGAATGACAGGCAAAATGCGATATTTGAAAAGAAAATATTTCTAAGTGAATGCTAACTAAACACAAGGTAATGATTTTGCTATAAACACGGAACCCTTCGGTTTTTCAGTAACTAAAGGATTGAATGTTCCTTCACTGGCCACATTATACTAGTCCGGCATTTTGTAATACCATTTCCACCTGGCTTTGATGCTGCGATCCTGCTTCTTAATAAGAACACATTCGTGAGACAGCTCTTTTTGCTTGGTAATCTTTTTAAAAATATATTTAGCGACAAGCTATTGTCTGATCTGAGTGCTCACCCTGTGTTCAGCAAAACAGCTAGAATGACATTAGATTTTTTTTTTCTTACTGACACCTGAGCATACCATTAGCAAACTGTAGGAATGAATTCACAGCACAGGAAAAGTGTTTTCAGAGAGCCTGTGGAAGCTAACATGCTCCCTGGTCCATGCTTCAGCTACCTGCTCCCAGGTAGGGCAAGATGCAGTGCCTTGCGAATATCTTGGAGACCTCCCTTAACTGGATCTCCTCTAGAGGTCCAACACCCCCCTAAAATAAATATCTTTTGTCTTTTTCCTGCATTCCCCCTAGCCTCTCAGAAAAGAAAGGCTTCCATATCCCATCAGCAACGGGCAGATCACATGTGAGTAGGTCTGACCTCCTCTGATTTACAGTACATAGCCTGCGATCATATTTTCTAGGGCATGGGCTCCTTATTCCCCATTGGAGCACCACTGGTGGTGCTCTGCCAAAAATGAAGCACCAGCAGGTCTCGAATTAACTTCACAGAAGCTGTAATTGTTAGAGAGCGTCAACAAAAATATACAGCAGTGCAAATCATTATTAAGAGCTCTCAAAATAGAGGCCAGCTGTTCAGACTGCAGTAGGTCAAACAAAGTGTTTGGACAGGGGCAAACAGGGAAAAGCAGCCTGTTAGCAACCAAAGGGACTAAAAAAAGCACCTTGCAGAAAACAAGGCACACCTGTTGTGAAGAAACAAAACCCTCTAATTCATAATATTTGGAAGGTTATGTTGTCCTTCATTTATGTTTTCACACTTTCACCACAGTGCTCCTATGGATTAATGTCTGAGAATTATACTGTCTGAGCCCATTGAATAGGAATCCTAGAAATGTCCTTTCACACCAGGACTTACTACATAAAACCATCCAGCAGCACATTATGACAAGGTCCATATACTCAGATAAGTAACATGGTTAAAAAAAACACACCTTGAACTCCCACACCTCCAGCCAGAGTCCTACCAGGCTCTTTAGCATGTAAACCAAAGAAAAAAAACCAGGTAAGTGTCTTTGCATGTGTGCCTCAACAGCACCTTTTCAGAAACAAAACCTGCATGCATTTCAGCTCCCAAGGCTATTCCACAAAGACAATAATTAGGATGAGGCAGGAGCTGGGTATCTGCCAGCTCTACCCTCACACTAAAAGCCGCTCTGCTCTCACCTCTGTCACCACCTTCATTCTTCTCTGTAGCCAAGTGCTGCAGAGAGACACTTGGAAAGATAATGAGAGACAAGGGAGCGCAAAATCAGCTAATAAAAGAAACTATACCTAGCAATTCACCCTCACTGGCATTTACAGGAACCTGCTTNGAGGAGAAAAAAAAAAAAAAAAAAAAAAAAAAAAAAGTGTTACAAACAACACAGAGTGGTGTCCAAGCATTTTTATAGTCCTTCTGATCTTACACAGGCTCCTTAGGGCCACGTAAGTGATCTGGGTAAAGAAACCACAGGAGTGGTTTCCAGAGTCTAATAAGTCAGCACCAGCCTAGAAAGCAACCCCTTTCTCATTCCCAGACTGATGTGTGAGTCATGTCACTAATTACCATTAATTACTACCGCAGCTTGAAGAGCACCCGCAGGGTCCAAATGGGATCAATCCCTCCTTGTGCTAACTATACAGACGCACGTAACGCTTGTAAACCTTACTTAAAATTTTCATGCCCAACTTGCTGTGAAAGGCATCTAACACAGTAGAGAAGAGGACAAAAGAGAGATAACATCATCTCCTAACTCCATTTCACGGAGTGGAAGCACTCAAAGATTGTGTAATTCTCAGATCCATACATAAAAAGACTGCAAACAGTGGACTTCTTCTCTGACAGCTCTATTTTTCATTACTCTCACATTAACTAAGGGATAAGGAAATTTTCAGCTTTTTTTCCTTCTGTTTTATTACAATACCACAATACCAGAACTGAAATGCTTGCAAGTACTTCAGCAACTTTATTTTTTTCAGGGCTCCACCACACATACCGTACATATTTCATGCCTTGCTTCGTTGGGGTTTGTTTCATAAACAAACGGAAAAGCACCACTGTTTCTAATTTTACTGCTGTAATCCCTATAAATTTAATATAAAGTGCCACTTCATGTCCAAATACAGAAGAGACAAACAACCGTTATTTAATTATGAACTGCAATAAAAGCAAGAAACAAAAATTAAAATACTTCTTAATAATTTCTGAATGTAGGTATCTGTGCCCTGTCCTTAGGGAAGTTATCAAATAGAAAGATGCATCAAGTGAAAGATTTCAGTGGAGCAACACTGCGTGAACAGCAGAGATCCTGACCTTGGGAGACACCACCACCACCAGAGTACCAGTGATACACCTTATTAGCCAAGTTGTTCAGTTCATGTGTGATCCTTTTGTGTCTCCCATCACACTCCCATCAGCCCAGTGACTGGTTTGCCTATCTCACCAGCCCTCTCTCCCCGCCATCCACTCATTCTCTAATTCATTGCCCTTACCAGTGCAAAACTCTCACCTGCAACTCCAGAAATTTTTTTTATCAAATAACTATGGACTTTGGATTGTCAAAGCCGCACAATTTGAGCTGAACCACTCCTGTTGCAAACCAAAAACTCAGGTGACCTCCGTAACTCAATCAGTCCACTACTTTCTCCTGTCTCTGACCACAGCCTGTCAGTAACGCAGGATTAGTGACATCTCAGGGACATAGTGATACTTCTCCAGACTTCTAATTTGCCTGCGAGGGTTTATGTCACAGCACATACCTTGGGAGCAATCTTAATGTGGAACAGGATGTTCTGGAAGTGGTACCCATCGTTCACTTGCAAAAGAACTGCATCATCCCGGGTGTCAGAGCCATCGTGAGCGTAACGCAGCAGTCCGTCGGCAAGGTCATCCAGGTGGAATATGTGGACTGCAGAAGCTGAGTCTCGAGGAAGTTTGATCAGCTGCCCGTGACGTGGAGGCTCTAAAACCATCAGCACAATGTCCTGAGGATTGTCACTGTCTCTCACACCAAGCAACAGTTCTGTTATAGTTTCAATTTTCCCTCTGCGGACAACAAGGGCCTCATTTCTGAACACATACGGGGCCTGAAACACAAAAGCAGCTCTTAGGTATTTGCTAAACCTTAGCAATTTGATCATGATCAAAGTCTGGCATGAAAAATGTGGGGTTAAGGAAATTAGCTCACTTCATCCCTAGAAACCTCCTATTTTTAAGCAGCAGAGAATCACTCTCCACACTTTTCCCCCCCCAGAGGGCACATCGAAGAATATCTAGCAATTTAGACTGATTTAGTTACAGTAAAAGAAGATTCTCATGCCACAGCAAGCTTAGGAAAGCAAAAAAACTTAGGACATTTATATAGAAAGCAATTTAGTTATCAGCTAGAGCCTGTAATCCCTTTGCTGTCTGCATGGAGAGGAGACAAGGGACACAGCTTTGCCTTATTACCATCCATGGAAATTCAAATGGAAATGCGGACCCCAACTATTTTGGAAGGTCTACATGTTACATGCATGTCCACAGGCCCAGGTGGAATGCAGGCACCTCAGACGCTGAAGATTTATGTCTGTGAATGATCAGTTCAGGGTATGTTCGGGATGGAGACACACCACACTCTCCCCATGTATAACCTACAGCTTTGATAGCTTAGATATCTTTCAGAGCACTGATGCTTGAGAATAAGACCCCACACAACCTGCGTGCCGAGGTTATCTGTATAAAATGAGTTGCAGAGAGGGAAAAAAAGGAAGCAAGGAAGAATGCTGGGAGAAGGAGAATATAGTATACTAATAGCAGTGAGCCAAACTGAGAGGCAGAAGCTCGAATTAATGCTTCTAAGTAGAAATGAATCAATGAACTAACACTGAAGGATGTGCTTTTGCTTGTCTTGAACTGGTAAAAGTCCATCTCAAAGACAGCAAAACTGGGTGTCGACAGCATCATTATTTATTTATTTTCAAAGACTCCACATAGCCTTATTCATCCTAGAACGAAGATCAGCTAGAGTCCACATTTCTGCTGGTTTAAATTAGTTCTCTAGTTCTTTCCTGTCAAGAGAGTTTAAATCTGCAGTCTCTATTGATCCTAATAAACATCATTTGCCAGCAGTAATACCTTGCCTCGGGAGGGGGGTGATCCCGCAGAGACAAAGTCAAAGCCCTGGGAACATTCAGCAGAGAGCTAACTGCTGCCATCTCACCTGCGTACAACTTAGCAGGGTTATTAAGGATCGGCAGGCAAAATTCCTATTATTAAACCTCACTTATGTATTCTGGGGCAGCAACTGCAGGTCTTACTTAGGTGAACGTCTTACTGAGGTAAACAAGAGATTAGACTGAGCAAAGATTTCAGCACCAGCCAGAATCAATATACATACAACAGGATCAAAATCCACAGTTTGTCTTACACTAAAGGACAAACTAGAACGCTTCTAATTTCCAGAAGTTATGGAATGACTAATATGGAATCATTGTATGATTAAAAGCAACAAAATGCAATTAAAAAAAATTGTAATTCCTGACCCTGAAGCTACTACCTCTCCAGGACCCCAAACCTGAAAAAAACCAGGCAGTGCAAAGTCTCGAGATTGTCAGATAACCAGAGAAATTATGCATCTCTGGAAGAGTTTTTTCCTATAAGGAACACTAGATACATTAAATTGGAGACTCCCTGCAGGCCCCCAGCATGGTATGTAGTGAGCAAGTCAGCAGCTCACCATGCTTTTGAGCTGCTGGCTACACTCCTACTACACTCAGCATGAAGCACAGAATAGCACCAGCACCTTCAGACACAAACCCATCCACCACTGCAATGATTAAAATAAATTCATTTCTTAAACTACTCAGTGTGAGGATGGACGCTGAGTCAGGCTTGTAGGCAGGAAGGAGTCAGCACTAAAAGAGAAAGGATGATAGCCAGATTTGCAGTTACAGTTTTATCAAGCCATTTAATGCCCCTCTGAGGATGTAAATGGGCCTTAAGAGTAGCAGGCTCTCATTTGCACTTTAAAGTTTCTTTACGCTGCTAGAATATGCCAAGTAGCCACAACAACTTCAGTTCAAGCAAAGCTATCTGATTGAGCTTTCAAGTAGACAGTTCGACTATAGAAAAAGCTCAGTGCAAGCTGCAAAGCCTCCTTGGAAACCTGGACCCCTTTCAAGTGAGTCCATGGTGAACTCGCTGCCAGCATGACCAGCAGCAAGTGGGAAGCTGGGCCGCACAGCTCCAGCACATCCACTGCTTTTGCAGCAGCATCAGAGGAACACCGGTAGCTTGAGTGGGAATCAAAGCCTGTCCGGAGGGGTGTGATGATATGACCTGCTGATAGGCTGAGCTTGGCACACGCAGCTAGGCTGGGCTTGAACAGCTCCTCCTTTCTGTAATGATGTGCCCTCTCCCTTAATGTCTATCTTGCACATCTCTTCATACCTTGCCTTTTAGAGAACCTACCCTTAGAAAAGGAGTCACAAACGTACCACCTGTATACCATCTCTTGGGTGAGGTCCCTCCAGGAGATCATGCTACAGACTTTAAATAACAATAATATGAGAGACGTGGACGCTTGACAGTACCATCAACTTGCCTAGAAGTGGTGAGCAGTTTAAGAGACACACTTTAAATAGCTCATGCTGATTTAATTCCTAACTGTCCCAGAACACAGCATTTACGTAAATGCTCTTGACTGTCAAAGCATCCCTACCATAGGGATCAATCATCATTCAATTGCCCTGCAGTAAGAGACTGAGCTAGACCATCTGTGGATCCAAAGAATAATTTAAACAGCAGGGACTCCTTAGCCCTCACTGATAATTGCTCTATGATTGCACAGCTACAATTCCCCGCACAAGCAAAATTACATGGGCCAGCTTCTTCAGTCGCTTACCCCAAGTCCAGTTCTTCCATATGACTCTTGGCTGCCTCTCAACTGAGTGAGAGTTGAGTCTAATTTGCCTGACCTGAACTCCAGCTCAAGTTCTGCCCAGCTCCTTTGTTATCGTTGCAAGAAACTGGGGCTCCAAACGGTACAAAATTTCTGGTTGTTTCCAAGCATTATTACATTACCTGTGTTGAAAATGCTTGAATGTTGACCACCTCAGGATGGGAGAAGAACCGTTGATCGCTGACCTTCAAGGAAAACCGTCCCTTCCTAAACAAGTCCCCAACAAGCCAAAGTACAGGATAATGCAAATTAATGAAGTGCTCTTGCAGGACTCAATAATGATAAAAATATTATATATTCAGTAAAAATTACTAGCTGAGTGACAGAAGCTTTAGCTCAAGTTTTTTCAATTATGTTTTCATAGTATTTTTTTCTGAAGATTCACAAGTCACAACATGTAATAAAATACCTTTAACTATGTAATAATATACCCTCATTTCCCTATAACTGATGTTACCCACATAGAATGGCATCTCCAAGATAAAGTACTGATTCTAAATGTCAGCTGTTCGCTGCTAAAGAAAAATGTCATTTTTCTGGCTTTGGAACAGAAGCTCCCACTTTTCAGCATTTTTGCTTCCTACTTACTTTTCAATAAGGCCACCCAATAACCTTGAACATAAAGTAGCTATCTTTCTCAAGACAAGATCCTGACATTTCATTGTGACTACCAGGCAAAAAAAAAGAAGAAAAAAAAAAAAAAAAAGACACAGAAACACATGCCTTAAATCTAGGGAACACGAGCTAACCCTTGGCATAGGAAGGACACCCTGAAAGTCTTATTGAAAACAATGGATCAAAGAACACCCTAATATATACAGGCAGAAATTTACAGCAATTCCACTGACACCAGCCTAGTCCCAAGGCCTTATGGTCACGTAAATCAAGTGTGAAATTTGGCAGGATGACTGGCTTATTGCCTGGCAGCAGGAAAAATCTGCTTCCTTGCAACATGCTTGCAGTGTGAGCATTGCCAGCTACTAATCGCCACTAATTATCCCAGTACACTAACAGAGCTCATATTGCAGGCAAAGAAGTAATGGCTGAACGCAGATTATGCCACAGAGCATAGTGGTGACAGCATTTGAGCATCTTCTTGACAGTATCAAGAAATTGTTGTAAGAACCACACTAATATGCCAGTTTTAAACCCACAGCAGAGTATCCTAAAGATGAGACAGACTCCTGCACCCCCAAAGTACAACAGGTTTGGTAGCTGGATCCCAGTAACCTCTTATACCATAAACAGAGCAGTTTTGCACCATCATTTATACTATGGTACGAAATAAGTACATTGGTAATTTGTTTAACAGCAGTGAGAAGTGTGCTTCTCTGTAAGAATGTTTCCAAGGAACAAGGAAATACCTGTTCTCAAGATACGCCAATTTTTTTTACGGCAAGAGCTCTGAAAACAGTGTCAACACAGTCACCTGGGTTTCTCTTTGCTGTGCACAAAGCGGACTCTCTTCTCCTTCACATCCTTGCAGCTGAAGTGGTCGCCTCTGCTCAGCTGCACCTCTTTCGCATTCACCACCATCACTAGCCTGCCATTGGAGGGAGCGCTCTCGATATGGAGCAAGAGCTGTCCTGTGTCACCATCCAGATCACACACACCCAGTAAGGAGAGGTCTAGGGGCTTTACCCCACCAATTCCTACTGTGAGGGTACTGTTCACATGGAAGCTCGAGGGCTGCCTGCTGGCTAAAAAGAAAGGAGGGAAAAGTATTACTGGATGGATTACAGCCCTGGGCTGTGTTAGCATTTTGCCTGTCACTGCCATCTTTTGGATAACAGACCAGACCCTTATAATGCCCTGTTCATTACTGACCTAGGTGGACAACCAGCATCTCAAGAAGAACTGCAATCTGTCCCAATCCCCACTTTGATTTTGAGAGGCTCGGGCAAGTCACACCCCATCTTGAGTTCCCCATCACAAAACTCAAAGCCAACATACACTGGCCTGCCCTGCAGATGGACTAGTAAATCTTCATTTGGAACAAAGAAAAGATAAGTAAGTGCTACAGTTGATTTAGTAATGGATTTCCCCCAAGATATTTTTTCATTTGTTTTACATTGATGATAAGTGATGCTGCAATTGGAAAGACGTGTCTCCATACCTAACTAGGTAACTTCACTTAGAAAACCACATTTTATGCACATTTTATGAAACAAAAAAGTTGGGAGAAAAATAGCTGCCAACTTTTAACAGCAACACGAAACTGCACAAAACCGAATTCCAGAAATGCCACTGTCTGAACGCTACTTCTGGCCTTAATATCTGCTGGAAGCCTGACAGCTCAGTTGCTCTATCATGAGAGACACTCACCTTCTTCACACTCTCTGGTCCACGCGTTGCCGTAGAAACCCTGGCCACAGGCAGAAACGCAAACCTTATTCTTCAGAAACGTGGTGCTGTCACAGAGGTGGCACAGGCTGTCGCTGTCACACTCCAAGCATCCAGGAGGACAAGCTGAATCGGATGGAAAGCACAACCCCATTGAGACACCGCAAAAACAATGCAGCCACTGGTGCACAGACCTGTCCCCAGGGGTCAGAACAGGAACACCACTGCTATTTGTATCTTACCTACCTGACAAAAATAAACAAAAAGAAGGGGCAAAGAGTTGAGATAAAAGAGTGGTTAAGAAGTTCCTTCCTCATTTGACCACTGTTTCCCATTGACTACAGAGAACCTGAGATAATCTTCCAAATGGAAGAAACATGTTTTTAAGTAACTCTTATACCAATCTGAAAAAATACTCCAGTTACACATTCAAGTCCTATACAGCTTGTTAATCGACAAATACCACTGAAACATTTCTAAAAATGTGGGTTTACTACCTGTTTTTTATATACGGTGTGCACACAATACACACACACACCAGCAGCCATCTACATTGAATCACATTCCCCCTGAATTAGGCATGTCTGAATGCAGATATAGCCTGTTATCTAATTCTCAAGTCGACTGCTTCACCTCAACAGCAAGTTTAACACAGCAGCCAAGCGCTGCTTCTTCACCGCAGCCTTGGAGAGAAAAAGCAGTGTACAGAACAACTACAACCCTGGTCCCTCTCCATCACATCACCCTCACTTTGCTTACCTGTGCACTTTCGCTGTGCATGGTCTGCATAATATCGCTTCCCACATTTGTGAACACAATAAGTGTCCAAGAGGAAGAACATCGCTTCACAAAGGCTGCACTCATCTGGTTGGCGACACTGAAGGCAGTGTGGATCACACCCTAAAAGTCATACGTAAAGAGTTCAGCTCAACACCGCTTTCAACTCCTTCCTGCACTATGCTGTAACACCCCGCAGGAACCACAGCTCTATTGCGCGTGTGTGCTGGAGGGCAGCGAGAGACCTGAAGCTAGAGCGTGCCTTCTGAATGCAAGACATGCACAAATTGGAGACAAACCGGGAAGCACGTTGGCAGCAGTGATTAGAAGTAACACTCAAGAAGAACTCACTCTGACATGTGTCTGATTCCTTGTAGAAAGCTGCAGGGCACTGTTCCACACAAGCTCCTTCATGAAGAACGTAGCCCTCCATACACTGCAGGCAGTCGGTCCTGTGGGGACCTTTACAAGCATTACAGCTCCAGTCACACTCTGGAAGAGAAAAAAGTCAATGCAGGGCAGCCCTTTCTGGGGTGCTCACCCTATACAAGTGCTTAGCACCTGGGGTCTACAAGCTAGGAGCAAAGAGCACAGCAAAAAGTGTTAAAGGGATACTAAAAAAAAAAAAAGAAAGCATGATTTGTACTGACTCATTACAGCTCAAGATATGGGGGGGGTGGGAGGTCCCCTCTTGGACTTAATATGTTCTAATTATGTCAAATTTGAACAGGCTTGGCTCTTGTTCAGCATGCAGACTTGCTAACACTGGCACAGTTTTGCTGCCTATAAAGCCTGACTTTATCCCATAAGTAGCAATGCTCCTTTTCTGCCAACACCGAGTTTGTTGCTCGTTAGCAATTATCCACCCCGCTTCATCAATCTCATGCTTTCAAATGACTCTGACCGAAAGAGAATGGAATCGTTGTCCCTCACAGTCCAAATGCCCCTCTGGATAGTACACTGGCCAGAAACACACTGGATCCGGCTGGGACCAGGTCTGCCTTCACATACCCTTGTACTATATCCCCTCCAGTCTTCAGCAGAGTCCCAACCATGCACATGTGCCCAAGGACTACTCAGGCTGCCAACACTACCGTTTGTTTCTTGGTGGCACTTAGAGGGTGCGTATCAGCAATTAATGACAGACACACTTGGCTGACAGACAAATGGGCGAGAGCAAGAGGCAGGGAAACAAGGACTCACTGAGGTGAGCTGAACTACTCCAGTCCATGCAGCATGTCCAAGACAAAGCCAGGATAAGAGTCCTGCCTCCTTCCAACACCCTAAACACCAGACAGTGTCACCTCTCTGAAGAACCACAATGTTAAGGGCACAGATGCTACTCAGTTAAGCTAGGTTCAGGTACTGAGAGAGCCAGCTAGAAATGAACAGTGAACAAGTCATTTGTATTATATCCTGGTCTTAGTGGTGTTAGCTGCAACAAAGCCACGTTATCCTCACTTATTTCCATTATGGAACACTCTCCTTGGGACTTCTGGAAATCTTTCAAGTCATGTGTCTTTCAAATCACTCCAAACTGTTGTTTCTGCAGTCATCCAGTGATGCAGTATTTAATAAGACAGAGAGAAGCAGGTAAGTATGCAAGGCCCTGTAAGCACTCTAAAAAAGATTTAGCCTGGTAAGCTTGCTCGCTATTCAGCTGACCCATGACTAAATGAATTGCTGGACCCGACCCTTGAAAAGTTTGCTGGCTCACTTACTAAATCATTTACAAGAGAAGCATTTGCAATAATCTTGTTTCACTGAAAGGCTGAAGTATGTGATAGCAGACTGCCGAAAAAGAGAAAAAACTGTAAAAGCCTTGCAAGTGGTCTGTCGCGGAACAACTCCCCTCCTCATACACACTTTTTAAAGCAGGCCACCTGCACAGATCCTGCTGCAATGTAACAGATCCTTAGCCAAGGCACTTGCAAATTTTTTTTTTTCTTTTTTCTTTAAACCAGCAATGTATTTTTCACCTCTGCAAGTCTTGCTGGAAAAATCCAGATAATACTGCTGAGCACAGGTTTCATACTGGCATTCTCCAAATAAAAGGACCTTAGCTGGATCTCTGCAAGACGTACAGCCGGTGGCTGATTCGCAGCTCAGGCACTGGCTGTTGCAAGCTGTGGAAAGACAAAGAAAATAACTGTAATTACTGATGCACCAGCCAAGTGTACAAGTAAAAATGGTATTATCCTGTAGCCTCGGTACTCTTCTTGTCCTCTTTGAGAGACACCTGTGGAGACTTCAGAGTTTTTCCTTCTTACTCTCCTTTTCACAGCCTCCAAAATGTAAAAAGCCTCCTTCCATTTGGAATAGACTGTTATGTCTCCTCACACTGCTTCTTACTCTCCTCTGGGCAGGTCAGGGTAAAATACTGACCTTGAATTCAAATCCCCAAATAAGAGCTTTCCCTGTCTCTGTTTTTCTTACTCTCTTTAGGCAACCTGCTTTTCATATGATTCCAGACTAAACTCGTAATGCACAAATTAGGAGACCATAATAGACTGCTGCAATCCAGTTAGCAAACTTTGGTGGGACCAAAGGCCCATTTAATTTCACTTAAGGTTTCCACCTTTTCATTTGCACACAGTGTGAAATTTTGGAGCTGTAGGGAACAAACAAAGATGGCAGGAAAAAATAATTCAGGGATTTACTGAATCTAGGACCAAAGTGCAGAGGTTCAGAAGATTTCCACTCACCTCTTGGATGTCCAGGGTCTAAACTCCTCGGGAGGCTGTACTAACAGCCAAGTGTACTCAGTGCTGATGAGATGTCAGAGCTCTTAGTTAATTCACAGCAGAAGATTTAATAGCAATGTGCTATGAAGGACCGAAAAATATTTCCTAGCCCTTTGCCTATGCACTGAAAAGCTTGCTCTGATTGTGGCGAGACAAAACTTTACAAAAATAATATGCAGAAAACTCACAGAGGCTCACATGTCTGCTTTATACAAACAACCATAACCGCGCTGCTAGCAAGTACCATGATGGCGTATGCAAAAGGGACTGCTAAATTCCCGGCCAACTACCCCTGACTGTCGCTAAATCCATACGGAGTCAGAATCTTTGCCCAAGCTCAATTCTGTACTTACGATAAATCAGAAAAAAAGCTCTGAAAACACAGCCCCAAGTGTTTAAACTAAAGAATAAAGCATAGCTGGCCACTTTTAATGGAAAAGACAAACAAAATCTCTCATAGCATTTAGCGCAACTACAGTTCAGGTGCTAAATACCGACACGCTACTTGCAATAACGTGTCGGTGATATGCTAATTGTGGAGATCCACTTCAATTTGCTTTTAATTCAAGATGGAGTTTTATAACAACAAAACCTCAAAATACCAAAGCAAATGTGAAAATACCTCTGTTGCTCTCATTGAAGTGAGAACCCAGTGCCCTTCAAAGTAGTTACTTGTTTTAGCTCATCTAAAAAATGTCACAGGTCTATATTTTATTGAGGTACAAATGCATTTCTAAAAAAATGTTTACCTAAAGAATCTAGTAGCTGTTTTTAGGTGCTCTGGTGCTGGTCTGATTTCACTTAACTTAAGAATGCTACATGGAAAAATTACTACTTGTAAGTGCTACGAAAAGCCAGCTATTAAAAGTATGGTAAAACATTCCACATGAGGTCTAAATCTATAGAAATCAGGTTACCCACAGAGGTGTGCCAGAACAGTAAGCAAAATCTGTATTTGAAAGCAATCCTGTCTGCTTGTTTTATCAGCATGACTCCATATCGACATTTTTAAACCCATGAAGAACTTGTTAAGCTTTGCACTGTTCCTCGGCCAGTATGTCATTGAGTTTAAAAATATCTCCAAGAGTCCACAGATGCACTCAGCATCTCTCGGAATTTCATTCCAAACCCGAGTTCCTCAAAAGTGCAATGCGACCAAAATAAACGTTGAAGAGAGACCAAATTTTCTCAGCCTAACAGCCAACCTCCATTTAAACAATTTTCATTACCTCGAAGTGGTAGTTTTCCAGCTGCCTGGGACAGTTTACATTTACGTGGCTTATCAGCAGTACTTCACTTGAAAAGGCACAAGTGACACTTGGAATGACAAAAATCCAATGCACCAACACACTTTGCCTTGAGCCTCCTGCCACAAGGATTATATACACTTCTTCAAAAGCCATTTACAATAAGGAGATTAGAGTAGTTGAATTTGCTTGCAAAAACCTATTTGCATTTGAGCTACTGAACCAAATTCCGGAAGGGTACAGTCGTCAGGAACATTCCACTTGTACCATGATGTCCTGAGGGAGGAGCTATCAATAGGAAAGTTTTCATTAGAAAAGGACATTTTAATTAGGAAGGGAGGTATTCTGGTAGGGTTAGCAATAAGAGAATCCATACTGCAGGAGAGAACAGTGAATACCTTGTAGAGCTTGCAGGAAACTAGCCAGGACAGTGGGAATCCCATGATTCCTTTTTTTTATTCACCTTTTTTATTACATTCCTTTTTTCATTATTATTGAATAGCCTTTTTTTCTGCCAACGGAAGACCAGTACAAAGACTTCCACCTATTTCCTTGAACTTATGCAAGGTGTCTCCATTTCTGCTGATAAGATAGAAATAATAGTTTCAGGAGAACCATATATTTCAACAAAATGCAGGTGAAGCTGACAACCATATCAGCTTCCCCCTATAGGACCTCATCAGTAAAGAAATTGGGTCTAGATAGGATAACACTGATACCTATACTCAGTGCAACAGAGTTATTTTATCATAAATCAGGATAATTTAAATCAGGGTAATGCAGGACTTAACAAATCTGAGTGTTCAGGTTCACAGCAACCAAACCACTTAAGCACTCACTCATTTTTAGGTGTGTGTATTACAGTGGGTCAACTCAAGCGCGGTTTTTTCGTATTTTTTATGTCTCTGGGCCATATAATTTGGCATTTTGGAACACCAAGCCCAATAAATATGTGAGGAATAGCCCAACTGATGTCAGGGCCAGAGTGAACATAGAATAATAAAGGAAAAGAGAGGCCCTGAGAGATTCACAAGGGATAGCAGGAATAGGATAAAACATTATTGGACTTAACACCAGATCAATCGCATCAGATCATTAGGAGGCAAAAATATCACAGCTCAGGTCACTCAGGGCTGTGCCTACAAAGCTGTACCTTGTTTCTACTGAGGTTTCACATGCGGAAAAAATGTAGCATAAATGCTACAGTCTTAATACAGCTTCCATGGCAGGTACTGGCAGGTAGTGCAGTGGGGAGGAGTTCTACCTTAGTAAGAATTGATTAAAACCCATCTGAACTTGTCAACTTTTCACAAAGCCCAGAATCCACCAGCACTTGTGGTCACTTCTCTGTGTACCACCTAGACAACTTAACAAGGCAAGGAAGCCTACACAAATTCTCCTGCAGATTTTTGCTACAGGACCCAGAGTCTCTTGCCTTTGAAGTCGATAACAAAACTGCAACTGTGTTCAAATTTAAACCATGTTGTAGGGTCTGTTTCTAAGGCAGCTAATCACCTCTGTCAACTCCCATCGAATTGTTAGGCACTTGAAATCTTTCTTTTCCTGGCAAGAGGAACAGTAAGCAAAGGAACAAGCAAAGACATGTCGGTGAATACATTGTGGAAAGGAGAGATGGCTTGGAGAGAGACACTCACGTCTGCAGGTCTGCCTGTCATCCTTGTAGTATCCTGTGGAACAGACTGGCACGCACATGCTGGTGTGGGAGAGAACCAGGCTGGTGTTGCAGGAAGAGCAGGAAAAAGGACCGCTGCCGGTGCAGGTTTTACATGAGGGGTGACACCCTGCAGGGACAGCAAGAACAAGTGTTTCTGTTCAAGGAAAAGTAGATCTTCGAGCAAGTTTCACAAGCTTCAGCAGAAGCACTCTGAGAGGCTGAGCATGGTGATATCGAGTACCAAAAGTTCCTACTAAGTCTAAGCCCTTACTGGTGCACAGCGCTCAGGAGCAGAAACACAACCAACCCACCTTGTGACAGACGGATTAAATGGCTTTATTTGTGCTCTGTGTGCCATGCACGCTAGCTCTCTCCCCTCCTCTCCTTTCTCTCTCTTTTTACCCATTCCTCTTCTCTTCAACCTTCCCTTCTCCTTAAGAACAACCTTACAGGATCTGGCCAAGACCTGTCTATCAGAAAAGAGTAAAAAAAGGGCAAGCATGTATCAGTACCTCCCTCTCATGCTTTCTCACAACTAGTTTCAGGTCAGATCCTCCTGAGCCTGATGTGCTTTGTCTATTTAGGAACCATCTAGTGGTTTTTCGACAGCTCCACACCTCCCTGAAGATTTACATCCATCCCTTAGGCACGAGTTGCACAGCTGCTACCTGTTCCAAGAAGCAACGCTGACAGAGAACAGTCAATCTCTATGCACCCTCTTTCCATATCACTCATGACTTTGTAGGCCTCCGTCATATTTCCTTCCCTCTAAGGTCTCCTGTTTTTCAGGTTAAAGCACTGTGGTCTACTCAGTTGCTCACTGTACAGAAGTCCTTCGTTCCCCCATTAGTCCTGCTGCCCTTCCCTTTTGAGATGGGCAGAACTCCTCACAGCACGCAGCTCCTTTAGACAGCGGCAGAATGAATTCTTCTATTCCTCTGCCCTTTCGTACTAGCGCCTAACATTTGATTTCCTTTTTCAACATTGCTAAACAACATTGCTAAATGGGATGCCATTTTCACAGGCTGATTGATCATTACTTCAAGATCACGGCGAGGATGCCATCATTCTGTATGTGAGGTTAGAACCGGGTACCCTGTGTGCGTCATTACATCTGCCTATAGCAAACTTCCATTCCTTGCTTTATCACCCAGATGCTCAGTCTTACAAGATCCTTCTGCAATTCTTCATAGCCAGCAATCCCGCTGACTGCCTTGAGTAAGGAAGTACATTACTATCTTTTCCTTTCCCTGCATTTTTGAAGGGATATTTTTATGCCACCCCTCTTGTTTTCTTTCCCTGTTTCCTCTCCATCCCTTTGTCTCCCACTTCTTGTGCTTCTTAGTCTGATTGAAGAGATTTAAAATACCACAGTGGATGAGGCCAATGTATCCTATTAATTTCTCCAAAGGGGGTACATACTCACAAAATTATTAGTCCGTTTTATTTCTTGATAGGCCTTTACCTAAAGATTGACGCCATCATTACACCTATCAGGCCAAATTAATCACGAGTGAAAGTGGGCAAAGAAATCAGAGAAGCGACTCCATTACACTGTGCTGGAGATCTTAAAAGCTAGTACAAAATATAATATGAGCTTTGACACAGTCTGAATAATGCAAAACTTCTTTTAAATGAAACCTTTATACCAAAGGGAAGAAATGTTATTCCTAGGCTTAGATTTCCAGGAAGGCAAAATATCTCTCTCTGGGGTCTTTCCAATTAAATGATACAGAGTGCATTTCATATGCCTCTGAGATTTCATTTGTCAAAAACAGGTAAATAAACACACAGCTCCCAGAGTGCTTGAGAGAAGCTTTGAAACATTAACCATCGGTTGTTAGACTGGATTAGGAAATGCCACTTCCTGCAAAGGGAGCATCTGCATCGTAATTCTCATGTCCAGAATTTCTTGTCTTGATTTCTTTCTCTTAAAATGAACTGCAATACCCTTTGCTCAGCATAAGATGCATTAGGCTTTAACATGTCCGTTGGCCACGTAACAAGAAAAGCAACCTACTTCCTTCTAAGAGTCCAAGAAATAGAATGCAGCTTAGACAATGATCAGAATATGAAACCACATCAACAACAAAAACTGGAGGAGATCCAGGGATAGGTGAAGGCACAGCAGGCTAGAGAATAAAATGTGCTATCAGTGCAGCTTCACCCACGCAGCTGGAGCGCTGCACCTATCATGCCTGCCTAAAAGGCTGAATGAAACTGGCTTTTTGTTTTAGAAGCTGCTACAAATCATCGCCTTTTGGACCATTACTGTAGCAAGACAAGTCTCAATGATAGATAGTAGCTAGGATGATGTTCCATCTCAGGTTACAAAATGTCCTGAGAAATTGCTACCTGCACGAGTTCTGCCTTCTGTGAGCAGAAGTTGCATGGCTCTTCGAAGCACGTACCCAGAAAATATTTTCAAGTGTCAGCATCCCAGAACTGTGCTGGTACCACACAAATTGGAGACTCGGTGATGGGCACAGGAAAAGTCTCTGTTTGAAGTTACCCTTTATTGTGCTTAAGAAGCCCATCTCTTCCTAGGAGAGATCTCAGCGTAGCTACCCAACATAGAACATAGCGTACTGTCATCCTATTCTCTGTGCCACCATCTTTGAGAGGTGGGATTTACCAGAAAGAGAAAAGCCCACTTTCACCTCCTCCTCACAAGCATACTGCTGTCTGGTACTCATTACACTTATTAATTGTATTGTAACAGCGGGTTAGGTCCCAGTAGCCTCAGCACGTGCTCAGGACAGTACAGGACTGTCTGCCTCAAAGAACTCACAGTCTGAAAGCAGACACAGGTTACGGGCAGCAAAGAGAGAGTGCTCCCAGCCAGCTGGAAGAGTTATTAGCCAGGACACCCCCAGCTCCCACTGCAGCGTCCTGCCAGCTGGACAAAGCTTCTCTACTAAACAGGAACCATTTCATGGAACATCTCGCAAGGATCCAGGCGGTCCCTTGCAGCTACCTGAGGCATCTGTAGGGAGTACTCACTTTTGCAGGCACCATTCTCCGCATAGTATCCCACGGGACAGTCAGGAATGCAGTGATCCCCTAGGAGCAAGTGACGGGCGTTCTGGCACTTCAGACAGATGCTGCCGGCGTCCCGCAGGTTGGCCACACACTGACGGCACAAAGGGTGGCAGTCTAAAGGAAGCAGGGAATAACAGATACTGTGATCACAGATGGACAAAACAGAACTGCTAAGGGGAAACGCACTGCTGAGAACTCAAGGAAGACGTTAGGGGTGTACTTTCTGCTACCTGGTGCACAAGGGCTGGGATCAGGTGCTAAACACGGCACTTCCAGATGTCTGCAAGAGAGGTGACCAGAAATTACCGCATTCAAGGAGCATTCCTTTCCTCTTGCCCTCATCCCCATTTTCATCATTTCATCACATTTTCACTCTTCCTTAGCAACCACATACCCCACATCTCTCCTGCCCCATTCAAGCATCCTCTTTCCTACCCTTAAGTGAGCCTGGGAAAGCTTTGTACAAAGCCAGTTCAAAGCTCTTCGCTTTCCCCAAACCCTTCTCTGATTTTAGGTGCTTCTACCTACAGGTTTATCTTTAACAAACTATGCTGGCAGCTTTAGGCATTCACCTCCCTCGGCTCCCACCATTGAAAAATGAAGAGCACAACCTGTACAGCTGTGTGACCCTCTCCCATAGTTCTTACTGTTCAGATTTTCCCACACAAATGAGACATCCATACCCTGAAGAGGCCACTGCAGACCTCAAAGCCAAGCCAAGAGTGGCATTTAGAGTTGCACGAGAGTGCCTCAAAACCTTTTCCTTTTTTCATTTTTCCCCAGCAGCACACAAGCTTGTGTCTCCTGACCTCTGCCTGAACTTAGGCACTTCAAAAGGTTTTACAACAAGCCTTTTGTATGCACAACAGTGCAGTGTAAGGCAACCTGGAAGCCAAATAAATCCTCATTATGGTAATTCAGAAAATGATAAAGGAAATGACAACTGTCTTGAAAGAAATGTAATAATGAGGCTTGATTTCAGTACCTGGCCTCTTGTCAGACCGAAGGCTCAACTTTCTGTCTTTTGTCTCTCGTGACAGCATTACTACAGATTGTGAGGCAATCTAATTTTACAAGCTGAAGACAGGCTCACATAGAAGTCCAGGGGAATACTGCATCCATACCTGCAGGAACGTAACAGCGACTGGAGTCTAACTGACTTCTCCTATACGATATACATAGATGATTCTTACCAAACACACAGTGGTGTGGAAAAGCATAGATGCAACTCAGAAACGAATGCAATTCTGACTGCTTCCAGGGATTCAAGGTCCTTAAAGAAGCTGCCTCTTCCACCTCCTGACTTTACAGGGTATATAATCTATCTAGTTTCTGCCCCACACTCCCAGCCTTGCAGATGAGAAATTAACAGCCAGAGGGGAGGTAAAGGTGAGCAAGAGGGAACGTTATGCTTGAAATAGTGACTCTGTAGGTTCTCAATCCATCACTGTCAGGACAGTGGTAAGAAAAGAAAAGCAGCACGTGAGGTGATGCTCCCAAATACAGTGACAAACCTCAAAACCTCTGTAGAGGTGTTACAGCTTACAGGGGTTATTGTACTGCACCTTCTGACTCCACAGGAGAAGAACTCAATACCCAAGGCATCATCCCATAAATCTTCACAGCTGAAGATCCCAAACCTGCGCTGACATCAGAGTGGAAAGACCTGCCGTCTATCTGCAGCCTCACTGAAGCTAGAAAGGATCACACACAGCTTACCATAGAAAGCAAGGACTAAGATACCATCCAAAAGGCCCTGAGCACCATATGTAATTTGTATGCAGAGGGCTGGAGGTGGGGTAAAGAATTTTGTGCACTTATATTCAATAAAATTAACATAAGTCCAATTAGTTTCTCATGCTTCCATGTTTACCTGGCAATATGTCTAGTCCCCTTATTGTTAAAATAATACTCCTCCAGTTTAATCTCTTGCTGGAGCCACTGGTCTCTAATAGAGAGTTTGGCTAGATGCAATAAGTAACCAAACCCAGCAATAGTTTTTCAGTGACCAAGAACAAAAGAGACACTTGTGTACAGTCAATAGAGCATAAAAATGAGACAGAGAAAACTAAGGATGCCCAAATAACGAGTATCTACTATAAATAACTAAACTCTCCCAAACTAACGTGCAAAAAGCTAAGTATCTACAAAACTAGGTGCTGCTGCAGTCCAGTTTTCTCTTTACAGCCGCTATGTTTCCTCCTATGTATTGAAAGAGTTCTTTTTCTCAGCTACTGTTTTAGGATAAATCAGCCCCATCACTCTCCTGTTCCTTTGCAAGCCTGGAGATCAAAGAGCACACACCACCAAATAAAAAACCAGAACTGACGCTCGTGGTGAATTTGAGGGACATCGGGGATCTAGTGAGAGAGTAAAGGAAGAACGGAAGGGCTTTGTTTTGGAAAAGATTATTTAAATTTCTCACAGCAGGCTCCCTTTGAAGCGAGGACTAACAGAAGCGGAGTGTTTTCTTTATGCTTCTCAATAATACTGCACAGCCATACTTGTTTCCTGCTTCTGCCTTCTGCCTGTCAGTCCTCACTCCAGCTCAGCTAGCAGGCAGGTAACTGCCTGTGCGCTTTGGGTTTTCGGAGGCTTCACGTCCCATGTTTGTTGCAGGTCAGTGCAACACAGTTACTTAATTCCCTTAGACTTCTTCCAGTATGCAAACTGGATTCTTCAGGGCAGCATGTCACCACCTTGCTCGTAGTCCCAATGCCTCCCTACTCATCTTTTTGAGACTACTGACTTGCCTCCCACTGTCCAAACAAAACTTTTTCCTGCTACCCTTTCAGCTGGCTCTAATTTCCTCCTTGTCAATTCACCTCTATGCAAGAACACCCCCCAAACCTTACCTATCACTGATCTTCCCATAAAGCAACTTTCATTGCAAAGTATAACATAATTACTTACACAGATTTCCATTTCCAGAGTTACTTTACTTCCACAACCTCTTTAGCTTTCTCTTAGCAAGCAAAGAAAACAAAGAAAATAGTGCCCTTCCTATATGGAAAGTATCTTACCTGTCAAGACAGTGAAAACTGTTTGGGGAGACAAAATTATCTCTAAAGTGTTTGTGAATACTCATAGAAGGAAACCAGAGGCATTTCTACCTCTCAGTTCCATCATTTGCTAAGCAATCAACCGCCCGTATTGTTTAAATACACCACCCCTCTTAAGGGCTCTTTAGAAAAAAATTTCCTGATGCAAGCTTCGTACTATACTCTAAGGTAAGGCATGACGTTTACAACAGAGTACTGCTTTAAATCAGTACTTACAACACCATGCAATTTACAGGTATGTCAGCATGCAAATGTTCTCCAGCACCTTACAGTAAATCCAGAAAGAAAATCACTATGGTTGATTCAGAAGGACACCTAGCACTGACCAGGATTTTTGGTTTGATTTGGTTGTGGAAGGGGTTTTTTTCCTCTCCTTTGAAAGACCTAAGAAGGAATTTGTCACAGAAACAAGGGAGATGAACTCCTGGTGAAGTGCAACCACGTTTGCAGGGATCTGCCTGCATCTTCTGAAAAGGGTGGGAGCTTCTCTAGGCAGTGTAAGGTGGGAAATCCAGCGGGATGGTGCCTAGCACAAATGAGCCCAGACGTAAGTAGGGAAATGATCTTCCATTTTCCTCCTCTGGCAGCTCAGCTGTTAATTTCTGGAGAAGGCTGCACACCAGTGACTAAGTGGAGCAAAGCCCCCAGTTTCCCTCTTGCTCTGCTCAGAAAAACTCCAGCTCTTTGTGATGCTATCAACGCCTCTCTAAGAGTATGGCAACAGCTCATTAATTTTACAAGGAGCTGAATGTATTTCTTGTTGTCAGAGTGTCCCTTCTGGAATTTTAAGAGCAAGGCAGAAAGGCTTGTTACAGGCATCCTCCCGAGCGAGCTCTTCTGGGTTATCTTTGAACATTTTTGCAACTGCACACAGCCTAAGCAAGCAAGGGCCTGAGCAGCTGAACGTGGGGATTGGGAGTTCCCTTTCAAGAAAGATGCAGTTGGAAGTTAAGATAGGACCTTGGGGGATACTGTATCCGTGGGTGTTTTGATTTTCATTTCACTCCAGCTGCCCTTGCTACTAACTCTGGTAGGTAGTCCTTTGCATCCTTTAATGCCTCATCTGAGCATCCAGTAGAGCTCAGTCTGTGAACTCCTTTCTTCGGCCACTGCACAGTCCCTCTGCATTTTTCCAATTGCCCTTCCACTGAGTCAGGAAAAGATCAACGAGGAAGCCTCAAGACAGGCATATGATTTATTCAAATCAGAAAACCAAGAGCAGGACAACAGCTTTAGCGACGGTGCTATTTTTTAGACTGGGTGACTGCAACGTTTCCTGAAGCTGAAGTTGTCTTGGATAAGAGGGAGAGAGAAATCAAAGAGTGTTTTCAAACTGGGAAAACAAAAAACCACAGAAGACCTGAGAGTCAACAGGAGACTGCTAAAGACAAAATCACATTCCTGTCCATACACTTCAGGTATAAAATCAAATTCATAAATTGAGCATTCTCAAGGAAGACTGACACAAATTTAGTGTGCCCAAACCAGAGCTTATAAACTGATTGATCTTTTGAAATTTGAGGCCATTTTGTCTTTCTTCTGCTTACATTTGAAATGCTTACTTGATAAACTGCTGAAAACAACATCTTTTTTTCCTATTAACAAGGCAAATGTTCCAATCCTCATTCAGGTAACATGTACAATAACAACATTAATTCACAGGCAATGGTTTCAAGTGACACTTGGTTTTCTGCATCCTGTATGAAAGATTTTCCCCTGCAGGTCCCCATAAAGTATGACAGGTGGCTATAACGCACAGTAGTCCCTATAAGTCGTAACACAGTTCTGCCTGGAGGGTCGGGAATTAGAGATAAATGGGAAGATAACTGTAAAAAAATATTGCTCTGGGAAGCAAAGGAAAATCTTTGTTAAATTCTGATGCAAATCATATATTATGCAAGTGTCAGGGGTTTTAATGTTCTCTTTTATAGGACAGCTGCTCTTTAACTGGTAATGAATAACTTGCAAGGGCAAATTTAGCATTTCAATCAGTGCTGAATGCGAAGAATGAGCGAAATTTAACTACCTGGATGTGGAGCTCTTTATCTCTAGTAGAACTGGCAACACACATCCTTTGCTTAAACATCAGACACAAATTTGGCACAGAGAGCAACACACTTCAGACTGCAGATCCGAGACCAAAGCACAACTTTTTTTTAAAGGCAACAAATAACTATGTTCCTCCACAAGGATTTTCAAAACTTCAGTTAGACAAAGAAACATCCATGCATCTATGTGCAAGACCACGTGAACATTAAGGGTTCCTACGTCACAAGGAATATCTGTACCGGCCTTTCAAAGGCAGGACCGACACAAGTGAGTCACAGCAAGATTAAGGTCAGAGCTGGGAGGAGGAAAGGTGTCTCCTTATGCTCTTACTATGTTGCACCTGGGAAGCCGCCTCTCCTGTTCTGGAGGCACAGATCCAAACGCTATTGACACTCAATGATGCCAGGCACTGTGAACCAAGCCTTGAAAACTTGTTTCTACTTTGAGAAGTCTCCAAACAGTGGACCATGTTCTTGACCTACAGGGCTTCGAAATAAAGCTTGTTAGTTTGCAAGGAAAGGCTGCATCACCAGACTGCAATTGCAGAAAGCCAAGCAAGGTGCTTTGCAGATGATTCATCACTGTCAGTATAGCGCATCTGGAGGTCAAACCTCGCCCTCCACACTGCCTGAGTGAGCCCATTGATTCCAATTTCTGCTCCTCATTATTGCCAGGCACTGTGACATCTACCTAATCACCTGGGATTTGGGGAGCACACTTATTGCTCCATGACACCTCGCCTAACTTACAGGTAACAGCAGCCTAAAAGGGATAATTAAAGCACATAGCATGCAGCAAGCAGCAGAGTAAACCCTCCTCAGAAAGAATCCTGGTTTATGATAAATGGTACTAAGTCTTTTCAATGAAATTTCCAGCTGGAAGACCACATTTCCACAGGCCTTTTTTCATAGGAAGCATAATGCAAAGTAGTGGGAAAATAAGGTGGAAGAAATAAAGCGCATACAGCTATGACGTGACAGGACATTCATAAGTATCGTCGTAGCCCCTGACATTTTACAGGGCAGAGACAGCTCTTTACAATGAAATGTTGAGTTTCCATATTGTAATTACTTGACTGTATGAAACATCTTGATTCCCCAACCTGATTTCTTGTGTACCTAAGGAGCTGTACAATACTTCTAGGATATTTGCCTACTCCTCAGATACTTTGTTTCCCCGCTCTCTTTGTCTCTGCAGACAAAACGATAACTGTTGTTTAAAAGGAAGATGAAGAAATGGTTCATAAAATTAATCTGTGGAGAGCAAAGAAACGAGTCTTTCATAAAAAAAACCCCAACACATATATGTAAACAAAAAGAAGTCTCTGTGAAGGGGAATCATCTATATTAAATTGAGAACAATAGCCTCTCCATGGATATATTTATTACATCTAATGCATTTTCCCCTTTTCTTAGGATTCTTTATCCCATTTGGAACTGTTCAGCCTAGATTAAGCCTCACACACCGTATCTTTTTTTGATAAAGAAAATAATGGCTCGATAAAGCTCAGAAATTGTTGGAGCAGTTCCCAGGATATGTTTATACATGTCTGCGTGATGGATTAAAAGCAATTTTTCTTTTTAAACAGATAAATGCAATCAGTGGCTTCTGATGGTGGGTTTAAGTGCAGGCACCGAGCACCCACAAAGTATAAGCCCTATATAGAAATCCTACTACCTCCCAAAACCGCACACAGCAATGCTAGCGGTGCCAATTTTTCTTTAGGGCCCCATAAACTGCTTCTCTGAATCACAAATGTTTCCTTAACTCACTTTACTGAAGCTCCGTGCAGGACCTAAGCAGCTTCCCTGGCTCTGGGTCCCCCAGGCTCGGCTCTACAGTGACAGGCAGTATGCTGTAAAGCCTAGACTGGAGCAAGACACAGAAAAGCGCTTGGCCTGGCAAAAGCAAGCACATCACCACTCAACAGAGCAGAGCTGCAGCCCATCCTATTGTTAAGAGCATGCTCATTATGATATTACTAAGTATATGAATGCTCTGATGATTCCCAGACATACTGGTCCATACATGTGATCTCAAGTCTTCACACCAAACCATGTAGCAGCAAGCCTGGCGAAGGAGAGCCTTGTCTCCCTCTCCCTACTACCTGTCTTACACAATTTGCAATTGACTTCATGCAGCTCTAGTGAAGATACGTGTAGCAGGAGTGGCAAGGGGCTTTGCTATATACTATGCACACTGGAGAGTTTCCTCATGTTATTTTCATCTGTGTGACATTTTACTCATAACAGGCATTTTGATTTCTTCACGGTGTGTGCTCGTGTAGCTGGTTAATGCCACAGAAAGACCGTCACACTGTATGAACCACACCGCCTCCCTCTTACTTACCTACACAATATCCCACCAGGTTGAGATACTGCTCTTCCTTGCAGCTAGTCCTGCACTTTCCACTAGCTAGAGTCGCGTGGGGATGGCAGGTTAAGCACTCCAAATCAGAAGGGCCACGGCATGTCTTGCAGGATGGGTGACAGGCTGGATAAGAAAATCAACACTTGTTGTTATCCTCTTGGCATAGTCCACCTTACACTCTCCCCTCCCCAGAAAGCCAGCCTCTATAATAATCATTTACTCCTACAAAACCTGGACATAAAATGATCTAATAGCATCAGTGACTGCAGAGTTGTGGTTTGGAAGGCTTACATTCTCGTTTTGAATAAACAAGATGAGAAATGAGTTGTCAATTTAAAAATGTGATTTGTCCTCTGCATTAATCAAGGTACAGATCTATACAAAATATAAAGAGATTGGCCCTTTTATTCCTCCCTCCAGCATATGCTTGTGCACATAAGAAAGAGAGTGGGATGTACAGGGGAGATAAATTAAACATCTTGGGATTGTATGACCATCACGGTGGCATGAGTTTGATATTCACGAGGGGAAAATCCAGGAATGATTTCTGCACGAAGTCCTCCCAAACTGAAACTTATAAAACCTGAATGCCGTGCCAGCTCATTAGCTATTCTGTCTGCTAAAAGCTCAACAAAAAGATTGCAGAAAAAGCAGTTAAGATTGCTCAAAAATATTTCACTCAGACTGCTTTTGTATCCTTCCACCTTTAAGGACAGATGCCGTATTTCCACAATTTTTGTGATACAGATCTGAGGGAGACAGAAATACTACGGCTAATGATCTGTAAAAAATTCTTTAAAACTACTTTTAAAGCTCTTCTATGAATAAAAGCACACAACTTCAAAAATGTCCCACCTCAGGACTCCCCCAGGCTACATACAATTGCTCACTCCCCACATGGAAGCTGGGCGTTTCGCAGCTGCCACAGCATGAGGCTCCAGTGTTTAAGACCTAACGCATCATGTCCCACCACCTTCTCAGCTTCTCAGAAATCATGCCCATGAATCCAGTGTTCAAAAGGAAGAATCAATTTTCTAGACACACCTATATTAACGGAGCTTCGCTGTTCAAAAACTGCAGGAGATCTAAGCTGGCAGCATACAGAAAGATGCCACTTTCCTGACACTGAAATTTCGTTTCTAAGACATTTACATAAGCCTGAAACTGCATAATGCAGCATTCAGCAGTTACCTCAGCTCTAAGGTGGCAGTGCACAACCTCAAAATTGATGAATCTTTACAATGGCCTGCCAAACAAATATATTTATAGACTCATTCCTTGGATGAATAAATTGAATAAATAGAGCAATGGACTTTAGAAGAGGTTTCTCTCTCTAAACTTGAGGCCTCCCAGGGAAGCAACCAGTAAACTTCTCCTACTGCCAGAACAGATACATGGATGCCCGACCCAACGAATCTATTATAAAAAAACAGATAACTTTCAGATGACCTTGAAGGGACTAATCAGATTTCAAAGGCCTGCATTTCCTCACCCACTGTACTTAGCAGTTCATAATGAACGGAATGCCCCAAAGGCCACCATTTTCTGCAAGTGGCAAACAGGATTTAATCGTTGCAGTCACTCAGAAGGTCAGCAGTCACAGTCATCTGCTTAGATGAGATCAAACAAGCTGAATGAAGGCCACTTGCTGACTGGTGGGCAAGGCTGAGACACAAATAAATAATGCTGTCCCCACTACTGATCAGGCATATTCATAGATGTAATGGCTTTTCTCCTGTATCTGCAGAATTCCTTCCTTCTAAACCCAGCCCTATAGCCAGCAGTGGATTAAACATAAAGCTAATTCATATGGACAATATGCTTATCCAGCCTAAGAAAAGCAGCCCATGCTTCAGTGTTGTCCAGTAAAGACCTCTTCTGCCACAGCGCGCTGGCTAAGAACATCATCCAAGCCTACTGAAATGAAATGCAAAATATCTTCAGGGAAGCAGTCCAGAGGAGCAAAACTGATTATAATTTATGATTCTATGTGTACGCCTCTCTCCCATTAGGAGGAGATTCCATTTCCTGAAATTGGACTATCCTATTCTCCCCTGAAAATACTTAAATAGCCTCATATAAATCTGACAGCATCTCTAATTACATTGAGAAATGCATTACAAAATGTGCATGCAATGAAATTCAGCAGCATAAGCTGCAGGTGCCTGCACTATGCACTCACAGTAGCAGCGATCTTCATGGCTGAACAGCCCTTCTGGGCACTCAGAGAGGCATCTGCCTTCAAGCAGGACGCGGGAAGACAGACAAGCCGTACAGTCCTGAGAAGCGTTCCCCATGCAGCCTGCACAGGAGGAGTGGCACTCTGCAGGGAAGGGAAAAACAAGAAGACAGAGAGCACCAAATTAGTTCTAGCTTATCTTGGTTGTTACTGTCCTAGAGTACGGCTAGAGTGCTTTCTCCCCAGTGGTGACAGGAAGGTATTTCCTTTACAGGATTCTCTGTTTGTGAAAGGTAGAAAGGGCAGGAGTACAAAGGCACTTCTTGAAGATAAGGAGCAATCACAGATAGCTGCATATTTAATCTTTCTTTGCACCCACACAATTCATTACTGAAACGGAAAGCTGAGACGCACAATGCCATGTAATACTGTTCTCCTCCCTATAAGAGCTCTGGGGTTCTGCAAACTTACCAGATTCTGAAATCATCTTTCGCTATCACCCTACAGTTACTCCGGGAAGGATTTTCTATCCAGCATCACTGCATGGTTATCATCAGCCATTCTGGAGCAGTAAGACCAAATATACATAGAGGTGGGCTGGCCACCTGACTTTACAGCTAGTGAAGTGAACGCTCATTACAACGATGATTCAGCAAGAACAAAAAGAATGCAGTTAAAAAGTTAGGCTTCTCCACCTTTACTGGTACTGACCCTCAAACAAGCCATCTTAAACTAAGTAATCTGGTTAAATAAACGTATAAACTCATTAGTTAAAAACCTGGTATTTACTAAAGCAGTGACTCAAGGCCACAGGTTCCACTGTGTGAGTCTCCATTGAACACAAAGAAAGACTTCCTGCCTTCTCGGGAGACAAGACAGACACAGGGCTGGAGAGAAGAAATGAAATGAAATAAAATTATTTATACAATCACACTTAGGTGTCTGCCAGAGAGAGAAGTCAGGGATCACAAATGCAATGCCTCCAGGACTATCTTTGGCTCAAGTGACTCAAATCATATCAGAGAGAAATTTCGTACAGTTTCCACAGGGAAATCTCAAGCATTAGAAAAATACAGGTAGAGATATTTCTGCAGTTTGGTGAGAAATTCACAACCACACAGGTAAAACCTTCAAAACCAACATTTTAACCTACATATGAACATGTTTCCGTTCTGCACAGATAACGTAGGCATGGTAGGCATCTGTTGTGGGTTAACTTTTTGAAAAAGGCGCATCTACAAACTTCGCATGAGTGTTTTACAGGGGCAGCTCAAAGTTTGAAATCTTGAATCCGCTCACCGTTCTGCAATAAATCAAACTACTATTCTAATGCCAGTACTAATACGGCAGAGCTAATAACGTGGAGGGCTCTGCCGGCATTCTTGCCCAATGACATAATTCAGCACTGTCACCGAACTCTGCTTAGGCCTGTTTGTACAGGTCTGTTCACCCATTTGAGGCAGCGGTATATGGATTTCTGCACTCAGTTTCTATACCATAACCTGGACTCAGCCAAGAAAACCCATTATTTGCCAAGGAACGGCCACTGCGTGGATTGGAGGCTCTACACTAATGCCTTCAGGAACCAGTCCAAAGCACCGGACGCTTTATGGTCTGTGTAGGTCACTGTTAAAGACAGAATCATTCCACCAAAAAAATGCCACTTCTTCCTTTTTTAAGATCCCCTAAGGCAAAAAAAATGAGCTTGTACAGACTCTTTCCATCAAGTTGAGATGAAGAGATAAAATTTAAAAAAATGGATTTTAAATTATGTCCGCTTTTAGAAAATGTTTTTTCAACAGGAAGAAACAGCCATCAGTAGCACTGTTGCTATTGTTAGTACTATTACTTTACTTAAGCGCTGTACAGTCACTGTCTCTATGACTGGTCTTTCCACACAGGGAAATCACTGCCATTTCTGAAAGTATCATTTCTCCTCAGGCTTAGAGTGGGCTGTGTTGGCACAAGACATTCAGTCTAACCTCTCAGCCTGCTTCTGTCTGCATTATTTTCAAGATATTGCAAAATGTTTGTTGTACAGACACCCACACCAACTGCCACAAGCTCTGTACAGCCATACTGGCTTGCTGATCTACCCAGTAAACATTCTTTGCTGATGTCCGCAACAGTTTTCTCTCAAAGTGCTGGGAAACCACATATCCCTCCAATGTACACCACGTTAGCCTCTTTTCCAAACTCTAGCCTTCATGGAAATGCTTCCTACTTGGTATTTCAGGAGCAGTGACGGCACATGTGCTGCAGGGCATGTATCAGAAGAGCTTCCTCAAAAGAAAAGACTGCTGTGGGATGTCTTGACCTGCTCCAAGGGCTAATAAGGAAACAGCTCAGTCTTTTCTGAAAAGGATTTAAGGATTGATCCTGCTTCAAAATAAGTCAGTGGTAAAAATCACACTCTCAACTTGAATGAAAAGAAAGCTAAGCCGTGCAGACTTGAACACAGTCATTTAAAAGAAAGTACCTGAATTCTTTAGTCACAAATTACATGTAGAGTATATTTTCCTTCAAAAGTACTAGTATATGCCATTCTGAAAGTTACTGAATTTAAACATTCATGACTGTCACAAGGCAAACACAGGAGCTCAAAGCACGTAAGAATCGAACACTGTACAAGTATCACCCTGAACACCTAAAATCCAGTGCAGCCCTGTGCTGAAGGCTTTGAACAGCTGTTCCCATCCTCTACTCACGTTTGCAGACTCCTGTGCTATCCATGTAGAACCGGGCTTGGCAGTGAGAGAGGCAAAGGCCATATACAGCTCCTTCCATGGGCTGGTGAGGCTGCAGTATGTCCTCTGGTGCCCTGCACTGCAGGCAACGAGAGGGCCCCGGGCCGACGCAGGTGCGGCAGGATGGGTGGCAACCTGTGCACAGGTCAAGAGAGCAGTCAGAGCTGCAGCTCTGAGGACAGCTTTCTCAGAGAGAAGGACAAGGCCCAACAACCTGGACAGCTGGTCATAAATGTAAGACAGAAAGGGGAGAAAACATTGGTTTGGACCCTCTTGTTCATCCCTCTTTCCAGTTTTGTATTGCTGTAGACAGTCTGATAGTCAAAGAGCTAGCAAAGGGCATACACTTTGCAGCAACTCACAAGCTAAGAAATCTGTTCCATAAAGAGATGAGGTGCTGTATTTTCTATAATGGAACAGGGATTTTAGAGAAATACTTTGACATCTTTCCCCCCACCCCCAAATAACAGCTCTTTTCTTGAATAAAGTTGACGAACAAACAATCTTCGGAAAAAACTGCAGTACGGTGCCACAGGCAGTCAATTTTCCTTTAATTTCTGGAACTGCAACAGTGAACACAATCTCACTGGGAGAGATAGCACGAAATGACAGTCTGAAGGGCTCATAGGAAGCATAAATTCATCTTCCGAAAATTCGGGTTTTCCATTGCTGCAAAAATGACCTCAGTCTTAGCAGATCTACTAGGTGTGTGTAGAATTTCATTCACCTCTTAACTTGTGTCAAGTTGGACAAGTTGGAAGCAGTGTACCTTTATTTTAAGAGCATAGAGAAAAAAAAGGCCCCCAAGATCACCAAATGCTGAGGGTGTGTGCGCAGAAAGTATTTGAGAAAATTTGCTTTTTCTCAAAGTAGAAAACAATCAGCAGGCAAACACAGGAATTACTCATTGACCAGTTCAGCATAAAATAAAGGATCAGCATCGCAGCTGAGTACTCTGAGCACAGCCCAACAAAAGCCAATAGATACGCTGGTTTACAGCAGCCGGGGAACTTACTCCAAGTACATAGCTTACCCTTGCAGACATTGTGATCCTGGTAAAAACCCTCTCCACAGCCCTGCAGGCACTGGCCCCGGTGCAATGCCAGAGGAAAGGAACAGGAGGTGCAGTGAGTGGCCAGAGGTCCCTCACATGTGGAGCATGAATCATGACAAGCTGATAAAGAAACAGAGCACACAGAACTGAAATATCCCATTTTTTCTCCATGCGAGTGGTGTTGCTGACTACAGCCTCTTCCAGCCAACAGTGAAAACTCCCAGCTGGCATGATATTCAGCTATGTGAACTAATAAGAGGAGAAGTGCATATGTATTAATAACTACTAACAGTAATGACTCTCACTCACACAGTGTTTTGAATACGTATCTCAGCGTGTCTTAATATGCTTCGCAAGGCAAAGAGGTTATGTAAAACAATCTATCACAAGTGAACCAAAGAAAACAAAGAATCGAATTCCCTGTCCCCACTCGCACTTCCGTGCTCTTAACATTCCCTTCCCACAGGTAAACATCTGGGGAAAAGACGACAACATGCGAGGGTGCCTTGAGAGCCTTAGAAAAGGTCATGCAAATATGCCTCTTACCTCTGCATCTTCCATTGCTACTTGGGAAATATCCCTCCGGGCACTCTGAAATGCACTTCCCATCATGTAACAATTTATCTGAAGCACAGGTCAAACACCTGGGTTGGTCTGAATAGCATGTTTCACAGAACTGGTCACAAGCTGCCAAAGAAGACAGCTCATTAACGAAATGCGCTCAATAAGCAAAGAACAACAGAGCCATCAACCTGGCCACATAGATAAAATAAAGTAAGCCAAACCATGCCTTGTCCTTTCTTTGTCAGAAAAGCATCTTTAAACATTCCTCTCCAGCACAAGTAACCTTTCACACTTCCCTGGAATAAGTAGTGACATTCAGGGAGGTAGACATGTGAGTGCAGACAGGTATTCACTGACCTATATCCCGTCTAGGACTCTGAGTAAGTACAAATACCAGAAATGGGTCTACACCAGCACTCCCTCCACTCCTGACACAACCGCCTCCAGCTAACGGAGTACGTTTTTCCTGTTCACCTTCAGTCTGTGAACAGGGAGCACCGTTCTGAACAATTTCATGTATGAAAACCATCTCATAAATCTTTACATATCCTTGTACAACAAGCATCAGTTATCAGACTGTTCAGGACGTAAAAGATGGAGGAAAAGTTGATTAAAAAAATTGTAATTTTCTCCCTCCCCCTTTTCTTCAAGTCAAAGGTTTAAGTGTGAAAATGCATCTACAATCAAGCATGATAATGTTTCCTATCAATTCCTGTAGTCTATATTCTCCCAGGCAGTCAGTTCTGAAGTTAACTGACCTGTTGTCTAAGAGCACTATGAAACTCTGGCTTCCCTAAGTCAGTAGCACTACTGCTGCCGTACATTCAGAAGGGCCAAGCATTTTACTTAACCAATTTTTGTTTCTTTTCACCAGTCAGACAGCCTCCCTTTAAAACAGCTTACAGCTCTCCAGCTGGGTATCAAAATGCATGGTTTTGGTAGATGATGAAAGGCCTGAACCCTGGAGGTTGTGAGGAACAGCTATGCAGTTTTGAGAAATCACTGGCAATAAAAATCAAAACTACGGCCAAGCTGCATCTAAGTTAAATTTCCTTTTGAGCTTAAATGATTTTCGGCTACAGATGTAAGATTCCAAGCCTGCACATTTCAAAACACAGCTGAGTAAAATTTGCTGGTATAGACATGAACCAAACTGAAGGGGAACCTGGTCAAAGTGAAATTCATCCAGAAGTGCCCAGAATAGCAACAATTTTGTCAACATGCTCCAGGTTTTAAGGCCTCTCTAGCTAGCTGTGGCTCAGAAAGACCTGCATGAAGATGGACAACCCCTGCGTCATTTCTACTGATTATGCTGGACAGTTCTTCAGAGCAGCTGGAGGCGGTTGCCAGCAGAAACCCAGACTTCACCTGAATGGTTGTGGCAAATTTTAGATTCTTTATTTATTTGAGATTTTTTCCCCCTCCATGATCTGTTTGACTTAGGTCTTTTCATTCCCTCCAGCCATCTCTTCCCCTTTTCTCAGCAAACCTTCCCAGCTCCCAAGTCTCATCTGTTGTGCAGGTATTAGTTACTGTGATGCTGAATTATAATCAAATTTACAGAAACCTGCTGGTAAAGGCCATTTTTCTTTCCGCAGACAAATGGATTTGTTAAGCCCTCAGAAACAACTCAGTTAGGCTTTCAAGCTGTTCAGTGAGGGAAGAAACCTTAAACCTTTCAGCATCTGATTAGCTTAAATGAATTAATAATCTTACAAGCAAACAGCAGCTTTCCTCATTCGATATGTATGCACAAGGTGCATCTGGCTTCTTAGGCATGAATAAAATCACAGCTGCTGCACAGCTAAATGAAATATTGATTCCTTTTTTGCACAGCATTTCTCAAACTTCTTGCAATTGGAGAAGAAAGTGGGTATTTACCGCTGCAGATTCCATCCTTCGTATAAAATCCCTGTCCACAGCTGGCCACGCAGAGCCCTGCTTTTAGCACGCGTGATGTGTCTTTGCAGGACAAACAGTTGTTCTCAGCAGCACCCCAGCATGAGGAACAGGACTCGTGACAAGCTACAGAAAAGGAAGGTGCAGGATTAACAATCAATCAACTTCCACTCATCTCTTTAAAATGAAGAGTTTGCAGTAATTCACTTTTTTTTGCAGTTTTGTTCCTTAAATTCACAGGCACTCACTGCTTCAGAAAAGGAAAAGAAAACAAAACCCCACTGCTCTTCTTTTGTTAGTATCTTTCATCCAAGCTGTCCCAGGGGTGCAATTTACAGCTTCATTTTGTATGTGCAATATGACATGCAGTATACATCAGAGCAGTTTCTGTAGCTGTAATCACACTAGGAGGAGTGTTGGTAACACTGTTAAGTCCTGTTCTTCCTGGTACCAGGGGCTGTACAAGCACAAAGGGAAATGTGAAGAGATCCCATGACATGTTACTTAAAAAACAGACCTGCAATCAGACCCTTGCAGTGACTACTGACATTAACCCAGCTCCATGTACAAACACAGAATTAGACTGCAGGGCTGCAATCAAGATCCTGCAAAATTAAAACCAAGACTGCCTACTTCTAGAAACAACTCCTCCTGTCCTTCCAGGACTCTGCACCGGTGCAGAAGGAATTGACTTCTGGCTGTTGGCCGATCTGGTCGGGCAGGGCAGAAATCCTCACGTGCTCAGACCACGTAATTCCTGGGGAAAGGTGGGCAGTGGGTCCCAGGTCCAGTACAGGGGCCCTGCATATCTTTTCCTTGACATTGCCAGCAGAAGAGAAGGGGCATTCCCTCACTGAGTTGAGATACCAGCTACTTTTCTCTCCGGGTGAGCCATGCATCATGGTTGGGACACAGTAATGTTTCAGATATTCCTGAAGTATATCACATTCCTGCAATGCAGGCAGTATAAGTGCCCTCTCTGTGCCATCTGGGTACAGGAACACACAGGCAGAAGAGAGTGATCCTCGAGCATAATGATGTCTTGCAATTAAACTAATAACTGTATGGAGATGAGTTCTGCCTCCCAAAACAGCTCTTGAACGAGCCACATTATTCAAAACTGTACAAGTTCAGCTGTGGGGGCAAGTCAGCCCACTGTGGCTACTGTTCATGAAATCTGTGACGCAGACTCATGTTAAATCCTGTGCTATCAGTGCTTGCAGGAACTGTGCAAATTACAGTTCTTTTAGCTATTAGATTGTTTTCTTGATTACACCCAAATAAGTTCCAAAGATGTTCTTAAATTCATTATTTCACAACAAGGCAGGTACAAGCTTGTACTCCCAGACCATGGCAGGTGGGAGAAAACAGAACTTTTTGACATTTGCCCTGTATCCACAAACACGCCTAAGACTGCACCCACCCAAGAAACACTCATCTGCGAGTAGTCTCAGTGTAACATAGGAACCAGCGGACACAGCAGCAGCTTATCCACATAACTAAGAGCACATTTCCGTACAGAACAGTGACAAAAGCAAACAGCTTCCTGCCAAAATAAGCTCCCTAAGTGAGAGACAATTCATCCTCTCCCCAATAACAGGTGAGAGTGAAAGTGTTTGCAATCCAGGTAGCCTAAGTAAGTTTACAGCAAACCAGTCATCACCACTACTCCCATCTCACTTCTGTTTTGCATGGCTTCTATGCTGCTTCTGCCTGCTTGAGGCCATAGTTGCTCTTGCGTTTGTTAAATGATGAGATGGAGCTCCTACGTTTGTGCTTATATATGAATCACACTGCACAGCACAAGATAACCATCCCATCTTAGTGGATCTCACCGCTCCCCAAGGCACGGAAGTCTTATCATCTCCACCTCATACATAGGGAACTGAAACACAGAGATGTGACGTGACATGCATAGGGTTAGAAAAGGGAATTGTTAAGGGGCCAAGATGCGGGACATTTGAGTTCACGCCCAACACACGGTCCTTTGACTTTCCAATGTTCCTTCTCCACACTTCTACCTTTGTTTATTATCCCTTTTCTGATCTTCTTCTATTGCCTTGTAACTAGCTGTTTGCTCTCCCCATTCTCACCTTCCTGCATCTTTCCCCCCACCCACTTTATTCCTGATCTCTCCAGAACGCTGTGGCTCTTCTAGTTCCTGAACACTCCTGCGCGAGGAGTGCTTCATAAGGATGCTGGGCATCCTGCACGCAAAAAGATCTTCCCCCCAACTCCTATGGCAAGTGCCATCACCACTATCAAGTGCATCTAATTGTGGCTGAATCACAACACAATAAATACCAAACATCCCATCCCGAGGTAAAGACCGTGCACACTTTTCTGCTCCAGTCGATAATTTCCCTTGCTGATAAAAAGCTGCATCTCGTTCCAGCTTGGATGATTCTCACGGCATGTCTACACTCGAAAGTTAACTGCAGAATATGAGTTCATGCTGTAAATTCCTAAGTACTGAAATGTCCTCACTTCACCTTCCAACCATGAGTGTTTTGCTCCTCTCTGAGCTCACTCTAACTTTCAGCATCTTTTTGAAAGAGTGGGCACCAGGACTCGGATCCTCTAATTACAGACTTCCCACTGCTACAGACTTCCCACTGCCCAGCTTGACCCCCTTGCTGTTAACCTCCCTCAATATGTTGACACATCTGAACATACCCAGTCATTTGCAAAGTTCTCAAGTCGTCTCCGGAGATGCTGCTCCTTTCCAAGAGGCACTTTTCTCTCCTGGCAGCCTGGGCTCCAGACTCTGTTTTTAAACAGGCAGCCTTGCATACAGCTGTATTAAAAACGCACTTTTGATGAAAGCCAGGTCAGTAGGGCAAACGTGCTTTGGCTCCCACCGTGCACCGTTTGCTGCCTGCACTAGACCAAATGCTCCCGAGTACATCCTCACCTCAGTCTCTTCTCTCAAGCAGATGCCTCAAGTTGTCCCTCTGTGTAGGTCAAAACAATGTCTTCACCTCCCAGGAGCGCCACACATTTTGCTGGACTTAAGTCTACCATAAACAATACTCAGGCTGGAAAGGTCTTTGGCATGGCAGGACCCACATCCCAGTCTCTCCTCTGGAGATGGTGCCCAGCAGTATTACCTCTCTGCCACAGTCTGCGCACAGCCGTTCTGCTGGGCTTTTGTCACCACCACCACTGCTCTTGCCCACAGGTAACTGCAGTGCCAACAATCCCCTCTCCCAGCTCGCCTTCCCTTCTGGCTCTGGCTCTCTTAAGCCTTTCTATGGACACATGGTCGTAGGGCTAACAGAGCAGCAGACAGGCCAGCCCAGCTCACTCCCCCGTTCTCTGCTGCCAAAAGAAGCTCACCACAAATGTTACTCTAAACACAGCCACCAAGAAAGGGAGTGAGACAAGAAGGAAAGGGTGTTTTAGACAAGGTGGGCTAAGAGAGCACTTCCAGTGCCATACTTCTAGTGGGGAAACCTGTAACGCCTAGATTCAAGTCAAGTAATGATACAAACCAGCACAGTCTGCAGGCTGGAGGAGTTTAAGATCTTACTTCACTTCCTCTCTCCAGTTCCCAGTTGGCTGTCACTGGCCCTCGGCAACGATCCTGCAAATCCACTCCTGGGTATCAGAGCAGCTTTCAAGTCTTCTAGTGAGGCAGCTGTTGTGTTAAAATTGCATGTCTTCCTAGATGGGGCATGACTTCTGTGGTATCTCAGCTATGGAAAGGCTACAGTGAGAGAAGTAAAAATGAAGTACAACCTACCAGAGGTCATCAGACCTTCTGAGAAGCTGCAGTGAATTTGGCAAACTGATATGAAACAGATCCTCTGGACTCCAAGCTACTAGACCGATACCAGGCCCAAATGGCTTCTTTGAGACAGAAAGGGAGGGGACCTAAGTAGCACGGTTTGAAGAAAGGAAGGAAAGGAGAAAGAATGCAACCCAATTTTTAGCAAGACAGCCACATTTAGCATTTGGAAGCAGTGCAAACGACTCAAAGTACAGGATCGGTAACAATTTCCGCAGGTGGGCCAACAAAAAAAACTGCTTGCAGCAAGAGACTCAGTTCTGACGTGCTGCTCCAATCACTAGCTCTGCTATGCAAGCCCTCCCTGGGAACAAGCTCCACGGACTCCTCCGACACAGCCATTTCTGTATGCACGGTGGCAAGCGCCTCCAGGAGTTATCAGCTGCCAGTCTCCAGATGACAAACACGCGCAGCCTGATTCATGCTCCTACAGATACAATCCTTCAGTTCTCGTGCTTGCAGCGACAGGCACCAGGCAATTTATTTTCACATGTCTTGAGGGCTTTTTTTGTCACAAGTCTAGCAGCTACTAAATCCCAGCCAGTGTCTCCACTCTGCCATCAGATGGCACAACTGCAGCTGGAGTTGCAAGCAACAGACCCCCAACATGTAGGACTTGGGCTCATGCGGATGGGACAGCAGCCCCAACCCACTCCTGCCCTGTGTTTACACACACTCACACACACCCTGCCCGCAGAAGCTTTGGCTCTTACAGCACCAGATCACTGCCAGACTCAACAGCTGCTCCTCGCCCAAACAGCCAGTCACCAACTGCACTGAAAAAGCAGGGGAAAAAATGGAAGCATTCAATGAGCCACCGTCAGCTAAAACATCTTCGCCTCCAGCAACTAAGTGGCTGTGTGAAAATAAATCAACAGAAGTAACTGCATCGCCAGGAAACTGTTTTCACCCTTCCCGGCTATTCTCAGTTCAGATTTGTAGGGGCCATTTTGCATTGCCTCCTCCCTTCAGTGTGAATACTGGACATATATGCAAGACCCTGCAGCTTAACCAGACACCACTGCTGAAGGAAAGATGTTCAAAAGAATATAGTTGACCTTCCAGTTGCAATAGGGTGTGCAATTACTCTGCCTCAGCTGACATGATGGTATTCATTAAGCAGTAACATGTCTTTCCAGAAAATCAATGTTAAACAGACAAAACTTCAGGGTCTTGCTTCTTGGTTAAAGCAAGAGCACTCCAGTGGCTCCTGAGCCAACGGGTCTTTTTCTCTGCTCTGTTACTCAGGAGTTGCAGGGGTGTAATGTAGGAGTCGCACAGAAGTGACACAAGCCCAGACTTTTAGAAGATGAGAGGTCCTGAAAAGTGATGTTTCTGTTCTTTCATGATTGACCAGAAGTCAGAGAATCAATTAAAGATCCACTCACCAAACCGCCTCTTATCTGCATCAGTGCAGGTATAACGTTCCCAGGTTTGGCGACAGCAGGAGGGCTAACGCAAATGGCATCCCAGCAAGAACACAGTAAGAAGTCACTGCTTGGCTTTGGGAAAGCACGGAGAGGTTTGACTGCTCTGTGCCGCATGGTACCATTAACCACCTCTAACCTGCCCTCCTCACCATGAGCTGGGCAAGCTCAGCTTAGTCCTGTTCTGTCATTTATTCTCAAGGTAAGTCTCCGCAGCTGGGATACAGCAGAGAAAACCAACAGGTTGTGAATAAAAATCCAAGTGCTTTGCTACAGAGTGAGCTGGGTCTGTTAGCATCAAGTTACACATTTCAACATTCCCATTTTGGGAGATCAAAGCAGAAACACTTGAGTTCTGCCTAGGCCTTTGAATAATCTTGAAAACGTACATAATTAAGTTAGAAAAGTGCAGTGAGAGCACTGAACACTGCAAGTCCTTCGAGCCCTTCTGTTCTACCAGGCAGACACCTTTTATTTTTTGCTTCCCTTTGCTTTGTCTTTGATGGGGGGTTTCTTAACTGTTTCCACAGCCTGTTTGTGACAAGGAAGACTCCATCTACCACTCTGCTCTAAGCCTGATACAAACTGATCCATGATCTTTAAATACACTGCTACATAACTGAACCTATCACCTTTTTTTCTCACCTTTACTTTCCCTTAATGGTTTTAATACTTCACAGAAGCAGGTGGAGGGACGGGGGCAGGAAACAACCCTGGTGTAAGATTAAAATAAGGCACAGATCAAACAACGGTATTCTGAAATTCCAAATAGATTCAATTAGACCAGATGTTATAAAACATGAACAAAAGGAAAGATTGTGTTTTGTTACGATGCAGACAACAGTGTTTCAACAATAGGATGGAATAAGAAACCCAGTCTTACAGGTCTTTTTCATCTCCAGAGCGAATTCCACAAGAGGGAGTTTACTGGAACTATAGCAATTAACACAGTCTAGTTCATCCTTTTTGTGATTTTGGAACATGCTTATTGCAGATGTTAAAATCATTATGAGAAAAATATTTCTGAACAGTCTAAGGCTCGTCTGGACAATCAGATTAGAGATTTGTAAAAATAAAGAGGATAAAAAAAAAGAGTGAATGGAAATGAAATTACGGACTGTATCTGAAATTTAAGACTTTCTCCACTGGTTTGACTTTATGCAGAAAATGCAGCCAGGCAGAACTAAAGCAAATCAGTTTAATTCCCTTGAGGAAACAGGAACAAATTTTCCCAGCAACTTTCAGCTACAAGCATGCGTGACTGCAAATTTGGATGGAATGTACAATCAGTAATCTACAAACCAGTAATAAAATGAAACATTAGCCTTTCCCTACCGCTTCAGCAATACATAGGCACTGCCAATTAAAACACCAGGAGCAGGTGGAAAGGAAATGGTAAAATAAAACCAAATGAAGTAGAAGATTATTTGATACTTAAGTCTACAAATTCTTTTGGACTGGGTCCCTCTGTTCTATTTATACAGGCACAATGGGGCTAGTCCATAGTCACTGCTGGAGGACAGAGGTTTTTCAGACTTTCAAAACTTGAAACAAATGGTCAGCTCTTCAAGGCAAACCACTACAGAAAAGGAAGCTGGACCTAGAATCTAAAGTGCTTTCCCCTGAAATCTGCCAAAAGCCCTAAGTCTGTATTTAAGCAGGAGGGCTAGTTCCAAAGAAATTAAAGTGTTGGCTCAAGAAGTTAAGCATGTCCTCCACCCCTTTGCTGAACTAGAGCCGCAGAAATAATTAGAAGCCTTCTAAAAAGGCCAACATCAAGAGGAGAAAAGTGTTAACTTTAGAGAAAACAATTAAACTGTCACGATGAAAAAGCAGCTGCCTTACAGTTTGGGAGAAGTACAAATATTTCAAAGGAGCAGGGGAAGCTCATAAAAGCACTTTCATACTTCCATCGAAGAGAAAACTGTAACTTCACAATCTTCTTCGCAGTCTTGCCAATCACTAACATACTGGATTTAGACACATCTCAGTGTTTTAGAGAATTACTAATTTACTTTGTAAATCGCTTCCTGAGAACAGTTAGTCCAATCAACTTTCAGGGAGAGCGCACCATATGAAACAAATGAATGGCAAAACAAAGCAGAAAAATTTTCCAAAAACTATTTTCTGTGCGCTTTTCTGAGTTCGATCAATCCCCCATCCCTCTAAGCAACTTCCTATGCACCTCAAAGTACTGTCTCCTGAAAGGTCTGGCATTAGCAGCTGCAGTTAGTCTGCACTGAACTCAAAGAAAACCCCCACAGATCACATTGCCAGGCATGGCTCAAGGTGTTATATCCTTAGTAAAATTAGTGCATACATCCTGCTCTGTACCCTTAACACCACAAAAAGCACAGTCACATTTCTGAGAGAAAATTCTGAATCGAAAGAGGACGGTGGTGAAAAAACGCAGTGTTCAAAATCAGAGAGTTTTAGACCAACAGAACTGATCCACTGAGGAATTTTAATGGATATTTCCCCAATCAGTAATCAATTTTACGCTGTATGACTTAGTTCCTCTGTTCATTCCTTCTTTTACTCTAGGGTGAACATTAACACCTATGTCAACAGCAGATCCCTCAACAGAGAGTATATCTAATAGCTTGGGTACAGCTTTTGTCTGCTGTTTTGCTATCACAAAGCATTGCAGTCTTTTTTGCTTTGAGTTACCTGTGCAGAGGAGCTGATCCAGAAAGTATCCCTTGCCACACGAAGTCACACACTGCCCATTCTTCATTAGCAGGGATGTCTGGCACGAGGAGCACTCAAATCCATTGGTACAGGCTGAGCATGTTTCATTGCAGGCTTCCAAAAAAAAAGAATAGAGAAGAAAGATGTATTAACCCCAAATGTCTTGATGCAGCAAGACTCCCCTGCTCTGATAAAAGGAGACAATTTTGCCTCATTTTGGCAGAAGAGTTTGAGAATTTGCATTTTTCAGGGGCTTCCACCTGAAGCCTCCTGAGGTCTTAAGCCCGTGGCTACTACTCAGTACGTGCCTGAATGCTTTCCCAAACAAAGTCTGACAATCTCTTTAAAATAAGCCTCTGGGATCCTACAAACAAAAGCACAGCAAGCCACAGAGGAGAGAGTCATCCGACAGGGTATAACCCCTTACAGAAATTACCTAAGCAAGTCCCCCCATCCTGGTAGAAGCCCGATTCACACATCTCCACACAGCGCCCATTCTGCAGCTGCCTCCTTGCGTCTCGGCAGGCGTTACAGTGATCAAAGGCCTGAGAGCAGGTCAAACAGTCCGGGTGGCACTCAACTGGCACAAAGAAAAGACACAAAGGTAAAAACCATCAGCAGTGTTTTCACTCAGGAAGGCACAAAACAATGCATACTCCAAAATCAAAGTGAAATTTATTACTTATTTCTGTTGACGGTTCAAGGTGTGTTAGTTTTGGAGTGGTTTTTTTTCCAAGATTGCATGAAAGGGGCTAAATGTTATACTGCTGCATTCTAGTATGTGAGAAGTTATTGTACAGACTCAGATTTTCTAGACTATTGATAAAAAGGATATTCATTGTCTACATGGTTTATCAGCAGCAAAAATCCTAAGTCATCAGGAATTAATGGTCCAAAACAATCTGAACTTGAGTTTCCTTCAGTCAAACCCTGCAATAAGTCAAGACTGTGTCCATGCCAGGTCGGAGTACAGCTGGCAGACCACTCCCCCTCCAGTCAAAAGCTTTATGTCACAGCATCGTAGCAATCACCTCCTGACCACAGGTATTTTCTCAAACGGCATGGCTGCTCTCTCTGCAGACGCCAAGAGAAGGACTACTTTCGCTTTACGACTGAGCTACTTTTGCTTGCTGGAACAAAAGCTGTCTGTTCCTTCCTGACTAGTCAGCAAAAAGGATCCCAATGCTGAAAAGTCTCCTTCATTTACACTAAATAACCTGCAAGTTTCCGGGGAGATGTACCTAAGGAAAGAATGAGGAATCAAGAGCTACAGAAGACACAGTTGAAGATATAACAATGAATCCACACTGATAAACAGGAGGAATGAATAGAAGGCTCTGTCTCTATCCATTTCTTTCCAATAACGTTCCAAAGGTATACGCAGCCCCATCCTTCCAGTCTGACAATGAACCGACTACGTGGAGAGGTACAGAATAGACAATTTTTCCTTCAGTACAAAAAAATTCCCTCTGCTCCAACCCAAATGTTCTCAGTGAGAGGGCATATTTGCTGGTTTTCACATAAGTACAGCTATGCTTAGGGCTAGATGCTTTACACTGGCTGAGAATGAATGGGTTCTCTCTTGCCTGCTTCCCCCAGCACATCTGTGAGAAGCAGCAATAAATTTTTACTGGCTTTAATGAAGCAGATGCGTTAGGGACTGACGCTCTGGGCTGACAGATTGAACGGCTGCAGGCTGGGTTTTGCATTTGTTTCTCATTCCGTCCAATGCAACACGAAAAAGACAGAGGGAAAACAGCAGGCTTCAGTAAATGAAATTTCCATTTACCTTTTAGGACACAAAAGAGCAAGTTTGGCTCTGTCTGTCCAATACCATGACTTCAAAGCCTGTATTTTCCAAAATGCTACCATTATGGAAGCTAAACGAAGAGGCCAGATTTTCAAGGGTAACCAGGACACAGTGGCTCTTCTTGATAAGAAGAACGGATGGGTGCTGAGAGCACTTTATAATCTGGCCCCTCCTTAGGAACCTGTGCAGATGCTGTTCCCTTTCGAAAATCCAGGACAATTTTATCTGAACTGTACAAACCCCATTTTCCTCACTTTTCAATTTGTAGTGCTTTGCATATTTATTAGCATGCAGTAAATAACAAGCTTTAAAACATTAATATGGCAAATGTGCCAAGGCACTCCTGCAAATGATGGTATAATTAAACTGTGAAGCTGTTTTCTTTTTACTGAGATAAAACATTAACTGGAGCACTCTGATAAAACCAAAGTTATAGGAATGCAACAAGAAGAGCTACCAACATGAAAAACTAGCAATCCACAGCTAAAGCCTACCAACTATGAAATGTAAATCAAGGAGAATGACAATATCCTGGAGAAAAATGAATTTATATGCAAAATTAACATATAAGCTAAGGCTATCCTAATCTTTCCAAACAATTATTAACTGGCAGCCATTCAGCCCCAGGTGAGCTTGTGGCATAACGGTGTAAGCAGGTTCTTTCTTCTTTGCACTCCCAAGAAATAATCAGGAGCCCATAAACTCCAAAACCCATGTTAGGATTCAGAAAGGAGCAGTCCCCTGCCTTAAAAAACTCATGTTGAAGAAAAAAGAAAATGACAAAACATTTCCAAAACGCCAACCCCGAGGAGAAACTCTTTTGCCAAAAGAAAGCTATCGTTTAAACCAGGGGAAGTCAGTGGGAGCCTTTGGATTGAGCCCTAAACCTCTCTAAGAACCCTAATTAAATTATACGGAAACCAGTTAATTAGCAACCGCAAACCGAAGACAAGTTAAAATTCAACACAGGTATCAGACCGGTACTGGGGAAGCAAGGGCCGCAGGGATGCCAGAACAGCCCCCGTGCCAGAGCTGCATGTGATGCACATGCTCCCACCCAACACGAGTGACGGTAAGAAACGACTGACCCTGGGTCTGTACCTGGCTCGCAGTGCGGGCAGCAGTCACCCTTCACCTCAACAGCAAGGCTGCCCCGCGGGCAGGGCGGGCAGGAGCGCTGGAAGCAGGTCACCTCCGCGTCCCGGCATTCGCATTCTCCGCACAGCCCTTCTTCCCATTTCTCTCCATTCTGTGCAAGAAACACCGAACGGCCAGCATCAGTCGCGAAGGAGACCCTTTGCACAAAGTGTTTTTGCCACGCACGGAAATCTCTGTGTAAATTGCAAGGCTACATTGGTGCTAGTAGTAAATTAAACATTTCTGGGACTGTTTCAGCACTGAGGCCTGCTGACATGGGACTGTGTGCCTCTGTACCGTTAACCCTCTTGCCCTCTTTGCCTTTCCAGAATAAGGCAGCCTGCAAAGCGCCTACTGAGAAGAGTCTTTGGGCCGTGAACACCTGAACACACTCCCTCTCAGCACTCCCTCCAAAGCAGGGTGTTTTTCAGTTAGCAGTAAGTCCTTTCTATTTCTTCACCTCCCTTCATTTTCTCTGACTCAAAGCATTTTCTCCTATCTCCAAATTTTGCTGCCTCACTTGTCCACTTCTTTTTCACAGCCCGGTAACAAGTGCTTGAATCTGCTCTGTATCTGAACAGATAGATACCCGCAATCTGTCCTCTGTCTGAATCTATGTCTTTGCATAATGACCTTTAAATCTCTTTCTAACCTTGACAGCATTTTACTTCCTCTTTACTTCCTCTCCTCTTCTCTTCTATTGCCTTGTTTTCCATCACCAAGGACTGGCCGAAACACCACAGAGATGAAGATGTATCACCAGCTTTCTTCAGAACTCCCCATCGCACCTGACACCTGTCTACTTTTACTAGTCGATGGAGGGGAGAGATCTTGCACCCACTGTTCCCCTCCTGCGATCTGCCTCCCTTGGTCTGCTCAAAAGGCCACTGAAGCTGCCCTCAGCGGCTGAGGCTCTGCTGGCACCACGTGAGGAAGTCAAAAGGCAGACAAGACAGAACAAGCATTTTAAATGCCCGTGAAGCTTTTGTGCCAGTTCCTCTCTTAAAAGAGATAAAGCACAAACTGGAATAAACCTGACACCTTAATACGTTTTACCTCACTCGGGTCAGAGAGAGAGAGAGATCTGAGGAAGGAAAGGGAAGTATTAGCATTAAAAAACACCAAACCAGTATTAAACTTCCCATTTCTCACATCTGTTGGCAAACAGCAGCGATTAGCTGCAGTCCTCAACTGTCAGAGCAATGAAAAGTCCATTACTGGTATATTTAAACGAAGATACTTAACATTTCCTTTCTATTTAACTTCAGAAGGGAAGTTCCTTGAAAATATTCATAAAATAATGGACTCTTGTTGCAGTAAAAACTATAATCAGTGGGAAACATAGGCAGAAAGCTATATATTGGCCCAGCTACGTAGCCTCTACTTTAGAGGATTAAAGTCAGGCCTCTTTAACTCCATGAGATCTGCAGGAAACCTATGAGTATGTATATGAAATATTGAAGGGAAATGATTGATTTTACCACACAAAGGAAAGCAAGGCAAACTTAAACTCTGCAGCAGATGCACACATTATAAACAAGTGTGTTCTGTAAACTGTAAAAGCAATCTGCAGAAAATATTAATGGATTACTTTTCTGCTACACTTGCAAATAATATCCTTCTCAGAACTGGAGAGGGAGAGCCAATTACTACCAAACCTTTATGAGCAGAACTCACTAATACGTGCTCCAAAGTACCAGGATACTCACAGCTTTGGTATGTTCTTTGTAAACACAGTAACTATTACTTGAAATACATTCAGGACAGCACTTCCCATCTAAGTGAATTAGTTCTTCACCCTGTGAAGAGAAAGGCTGCAGCAATTCAAATGGAATCAGCACCACCAAAAATACTGCGGAATGCAGAGGCAGAACAGCTCTTGCCCTGGAATGCAATCTTCAATATCTAATTTCACCTTATCTTCTCTCTATCCTACTTCATCTCTTTACGCACAGTTTGAAAAATGTGCTTAGTGAATACTGCAGTTGCAGAACAAACCTCAGAAAAGGCCAGGGAATTCAGCGATAAGGCCATTACTTCATCCCTAAATTCCGCAGAGAAAGAACCCCCCAATATAATCCACTGCAAGTACGGAGAACAGGAATGCCATATTTTTATTATGAATCACTAGGATTTTACTTGACCACTGTCAAGATTTCAATGCATAGAAGCTTACCTTCATTTTGAATGTTCGACTTTTTTTCCCCAAGAGAATTCCAAAGCACGTGCTCCATTTATCCCACATGGAAAAAGCCTGTTCTTTGTTACAACTGTGCAACTCCACAGAACCCACTTAAATAACTTCGGTTTGAAGATAAGAATTTAGCAGCAGGATAAGGGAATAAAGTGCCCTAATTTGTCACAACTTTTTGTGCCCAATGTGGAAGCTGAATATTTAGAAAAGAGGGAGAGACTGTCCTAGGGAACCAGGACACAGCTCAAAAGAAACAGCTTCAATTTCCTGACCTGAGTAGCTTTTCTGGACCAGATTCTTAGGCACTGTAAACATAGGCAAGGTAATACATACCAGTCAGAAAACAGACATATGTATACAAAACCACTACAACTAAAAAGTTACAAATGAACAACTAAATTAGATTTGGTGCCAACCTGCACTGAGCACTCATTTAATCTACGCCTGTTAAATGTCAGCGTTAACACCCATCCCAAATCTCAGTGGGCATAATGTTCTGAACTTTGCAATCAGGCTGATTACTTACCTGCGACAAACAGAGAAGTCATGACCGTTCGTCAAATGTTTGCAAGGGGCTCACATACCCAATGAAATCACACAGCTCACACTGGTTTCCATTTCAGCATGTTGCTGCTGTCTTCTGATGGCTCACAAAATTTCGCTGAGTGCCAGGTTTTCCAAATAGCTTTGCTGATTTACACCAACCGGGCATCTGTTCCAGCAGTCACTCCAGGATATTTTTCACTATGCCACAATGGCACGCTCACCACTTTGTGGATGTGAGTTACTTTAGATATAGATAGGGCAGTAACAGCACCAGTCACTGTTAGTTTCACCAAGGTAGAACAACTAAGCCAGGCCTCACTCTGGCAACCCTCATGCATTTCTGAGAACGGGTAAGAGAGGAGAAACCATATGGTTCGTAGTCATCGAGGACCACACACAGCCTAAATCTCTCTCTGCTGGTTCTATACATTTTTGCTCTTAAATCACTACTTCAAAATGCCATTGGCAGTGGTTGGATCTCATGTCGCTACTATGTACTGTAAACTCTCCCATCCCCACCCCTGCCCACATCCCCAGCCACATACATAAACACACACTACAGGAAAACTGAGAACAACTAGCCATGAAACACGGCTCGCCCAGCCAAAAAGAATGCAACCACGCTGCTCTGCCAAGACTCAGAAAAGGGAGAGGCTGTGTGAGATAACTTGTGGCTTTGCTGAAGAGAGATTTATCATATTCCAGGTTGAGAACATTGAAAGGCAGTGATGGTCTGGGAGGCAGAAAAGAGGAAAAAAAAAGTTTTATGCAACCTCTCTCGAACACGTACACACCTACGTCCCCATGCACCATCCGTAACTCTCAACACCCTAGCTCTATTTCTTCTAAATATCAGAAAGACTTCTGCAGCTTGCTGGCTGTATGGTAGTCACGGAGCACCCTGCAAGCTCCATCTTACTGATCCTGTAGTTTCTAGGGCTGGCAGGGCTGCTAGTAGGCTGCAGCACCCCCTGCTAGCACCCATGACCCGTCCTCCTCTGAACATCATCACGCGTGTTCTTACTTAGCCAGGGTGCTGGCAAGTGCTCCAGCAGGATTATTTGACGCTGTGACAGTTTGAGTGGTTTTGGTTGAGCGCATCCACTCCAACATCCACAGCTAACCCAGCCTGCCACATAACTTGCATTCCTAGCTCATCAGTAACCTGCTGAAAATGGCTTTTTGAAGATTAGGTCAGAATCGCCACAGACACTTTCATTTGGCAGTTGCGGGACAGGTTTGTTTGAAAGGGTTTATAAGCTAAACCTCTACCCTACCCTCACGTAATGCTGCTATACTATGTCGAGCTGTCTAGGATTTGCAGTTCATATCTGTGGCCTCATTACACTTTAAATAAGACTATGTGACCAGAAAATTAATAGTGCCTTAACGAAGAGATGAATCCAAATGGTCCTAGCTTCACATCAGCTCTGATTTATTGATGCAGGTGCCTAAAAAACAGACCTGCAACTCAAAAAGGAAAAAGCAAAGGAAAAAGAAAATATTTCATTTGCTTTTTGAGTAAATATTTTCTTGTAATTAATTAATGCGCACCTTCTACTATTGAGATAAACTATGACTGAACATGACTTGAGGAAGCTAGTTTATCTTAAGGGAAGCCATGCAGAATAATAAATCCTTGGGCAAATATCTTTTATCAGGTCGGACCATAACTCTTGTCTACAACAAAGGACACTGTCTTCCTCCCTCTGTGCCCCTACCAATCACGTTTCATCCAACTCAAAACTGCAGCGGTTCATACTCTGACAAATAATATCACTTTTTTAGATGCTCAGGCTTTTAGATGGGTGGTTACCTTTGAGAGCCTGAGTTTGAAAAATTGCTGTGTGAGTGATAATGCTGCACACTTTTGAAACCCCCAGTTTTGAACCCTATACGTTAACATCTCCAGCTATTGTTTTGTAAAATATCCCCAGCTTTTCTGAATAATGGATTCTTTGTCAGTACCCAAGATACGAGCATGAATATTAAATAATTCTCCCTACTGAGCCATGACAGCACGCCATCATCATTAGTGTAAATGATCCAATTTACAGCCATAAGCATACAGGAAGCTGGCTGAAATAGATGCAAGTGCACAAGATTTTATGACAACCACGACTTTTCACCCAGCAAAATCTCTCCATGCAGCTTAAGGTCAGATGATCATCAGCAGTACTACACCAGTGACAAGAGTTTGGTTCCCACACTCAATGCATTTTTGCTATTTAAAAGGCACAATCTCAGATGAACAAGCATACACTTTTATTCCTAGATACAAGCTCTCTGCATGATCATCATTTGGGACGCCATGTGTGGATTCTCACTTTTTTGAACACTCATTAAAACAATCTAATCCAGTGAATCCATTATGTCCAGAATTTTGGCTGGACTTCAGACAAAACACAAGGGCGCTGCTACTCAAGATTTAGCATGCAGGCAGTCGCCAGAAAAGCATTGCCACTGAGAGAGAAAACTCAGAAGGCTAAAATTCCTTCCCTTCTCGTCACTGACACTGTAGAGTAGTAGGTATAAAGTAGATATTAGCCCACCAATTAAAACAGATGCAGTGACAAACAACACAGAAGTCTTATCCTACTGCAAAAAGACAATTCAAAACACATTTGTATGTGTGTGTGTGTCTGTGTGTGAAGCATTCAACCCTATCTAATGCATTTTGCACATCCACTACAGAGCAAATATAACATAACCTGGCAGGGGGATTTAGTTTTGGAATAAATAGCACTGGGAATAAAATACCTTACCAGCTTCACTTCCATGCCAAGAATGGCATGGAAACAATGGAGAAAAGTGGAACACCAACTTCCATATCCACCTACCTTATCGATGTCCCCTGTAGCATACAGAATGAAGATAAAAGGAATATTTCTTAAGCTTATAACTATCTCTGACCTGTACGTCTCTCCCCACGTTCAGCTCCTGGTAAAGCCCGTGGTCACTGAAACCTCTGCATGTCTGACCCTCCATTATAGCAGGCAGACAACAGCGTGGGAGGGAATCCAATTTAAGTTAGTCACTGACTCACACTGGCTTGCTTCGCAATGCAAGCCCACTGAGCAGTTAACCTTGCATGGGAAATCCAAAGTTTACTCTCCTTTCCTGTGAAGTGTTTTCAAGGTAATTGCACAAAACAACCCCCGAGAGAAGGGCAGGTTCTTTGAGTGCCTCAAGATATCGGTCGAGAAAAAAGAAAAAGGGGGGAAAAAAAAAAAAAAAATCACAAGACTTGACCGATACATCTTGAAAGAAGAAAACCTTTCTTACCTTGGCACACTCCACTCTGGCACACTCTGCTTCCTGGCAAATGACTTGCCCTTCATCACACACGCAGAAGTCACAGCGAGTACTATTCCACATCTCACTGTGGTACCTGATAGCGCCATCATACAAGCAGCTTCCCTTGGAAGACACACACTCCTCACAGCACTTCCCAGGGCGCTGCACTTTGTTCTCCCCCTACAAAACATCAGCAACCGTTGAGCAGGACCGTCCAAACCCGTTGGCCCGGGCACAGTGATACGTGCAGCCAGGGTATCAGAGGTGAATGATTTTTAACTACCTTCTCACAGGTAATAGAGTCACAGGTCTCTCTCAGACATCTGACTTCTCCTCTGTGACATGCACATGCAGTGCAGGTATTTTTTTTCCACTGTTCGCCATGCTGTTCAAAAAGAACATGCATACAGTTGTTAAACACTCGTTGTAAATAACCAAATTCTTTCCAGAAACCTGTGCTGCTTATGGAATATGACGGCTCCTTCTGCATGTCTGTATCTGATAATAAACTTTTCTTAAAAAATGCTTATCTTACATGATCAGCAAACAGGAAGAAGAGGTATGAGGTCTAGATGACACTGTGGTGTGTATTTCTCATTAATTGCAAGCCAGTGACATTGGTGAGGCCTTAACTACCATTATTAGCAAAACATAATCATTAACAGAAAATCCCACATACTTACTTTCATTAAATAATGCATTAAATTAATTTCCAGACGATACAATGAAAACTATAAATACTTTGACCTTCACCAGTGCTTTCTGCTTTCCTCCTTCAGAAAAGTGTTCAAAGAAAGTGCCTAATCTGCTTCATCCTGCAAACTTCCTTTCTGCTTGCCAGCAAATTCTTATCTAGTCCTAATTTCTTTCAACTGTTTTGGCTTTCCAGGAAGAAAAAAAGCAACGGTTGTACTAAGCTATCAGCGCTGGCAGAAAGTCAGATGTCACGGAGAAGGGAAAGAGAGATGTGCCAGAACTTGTGAACAACTGCCTTTTGGTGTGGTTCGTCAAAGGTTACCTGGTACACTCTTCCTGACACTGAGCAGGGTTTTGGAGCACATTCTGGGCAGCATTTTCCAGGAGACATAGCCATAACTTCATCCTAAATAGAAAGCAGGAGAGGGAAGTAAAATAAGAGCATGAACAGTTAACATGGGGCTCAGCATCATCGCCTGGAATTCCAGGCATTTAGTATCTGTGTGATAACCCACAGTCACTCAAGGCTTCATTTTGGCTCCAATATCTGGGGGCAGCCTTCACAGCATGAGATCAGTGCAGAAAGCTAGAAAGATATTTCCTTAACCTCATTTTCTGGGCTTCTTTGGATGACAGTCGAGGTCCAAATACATAGATAGGTATATAGATGCAGATAGAGACACACACATGCACGCACAAGATAAAGTACATATATTCAGGTATAAAGATATACAGAGGAAAAAAAGTATATATAAAGCTACGTAGAGAAGCACACTAAAGCACGAGATGGAGGAGAGAAGAGATTTTTCTCCTGGTATTGCCACATTTTGAGGCTTTGAACGTGTGATTTACACTTGCCATCTCTCAGGCATTTCCACTGTTTTAGTTAAATCCATACAGCATAACTGCCTGTACAGGTGTTAAATTATGCTTAAAACTGGATTATCCTAATCTAAACTTTTTCACGACTGATTTAAATCACATTGGAATAGGTTGGTGCTTCACATCAATATAACAGTTCCTGCATGCCTCAACTCCATCCATCCAAAACGTGTCTGTCATTCCGCTGCTACAATTTCACATACATCCCATGATTTGGCACAGTACTGTTCACCAGCACCTCCCTCCAGCCACATCAGGATGACCGGAAGACCGACTTGTGGACTGAAAGTAGTGTAGAAATGCGAAGCACTATTATCTCATCTGCTTTGTTAGTCCAATCACTAGCTTTCAAAGAAAGAGTGGAAGACTTTGTATAAAAGTTATCAATGATAGATTTCCCAGCAGAATTAAAAGAACTCTTTCATGGATTTTGGTGGGAAATGTGGTGGGACATTCAGGTGCACTCCTGCATGCAACAAGCATTTTTGAAGTTCCTCTCCCTCAGCACCCAGGGAAGGGCACAGTTATTTGAAAGATGGAAGATGAGAGTTTAATACTGGGAGAATTTATGTATTTGCTCTTGACAGGTAGTGGAGAATGAAGAAAGTGACAGAGATAAAGGCACACGCGAGAAAACGTTAGGTATGATGGAGAGCAGAACAGGATCCTTGCACATCCTGCCAAGGTCCCTTCCACCGGGCACCTTGGTAGGAATTATCTGGAACACCATCAGAACTGGCTTCCTACTGCATTAACTTGGATGCTCTCAGCCAGTTATTCTCAGATACATCACAGCAACACCACAGTCATTTCTGTTTCCACAAATTAAATCCTAATGATTAGCTGATTAAACATTAGTGCAATCAGTCAGCAGGTAACATCAGTCCATTTGGAGTGGGAAAGGAGAAATCTAAAGCAGGCATAAATTTGTTTTAATACACAGTACTTAATCAACGAATACTAATTGAGTGTCTCAGGACAAAGCAAAACAGAATTAGCATTCACAGAACAGGTTGACTTTCCTTCTATCCAAAAAAAAAAAAAAAGTGTTAATTGCACAAATACCTGGTCCAGTAATAAAAAGCTGAGTAAGCATCAACAGGAAAGAACGTTTAGGACTACTGCTTTTGTTTTTCTCAGTGCTACAGGGAAGTGTGCTCAGCCAGAGCACACATTTCAAGGGAGCTTCTGGATTCATCATTGGACCGTGGTAATAGATTAAAAAATATTTGGGAAACGGCAGCTCCTAAAACATAAAGCCAAGGTTAGAAAGAGGGATTTCCAGGGAGCCAGTTCCTGCATTTCCTTCACACGGCATGCTGTTGTAAAGGAGTACACCAAGGTGCCCAAGAAAACTGGTACAATGGGCCCAATGAAAAATCCAAAGAGCATAGTCACACCCTTAAGGCACTTCCAATACAATAAAGAGAATTCAGAAAATTGAGTCACTTGTACAGAGTGTGGAGTAGTGTGTATAGTTTGCTGCCATTACTAACCCCTATGTTAAGACTGCATATAATCTTGTAGTGTTTTGGTTGGGTTGATCACTGCACAAGTGCTGAGAACTCATCATTCGTTCACAGCAAAGACCTTGGAGACAGAAATGTCCCAGTTCTCTCAACTGGACCAAAACCATGAGTCACTACTTGACCTTGCCTAACTTATCTTACTGGTTTTGTTGATTTCTAAACACAAGCACACGTAAGGAATAGTGCTCTGAGACTTTTCTTTCAGCTGACGTTGTCTTGTATTTCTAAACTCTTTAAGTCAGAAGGAGAATTTCGTCCACATTTGACTACTTGCAACTGTATTTCTAGAGTTCTTGTAAAAAAAAAAAAGTAAACAAGACCTGCAAACCATATTTTTCAGCTGCAAACCAAAGACTGAAATTTGTGAAGATAAACCCCCATTAAAAATCTTGTGCTTTCATTCCTTCCCTCACAGAAATAAAAACATTTCCTGATCAACCCTACATATTTTTTTTAGTATAAAACAAAAAGCAGTTTCTTTAGACAGTATTTGTTCTTAATTAGCCAGCAAAGGCATGATAAGAATAAAATGGTAGGGAAAGAAGATATTAGGGAAGAGACAGACAGCACATGTATACTGACAGACTTAACCGACACTCCACATCGTTTCCACACATCAAAAGTCCCTTTTCCAAATCGCCCACTTGTCACACAGAAGATTTGCCTCCTAATTTGTACATCTGCATGAGAAATGGACGCTGCCAAGGGAAAGACGACGGTCATGAGTAACGTCCCCAGAAAGCCGATGGGTCCTCACCTGGCCGCACAGTAGAGGCTGGCAGGAAGCTGTGAAGCACTGAGCCGTGCCATCCCTGCAGATGCATTTGGAGCACCGACCAAGGCGCCAGTCCTCACCATCCTGGAACAAGCGTCCATCAAAGGAGCAAGGCTCTAAGAGATATGAAAACAATGGGTAATTTTCTTTTCCAATACCCTTTAATCCCTTTCCGTCACCCATAATTACAACACAGATTTTGTGCATCTCACAATTCAAAATTCTGATCTGTCAAAGCAGGTAACGACAGTAACAATTCCACCAGTTTCAAGGGCTTTAGACTTGTTAATTAAGAGCTCTGGATGCACTTCTCCCACTGGACTTTTATGAGAAAAGGCATCCAATAGCTCAGGCATTTTGGGGACTTGAAGTCCAAGTCTGCAAGTGCCAAAGGTACCCTCAGTACATAGGAAATATCTGCATCTTTTTTTCCAGATTTTAATCTCCAAAATAAGGACATATTAGGCACATCTGCTCACTGCTTAAAGCTTATCACCTCTTCCTGGCCTACAGGTGAAGCCGTTAAAAATGTAAATATGGTAGCAGGACAGAAAGAGAATTAAGAGACACACTTGACACCAGCGTCTTCCCAACAGAACTGAACAAGAAAAGAAAAGCCTTCCAGATTTGGGACTAAAAGGAGATTTCCAGTGACCTACTGCTTGGATCAATGAAGCCAGACAGTGCCCCATTCACATGCAATACTCACTGCCACGGCCCACACATTTGGGACAGCAGGATCCCTGAGGAGTGTATTGCAGCTCCCCTCGTCCACAAGCGAGGGCTGGGCAGGCCGTGGGGGTGCAGTTCACCTTCCCGTGGGCACAGGAGCACCGGACACATCCAGAGCTGGCCCACTGCGTGCCGTGCTGCAGTGCAGAACACAACCAAAGGCACAGAAAACACATGCATGAATCCAGCTGCCAGTGAGACCTGTAAATACATCTTCTCCCTTTTAAGCCCCCCTACACTAGTATTAACTTTACTCTTTTGCAGGCCCAGTCAATCTTTGCACATTGTAGCCCTTATCCCTGGCTGCACTGTTGGGGCAAAAAGTAAGTTAATACTGGTAAAGTAGCAAACCTGGAGATCAGCCTAATTTTCCTTCCTGTTGCAGAGTGGCATCCAGCAACAACCCACTGCAAAAGACCCAGGCTATTGGACACATCCCCTCTCCACTACAGTTTCTGTAGGGCAAACTCTACGTTTAGAGACATGTTTCCTTTGGAGAAATACTCAACGTGGGCCCCAACACACACCTGACCACAAGGTGGTCAGGTGAACATGGCCCGCCCCCTACACTTAACGCACTTCACTAGGAGTAAAATTGCATTAGATTTGCTTATTCATTAATGCAGGACCAACTACCTCTACCCTGAGGCATGGTGAGGAAAAACTGGCCCCAAGAAGAAACATGTTGGTGTACTGCAATACTCTCCAACAAATAGAGAATGTTAATTTTTACAAAACATGCAATATTGAATTAGGCAGGGAGTAAAAAAGCTCTTGCCAGATAAAGGATACAGATTTTCTTCGATGAAGCTACCACAAGGGCCAGTGTTGCTAGCTAGATACTTGTAGAATGAAGGTCAAGTCATAAAGCATTACAGTGGCTTACTGACAAAAGAGAAAACTTCTTCCTTCAGGAAATCTGGGCCAACCTTCAGGATAAGACTTTGCACTGACAAAAAAATTGTTTAATGACCACCTCACAGTGGAATTGGAGTGTGACACATGACTATAGGTACAAATATGCCTATAATCTCTGTGGGGATGCCTACTTATTCACCTGACTTGCGTCCCAAAGAACTGGCTTACAGAGAGCCAAAAAACAAAAGCTGCAGCAAGAATACAACACAGCAAAATGCAGCAACAGCAACAACAAGAAGAACTATAATGTAATATGACATAATATCGTATCACCCAAATCACAGGCACAAAGAAATATGAGAAGAGGATGGATGCGCTATCCCTCCTATTCCAGCCTTTGTCTAGCTCATTCATGCTGGTCATGCCTCATGCTGAAACAGGGTTACAACATCCATCTCGGGTGTAGAGTGTAAGGTCCAGATATTTAAATGTATCTGGGCATTTTAGCATATTTCTTAAGATTTGGACCTGACTTGCCTCTTGCCAAACAGAAAGGTCTGTGACAGACCAGACGGAGGACTTGGGTTCATTGTTAAGCCATTTTTCTACGTTTGCCTATTGTTCGACATGATTCATTAACTACCACACCTGAATCTTTATTTTTTTCTTATCTGTAGACACTTACTGTTTTGGCCTTTCAGTTCCCCTAGGTGAAACCACATCCTGCAACCTGCTTCTTGAATAATTCAGGATTACAAAATACATAACCCAGGTTGCACAACAGCAATCAATCTCTACCAGCATAGATGGCTGCTGAGGGAAAAGCCTTCTTTCAGGATAGCTAATATGTCAAGGTCAGTGTGCTTTGCTCCCCTCTTAGCATGACTATATTGTCTCACTCACCCACAGAAAGGGCAAAGTTAATGAATGAGTGAGAAACTTTCTCCCCTTAAGCCAAGCAGGACACAGGATTGCTCAGCGACACATTCCCTTTTTGCAAACCCTGCCGACCAAACTCCCGTTATATTACATTATCTGATAGTGACAGAATATAAGCCCAATGAACTATCCTTCTCCCGCATGTCAGCTAAGCATCCTTCACTGACGTGAAGCAAGCAGAGAGCTAAAACTGCAAAGGATTGGCACTGCCGAGGAACATGACAGAGCACTCACGCTGTGGATCTGTCCTTCATGCTGGCAAAATCCTTCAGCTCGGGACACACACTCGGGGCAGCACTTGTTGGGAGCTATTTGGAGCACTTCTCCCTAAAAAGATACAAGAATTCAATAAGCAGTTCACATGAAATAGAGACTTTAACATGAAGGTAAAGACATGGAGCCTTGCTGGACCCGGTGCTCTCAGTTTAGAGAGGAAACGTATTCAGTGAAATATATAAAATAATGCTGCTACACCAGTGTCTATCCCTTTGTTGAGAGGTGGCACATCAGTTCGCTGTATTTGACATTTTACCATCAGAACAACAGTAGGAGAATTTACACCCCTAACAGTACAATTAGGAAGTCCCCAGCTGAATTAGTTTTCAAACCAGAGCAAAGAATAGAAAGCACGGGTTCAAGACAAAACCCAAGATTGCTCACTGAAGGACCTCTGAGAAATGTGGTATAGATGTAATTTTTTCAACAGATATTTTTCTACCTGTACAGGATGGATCTCAGTTTAACATTTCGCCACACCAGAAGTGCAGCTGGCAGGCAGAACGAATGTGCATCCATTAACTGTACTTCTTTGGCTTCATAATCACCACCTTTTTTTAAATAACACTACTTTAAAATTAACTGAAAACTACTGACCACTTCCAACCACAGCGTAGTCAGGTGATGCTACTACCACTTTGCTTTGCATGTTCCAGGGGCTTCGCAAGCTGACCACTTGCTACGTCCTGTTCGGCAGCAAGGAAAAAGATGATGCTGATGGAATCAACTCATCAGACGAAGGGCAAAACACGTCAGTAAAGACATCAGGCAACACCAGGAAGGATCATGGACTCCCGTCATTGAAAACATCTCCACGGACTTTCCAAAGCAATGCTTACATGTTCCTCCCAGCTGCACGTTAAACACCCCAGGCCTGGCACAGCACCCCACAGACAGGAGAGCATCAGCTGCTGGAGGATCTTATTTTGCAAGGGTGTCTGTCACTGATGGCAACTGCACAGGAGGGCCCCTGGCACCACCTGAGGTACCACAGATCTCGTACTTTCCTCCCACAGCACATAACAAAAAAGGACCGAACAATTTTACTGATGTGAGCACGGTAGTTGGAGAGGGAGAAAACAGAAAACCGAAAACCAAAACCAGAGAAGAACATGTCAGGTTCAGGAAGCGAAACGTAGAAAAATTTTGTCCATGAGGTCACCTTCTTCAAAATATCGCAAAGGTGTTTCTCAGGAGACATACTCCATCCTTTTCACTTCAAAAGGGTACGGCCAATGTCTAAGGGATTCCTCCTCAGAAGGGAGCCACTGTTTGTTTTGTTATGATAAAAAATGAAGACACTGCGATGCCAAAAAATTGCCTCACCTTTCACCCCTTTATTTGTATGATAAAAGCAAGCAGAATCATTTGAAATGTCACAAGTTTTCTTTCTCTGTTTTCTAAAATAAATGTTTTGATTTTTCAAACCAAAAAAAGTTTCTCACCTCAAGGTTTCCTTCAATGCGGTGTTTTTTAGAAGGTGGGAAACAAAATTAAATATCTTATTTAGCTTAAACCTTTAAACCCAATTCAACTGTGATCCTGCTGTGGAGAAACTGTTCTTGGTTGTTCGTTTGTTTTGGTTCACACAAAAGAAATAATGTTTGCTGATTTTCCACCTACTCAAAGCATTCGGTATGCACAGCAGTAGGTTTTGCATACAAATGTTTAGAACACCACTGGGTATGCTTTTGCAAAGACCGCCTGGTTTTGTTTATGCCTTGTCGCTGTAAACAAGATCAGCAATATTAGCATAAATCTCATAATAAGCAGACAAGAAATAAAGAGGGAGGGCGATTTCTGACCTTGTTCATCGGTGGCTTGTTTATGCTTGAAGGATGATTGGATTTTTTTTCTTCTGAGATCCTCGATGATCCTTTTCAACATTTAAATGGCCAGACCTTTATGGAACACTTAAACTCTTTGTCTTGAGGATTACCCATGTCAAGGAGTCACACAGATTCATTTCATGCTATAAATTTCCCTTTATGAGCTTTGAAGTTGCCACCTTTTCATTTATCCGATTTTTTAAAATGAACAACATCATCTTATCTAGCCCACTCATTGTTAGGTGTGCCACGACAGCACTCTTTTTATTTCTCTCCTCTTTAGCACAAAAATTCCTAATATTTCAGTCTTGCTTTAATCAATACACAGTAATAATAATGGGGAAAACCAGTAAGAATCAAAATTATTTCCTTGTTAATGCTGTCATATTGGAAAATATTTTAACCTGCTTCATGAAGCCATATAATTATATTGGCGGTGCCTCTTTAAAACACTAATTTTCATTGTCATTCATGCGTACTACCCCAGTAATCCACATGCTAATGCAAGACCAATTCCATGGCCAATTAGCTGTAACCATTAATGAAGGCTCAGACAGAGAAAGATAAACAGGAGATAATGAAAGCTCAACAACCATCACAAGGCAGAAGAAACTGAAAGACAGACAATCTCAGCTCTGTTGTTGTTCATCAGACTGGAAAGCGTCCATCTGCATGTTTGAGGGAGACCCAGCTCCACCTTCAAATGAAGGGTGACTGGAAGCTGGGCTCATGCTGGGAGGTCCAAACCCTGTTCAGGGGCTTCTTTTGGGGACCAGACCACCCCTGGAGCACAGGCAGCCTGCGAGCTGTTCCAACACCAAGCCTCTGGCTGTAGCGTGGTGAAGGAGACAAAGGCTTCACACGCTGGGTTTTGCCTGTGTGTTTCTTGCACAGGCTTGCATCAATGAGAAGTGAAAGGGCACAGAGACTGTGCCTGACCCTGTGCAGTCACACAAACCCTGGGAGGCGAAACGGGATTTCACTGCTCCCTCTTGCTTCCCCCAAATCCTGCTGTGAATCAGACCCTTGGGTTCAAAGGGAGCTGCAGGGAGGCAGCTGAGCCCAGAAGGTTCATACGGCAGCTGTCACCGCGGTGTACAAAGATAAGCAACCAGCTCACCTCTGCCAGTTCCTCCAGGGAAACACCTCACGCTGCATCCTCGTTCTGTGTCCCTCTTAATACAAGAGGAGCTTTACTTCCACAGGGACTGTAGGACCAATTACCCCAACGGTTCCCACCATTCCTTTACATGTAACGCAGTGTGGCGCACCCAAACAAGCATTTTGAATGCAGAGGAACGCTGGAAACTCCAGAGTGACCCGACATTTCTCCCACCACACAGAACGGGTCAGCTGGCATTTGGACAGTTGCAGCCCCTTACCTTCTGAAAGTCACATTGAGGGTGTTTGCAGACGGTAGGGTCACAGGTAACAATATTGCTATGGCAATGGCAGTCTTGGCAAGAATCTGGCTTCCAAATTGTGTTATTCTGCAAACAAACATAAGTTTTAAATTAGACCCATACTGCACAAGGCGTGTGCTATTTTACGCAACAGCAAATGGCTCAAATAGCTCAATATAGACAGACTGGAAGAGTAAAGTCTGCAACAGACCACCCGTCCCTCCCGCACGCTTATCAGGCACAACTTTGGTACTATTCGTTCAATAACTTCAAACACGCAATTGAAAGACAAGGCCACGTACGGCAAATAATCAACTCCAATGGCAGGATAATCAATAGGACGTAACCTCCAATAACCTCAAGGTGATTATAGCATCTCTGGGAAACTTCTCTATAATCAGGTTCAGACTGTCCAAATTGCAGCTACTGCTATGATCACAGCTTGTGCTGAGGCAGCTGAGCTAGCTTTGAGGCTAACCCACTCCTGGACAGACAGCTGCGGCACCGCACAGCAGCCCATGAGCTGATGGGGAATGCAGGTAAATACTGACATGCTGGAATCCAAATGAGCTGTTGAATATAACATTCAAAATTTTCAGTCTGCAGGATCACGGAAATAAAAAGTTCTCGCGTCAAAACCATGATGTAAAGCGTGCTCGTTACGTTAAGCTGTAAGATGGAAGGAAAGGTCTGAAGAGCCTAAGACACAATTAAACTGATTTAGTCAAAAATGCTGAATGCATGGACAGGCTCTACCTGGTCACGTTTATTCCAAAATGTCATGAAGGGGACTCTGACCAAGCAGACAGTCCAACAGATTTGGAAATAGCTGTCGCCACCACTCGATCAGTGCACCCAACTGGAACACCCACAGCTAATTCGCAAGGGTTTTCACCACCCCTGCTTGACCCCTTTCCCTTCCCTCCGCACTGAGGTCAGACTCCCACGCCGCCACCATGCTTTCATAAGGCAGCTCAGGCCCTCATCCAGTTCCTTGGACACTTGCCAGACTTCTCCTTCTCTCCCGCCAGTTTCTCCAAGGTCTGAGCAGCCACTTGGGACTCATTACTTTTGGTAGATTGCTTAGAAAACAAAGCCTTCCTTCTCTTTACTCCTGAACACTGACTTCCAGACATCAAACAGCATCAGCAGCATGCCAGAGAAGCAGCCAAGTCTGCCTGTCACACTTCTTCCTCTGCCCGCCACCCCCTTTCCTATGAAAATGTCTTGCCTGCACTCAGCTCCTCTGCAGCGTCCCTTCACCCATGCCAAGTATCCTTCCTCTGGCAGTTTAAAAAAGCAACCAGTAACTACGTAATGAGCTAATCTGAAGGACACAATTGCTACGTTCGTATTTAATTATCTGTTTTTAAAAGCCTTCAGTTAAATCCACCAAAAGAAAATGGAAAGAGGAAGATCAGTTTCTCACCTGAAAAACTGTTTTCCATTAGACAACCACTGCGTGTACGCTAAATTTACGCCATACGGGAAATTTTCCTGTGTAGTACAGACAGCCGCTATCCAAGCCATTAAGCCTTATTTGTAATTGATTTGAAAGAAAACCAGACTTTGCTACTTATTTGCATGATGTAGTGATTTACTCCAGTAAGTCAATTTACTCACAGTGTAAGGTACGACTTAGGCAAGTTAAGATACGAAAAGATGATTAACAGTTTACTGCTAAAAACACATTTAGGGCTAACTACTAAAACTGTTAAGTATAATGATAAAACACTGAAATGTGCCTTAAAGGCCCATAATCCAAGGGAAAATGGTCAGCGACCTCCTACACCACTTAGACACACACAAGTCTATGGGGCTGGATGGGATCCAGCCAAGGGTACTGAGGGAGTGGGCGGAAGTGCTCACCAAGCCACTTTCCATCCTTTATCAGCAGTCCTGCCTAACCGGGGACATCCCAGCTGACTGGAAGTTAGCAAATGTGATGCCCATCTACAAGAAGGGCCAGAAGGAGGATCCGGGGAACTACAGGCCTGTCAGCCCGACCTTGGTGCCCGGGAAGGTCATGGAGCTGATCATCTTGAGTGCCACCACGCAGCACGTACGGGACAACCAGGTGATGAGGCCTGGTCAGCATGGGTATATGAAAGGCAGGTCCTGCTTGACTAACCTGTTCTCCTTCTATGACAAGGTGACCCGCTTAGTGGATGAGGGCAAGGCTGTGGATGTTGTCTACCTGGACTTTAGTAAAGCCTCTGACACCGTTTCCCACAGCATTCTCCTGGAGAAACTGGCTGCTCATGGCTTGGACGGGCGTACTCTTCGCTGGGTAAAAAACTGGCTGGATGGCCAGGCCCCAAAGAATTGTGGTGAATGGAGTTAAAACCAGTTGGCAACTGGTCGCAAGCGGTGTTCCCCAGGGCTCAGTATTGGGGCCAGTTCTGGTTCATATCTTTGATCTGGATGAGGGGATCGAGTGTACCCTCAGTAAGTTTGCAGACAACACCAAGTTGGGCGGGAGCGTTGATCTGCTTGAGGGTAGGAAGGGTCTACAGAGGGATCTAGAGAGGCTGGATCGATGGGCCGAGGCCAATTGTTTGAGGCTGAACAAGGCTCAGTGCCGGGTCCTGCACTTGGGTCACAACAACCCCACGCAACGCCACAGGCTTGGGGAAGAGTGGCTGGAAAGCTGCCCGGCGGAAAAGGACCTGGGGGTGCTGGTCGACAGCCGGCTGAACATGAGCCGGCAGTGTGCCCAGGTGGCCAAGAAGGCCAACAGCATCCTGGCTTGTATCAGGAATAGCGTGACCAGCAGGAGTAGGGAAGTGATCGTGCCCCTGTACTCGGCACTGGTGAGGCCGCACCTCGAATACTGTGTTCGGGTTTGGGCCCCTCAGTACAAGAAGGACAGTGAGGTGCTGGAGCGTGTCCAGAGAAGGGCAACGAGGCTGGTGAAGGGTCTAGAGCACAAGTCTTATGAGGAGCGGCTGAGGGAACTGGGGTTGTTTAACCTGGAGAAGAGGAGGCTGAGGGGAGACCTTCTCACTCTCTACAACTACCTGAAAGGAGGCTGTAGCCAGGTGGGTGTCAGCCTCTTCTCCCAAGTAACAAGCAATAGGACAAGAGGAAATGGCCTCAAGTTGTGCCAGGAGGCGTTTAGACTGGATACTAGGAAAAATTTCTTCACCAAAAGGGTTGTCAAGCACTGGAACAGGCTGCCTAGAAAAGTGGTTGAGTCACCATCCCTGGAGCTATTTAAAGGGCATGTAGATGTGGTGCTCAGGGACACAGTTGAGTGGTGGACTTGGCAGTGTTAGGTTTATGGTTGGACTTGATGATCTGAAAGGTCTTTTCCAACCTAAACAATTCTATGATTCTATGATTAGACTGCTTAATGAGAGCAAAAAAATCTTGAAAAATCTGGCCATGTCCTCAGGCATTTACGCAGAAGCTGCCGGCTGCTGCACTCTTCTGAAAACTTCACGTGATGTCAGCCTGTGCAAGCCATGGGGAGAACCAATTCATAGGTGTCTGACAAGGTTTCACGACACTTGCATGACTGAAAGAGGGCACTGGTAGAGGTTCTCTCTTCTTTGACCCATCCTGCATCCAGGGCCGACTATCGAGTAGGAAAGGCCAGTTGCCTCCCCTCTGAAACCGTGCTCTTTGTCAAAACAAAATGGCTTACTCTGTGACGTTGGATCAAGAGTGCAAACCTGCAAACAGTGGGATAACCAGAAATACCGCTAACAAATCCTTGTGTCTCTCCACTGCTTTACAAAAGCATTTCGCTTGTATCAAACTCTGCTCTTCTCTCGTGGCAAAGTACAGGCACAGGCAAAGAACACTCAGGCAGCATCAGAAATTTAGGGAGATTCTCTGTTAATGTAATGACGGTGGCAACACTAACCTTAGCAACAGCAAGAGATGGCAGTAAGCGTACAGCCCCTTGGGGCAAGACATCAACAAGACAAAGAGACGTGGTAACTTCTGCTCTGGTAATACAGCTGCCTCTACTCTCGCATACACACACACGGCTGTGGCTGTAGAACAGAAACCTTGACTTCATCTCTGCCAGCAGATTTACCGTACAGTTACAGAATAAATTCAGGTTAAGTTGCATGTGTGCCAAGCTTTAGCTAACACACATGCCGTAGTTAACTCATTCTGCTCCCTTTAACAAAGCTTTATCATACTCAGATCCACGCTAAGACTCCTAAAACCATGATAATACCCAGAACTCCTAACATCTTTCCACTAGCAAAAAGTGATGTTTAATCTGTTTGACGAAACCATTTGATATACCTATTGATTTATCCCTTCGCTTGTTTGTTTCCAGCTGGAAGGAGAATCCCAAAACAGTGGGTGGCAAAGGAGAAAATCTGTGCGAGAACAATGTCAACGCTGAAAAGCAGTCTGCATTTTAAAACTGGCAGCTCACTGCAGGGTGAGGCTGCTGTCTCAGAAGCCAGCCACGGGGTAAGCACTGGGCAGAGGCAGTGGAAAGGGAGAGAGCAGATTTAGTGCCTCATCACTTGGCTCTTCTAAACCTTCACCCTGTGGCCTCTCTCCTCTATTAAAAAAAAAAAAAAAATATATATATATATTTCCACGGTGGAATAATGGCCAAAGGACATGGCAAGAGGTCAGCACAGAGCCACCCTTACTCACATTCTGAGACTTAAATGCTGAAGTTTCTGATAAGAAAACCCTCTCTTTGGTCTTCTCCCTCCCCTATTTTCTATTATAGTCTAAGCAGGCCGGCTCCTATCTGTGGGCCCAAATCAGCTTTTTCTAAATCCGCCCGGTAGATGCCTGGAAGCATCTGCATGCATCAGTGATTTCCATTTGCAGGTATCAGATCAAAACCGGCACATCTCTGCAGAGGTTTTAAAAATTCAGAATCTAGTTAATAGTCAGGAAACTACTACCTGAGTTTTCGGATACGAGAGCCTTCCGCGCAGTTCACGGGTCTTAGTGTTCAGCTCTTTTGACAGTTCAACATTTAGCTTAAGATTCCTGGCTATGGAGCAACAGACCTAAACTCAAATTTGAAAAGTCTGATGACAATTAAGTTTACTGATTTCTCTACAGAAAGGTGGGGGTTTTATTCTCTGTAATGCTACCAAATGCCTGAATGCTGCAGTCACAGTAAATTGAGCAAAATGCAACACTCTGGCTATCAGTCATTTGAAGTACAAGGCCATTTAATTCTTTTGAGATGGGAGAGAAAAGCAGCACATGTACTTCATACACATGGTGGAAATACATAAAAGAACAGGGAGGTTATTGCAACAATTACTTTTGGTGGTATTCCTGGGTGCTGACTATTTTAGGATCACATTTCAAGCTAGTTTTAATGTGTTCCCTGTTTACATGGAAGCACGTAGCTAACAGCTGCTAATACAGAAAAGCATAAAAAGATTTATTGGTGCGTATGTAGAGCTCTTACAACCTGGAGAACACGGACTGCTGGTATTTTCATTATTCTTTTGGGGTTTTTCATTTCGAATGTGACTATCGCTAAGGCAACCAAACACGGGCCAACAGCTTAAGAATGTTCTTCCCAGTTTTGCCCTTAGCTAACTGCAGGATCTTGGTCTGCTCAAGCTAGGGTAACATGTTCAGAAGTGACACAGAAGCCACAGTATTATAAGAAAGGCTCTTAAGTCACTCTGCTGATAGGAACCGAGATACTAATCAGCCAGCTGCAAAATGAGGATCCCACCTACCTGTCCTGCACTCTGTAAGGCTTCGTTACTATTCATCCAGCACGTACAGAGACACTTTAAAGCTCCCAGGTATTACCATTTAAAACATAAAGCAAGACTTTTCAGTAGACACGTAAAGAGCTGCTGCAAATCTGCCTTACATCTTCTCCAAGGCACTGTAGCTCAGTGGACAAATTATCTGCTACAATTTAAGTGCTGAATTCTTATCCTGTTAAGAGTGTACTTTTATCAATGACAATTTAAGGGGCTTTTTCCTTACAAGTACTAATATAATTAACAGTATAAATAATGAAATACTGTGCACAGAGCACTTTGAAGATGGAAAGCACTCCTTAGTTGCCAAGTAGTGCCATTATAATTTATTAATTCTTTGGATTTCCCTACATCAAAAGAAGAAATGATACCTAATTCAACTGAATTTTAAAATGCCACACTGCAAGAAGAGATATCTACATGACTTGGTTGGTTTGTGGAACAGGAGCCAAAAAAGCAAGATACGCTCACAAACCTTTAGAGCTTGCAGGCACCCAGACACAAGATGAAATAAAATAAAACCCAAGACACAGGCGCACAGTGCAAGAACGTACTGGGTTGGAGAATTCTGATGAGGATTTAGAAAAAGGCAGGAGAGCGAGCGAGAGAGCTGCACATTAAGAAAAGGCTGAGAAGAGAAGGAGGCAAGAAAGCAACCAGCAGTAAAAGCAAAGGAGGGTTGAAGCAAAGGATAAGCTAAAGAGACAAAGAGCAGACAGAGCGTGCAAGTAGGAGCCCAGAGCAGCTGTGAGCACTCATGGTTTGCTATTGCCACACTGTCATATTAACCGGAGCACAGAAAGACCTAAATCTCTTTGACCGTGGCTTTTTTGACTGGCTGTCATAACTTCATATGGCTGCACCTGTTCCTCCTCTACTCAGAAAAAAAACCTGCGCAACAAATCAAAAATAATCGGAGTCTGTTATTAATACATAAAAAGCTTCAGTAATTTGATCAGATGCCGCTTAACATGGGATATCGTCACACTAGATAACAATCCGTGCTCTATTCTGGTGCAGTGACTGTGGAAATAAGAAACATACAACAGTTGGTTTGTGTTCTCCCCCCAGCCCCCTTCCCATTTCTTACGGCTTCATGAAAATATTCAGTCAATCCATAAAATGTCACTGGATGCTGGATCGTCCTCTGTAGCATGCCAGACTTGTAAAGCTGGTCATCTGGTTGGTGGTATTGCTGCAATTACTAAGCAGGGCAAAACCACCAGTCTACAGCTGAAGCCTTAATATTAGCCAGGAATCAAGCTTGAAATTTTTACTGTCACGCCGAGAACAAGGTGGTTGTTATTGCTTATCATGTACCCTACTAATTATCTTTCCTCCTTTTATGAGAAACCAGTAAAACTCATGCAATTAACTTTCCAAGGGGCTGCTCTGTCCCCAGGCCACCAGACACATGCGAGGGTGGCCCTCTCACTTTGGGCAGCGGGGAGGCCACGCCACGGGGAGAGGGGCTGCTGCTCCGCTGGGAGCGATGCACCAACAGAGCACCCAGCCCGAGCGCTCCCCGACATGAGCGCCAGATCAGATTTACTTCACAACTCGTCCTCCGCCAGAGACAAGTGAGGAAAGGCAGATATCGGATGTCTCGGAGGAGGAATACCAGGCTGCTTTGTTGAAATGGTAGGCAGAGCCCAGAGCAATTACACTTTTGGTAACAATTACCAGCATCACCCACCAGCTGCCAAGTGAGAAGACTTGACAGCTCAATAACACCGCTTTCATTTATCATTTCCACTCCAATTAGTTGACAATACTGGGCAATTGGCAGAATAAACCCAAACGTAAGGGAAGCTGAGAGAGCGCTACGTGGTCTGTGGGGACATCCATTAATGGAGCGATGAAGAGATGAACGTAATTCAGAGGCACATAAAGGATTCCTAGTGTCCATTTGGGTTTAGACTTTATGTTTTATCTTTTGCAATAGGGAGCTGTTGCTGCTGCCGAGTATGTTTTCAAATCTGATATGTGCTCGCATATAATAAAAACCCCTTGAAAATGGGCTTTTAATGGCTTATTCCAGCATGCCCACAAGCAGAACAACATAGGAACGGCTTGGTCTCTGAAACCAAATAGAAAATCAGCTCATCTCAGCGGAAACAGGTTTAGCCCTACACTTCTAGGAGAGAACAGAGCAGTTAAGGCAGAGCGTACAGCTTGATTAACAACACATTAACATCAACACAGTTTCAGGAATCTGAAAAAAGGGAAAAAACTATTTTTCCCCTTCTTCCAACTAGGGAATTAAAAAGTTATACAGATTTAAACAAGGTACTGTCTTCATGGTTCATTAGTCTGATGCTTTCCTACATTTTCTAACTGTTAAGTCTTTCACCAGTTGTACCAGGCTTGTAAAAATCAAGAGTCTACAAATAAAATTTCCCGGTAGTCCTAAGCTATTTCAGGGATGGGAAAACTATGATATTCTAAGATGTTCTTAAATTACTTAGGTGCTGTTGTGAACTTTATCCTATCTTTCATACAGACACAAAAGCAGTCACTAGGAAAGGGCTCAAATCGAATGCCAGAGCAAACAGGGTAGATGAATTAAAACAACGCTTTAAAATCATTGGTTCTAATCATGATTTAAATCAGCATACAGAAATCTTTATTTAGACCAACAGGTCAATTGTTTTTCTGGAGGAGTGTTCCTCTATAAAGGTTAATGCCTTTTGGTTGGTAGATTAATCTGTACTCAAATATATCCTTTGTACTAAACACTGCACTTGGGTTTTGCTCTGAGTGGAAGAAACACTGCTACCTATGATCCCTTAAGGGACTCTAGTTTACCACATTTTTATTCTGATTCTTACGCATTCCTCCCCCTTTCTAACCAATTCATATCAGCACTTCTATAATGAAAAATTAACAGCAGTACCATCTCCGAAGTAATCTTTATTAGTTAAATAACTTCCTCTGTGATGAGTATGTAAGGAAAATAATTTTAGGACAACGTTTTGCATTTAAAAGCAATAATTACAGGTAACATACTTGCATCACACTAAGTTTTTAGACCTAGTAGATCTCAGCCCAGTTTTTACCATTGAAAGAAGGGGTTTTTTCCCCATGCTTTTTAACCCTTAACTTTAAAGGAAAAAGGATAAACTGCTCGAATACACTGAAATTAATAATTATTTCCTTGGTCCCTGCATAGAGGGCTACCATTGCCAGAAATGGATCTAGTGCTGTACTCATTCCATATATTTATTGAAAAAAAATCCAGAAGCTCAACAGACTGACTTTTAAAAAACAGTTGTAAATACATCCTGCTTGGTTTTCCTCATTAGTGTACATGCTTTTTGAAAATTACAATATGCTTAAGACTTCCTATTGGCTGTCAAAATTTCAAATGCATTTTTTCAAAAGAAATTGGATTTAAATAAAGAGAGCTGTTCCAATGTTGTATCTTTGAGTTTTCTGCTCCAATTCTGTTTTAAATTCCTTTTGCATTTATATATGCACATATGTGACACAAGCTTGAAAATGTCAGACAGTATGTTAAGCACGTGTTCAATACCAGCGCCAATAAATAATGGATACTTGGAAGATCACACTAACACTTGCTCTCGCTCTCTCATACACACACATTCCCCCCTTCGCACTTATTTATGTCCAAAACCTAAGCAACATCCAAGGACTTAACTTTTCCAGCTATCATATTTTGTATTTCATCTCTTCTGTGAGAGCAGTAATTTTAAATTATGTTTACAGTTATGATGTAAAAACCAGGAACTTTTAACCCGGTTATAAAATCAGCACCAGAAGTGGAGGGGAAAGGAGGAGGGAGGATAAAAAGTTTTGAGTTTCTGTCTCAGCGCTGTGTTCCGTTTTATTATCTGGGGACACACATAACTTGAAAATATTACCCCAACCAGAGAGAGCCTAAAGACTATACTTCCTTGCATATAATCAAGCCCTCTTTCCCTCTTGAATAAAAAGTATAACTTTTATTCAACATCTCTCTGTAAAGCAATAGAGAATTTTGAAAGAAAAAAAAAGATTAAACCCCACAATTTTAACAACGTCCCCCAGACTAGAAGATTGGCTTTCTCCTGAGGCCTGGAGGGTACAAAGTTGGTTCCATTTTTAAGCTTTTACTCACAGTCAACACAAGCAGGAACTTGGTTTCCTTTTCTTTGAACTGAAGTCATAAATTATTTCATCTTTTCAGGACTTTAATAAAAAGGCACCTCTTACCTAATCAAACACAAGAGACGTCCCAGAAAATAGTGGTACCTGGCAATACACAGTTGCTTCACACTTTGACACCATGAAGCCTCAGGTAAGAAAACCCACACCCAAAACCATACAGCACCGTTGGAGGAAAGCACCCAGAGGCTCTGACCACCATGGACAACACTGCCTGCTCTTAAAACAGCATTACAAGGGTTAAGAAACGAAAGGTGTGAATGCTTATGGCGAGTCATTTTTGCACAGCTTCATTTTTCCTCAACTTGTTTTAAAAACATTTTCTTAAGCACCAACAATATGGCAGAAGCAAACAGCTTGCAGCTTCTTTGCAAATTTTCTTCACATGTTGGGTCCATCTATAAAAGGAAGTGGTGAACAACTAATAGTAAAAGCAATTACTAGAAGGGAGGGGGTTGCAATTTTAACACCACTGCACACAGTGATAGCAAAGATCCAGCTCTGCCAGGAGCTTGCTTTTGACAACAGCCGAAGTCAGACAGCTGAGAATACAAATACAGAAAATGATACTTCTTCCAAAAACACCCCCCATGCAGTTTACAGTTCAGTGACTTCCCAAGTCAGAAGTCGTGTTTCTGCATTGAATAATTCTCGTGGCTTGCTCCTCTGTGAATTTGTCCAGTCTCCCCTTGAACTCATGTGAACTTTAAGCATCGACATCTTACAGCAAGGTTTTAGTGCTTTATCACACACGGAGCGAACAGAACCATCTCCCATGTGGAGAACTAAAGCCTGCATCGTGCTGTTACGAAAAAGGCACAAAAACGGGGGTCAGGCAAATAAATGGCATGATAACACACACTGGGTCCTTGCAGAGAACAGGGATTTTCCCTGGTCGGCAGCTTAGGGTAGGAGGGGAGCAAAAGAAGAGAAGAAAGAGAAAAACCTAGAAGACCTACACTCAATTCCTGTTTCTGCAGATGACTACTGAGGTCTCAGGCAAGATGTTTCTCTTCTCTGTGCTTGCACTGTCCTTCCCGTCCTGTGTCTGTCCGGACTGCAAACTTCCTGGCATTGGGACCAGCCTTTCTTACACCCTTCTCCAGCATTTGGCATCATGTGCTCTGGTCTTAAGGCCTGAAAAGAAGCCGATGCCACACTGGCTCAACTGAGCCAGGCAAGAAATGGCAGTGCTGCTGATCCGTGCGTGACCCCGCTGATGCCATCGGGCCATGAACAAACCCCTTGCGCACATGCCTTTGCTGCAATAAGCTTGGAAAGGGCGCGCAGGAGAGATGATCAATAAACAAGGAAGGCGGGGCGGGGGGGCGGTTCTTCCATTTTCTTCTGCTGTGAATTTTTTCCATGCCAAATTGTGTGTTAAGTTTGATGAACTGCACACACCAGCAATTCTCCTTAGCATCCAGAAAAACATTTGGGGTCCTCCTGCTGGTTTTTTTCCCCTTTACTCAAACAGTTCCTAAGCTGCCATCTGGCAAATTTCAAACATCTTCCCCAAAAATGACTTCTGAATGGATATCAAACCCAGAATGTTTGATTGAACAGCTGTTGAAAAGAAGGGAGGTAAGGGATTAATTTAACCTAAACTTCATCACGGCTCTAATTATAGCATTTATTACCATATAGTGGCTATCTCTGGAGCAGCGGGAGTCACAATCTCCACGGTGCAATGCTCCGGTGTACACACAAAGCATGCAGATGCGCCTAAGGCAAAGCACGGCTTTACCTGTCCAAGAGCACCAAGGAGGTTATGTTCTACCTCCTCAAAATGATGCTGCTTATTTGAGAATTGAACCTGTGAAAGCTGCCAGGACTTTAGCAGTCAACATCAAACACTGAAGGGTGCAGAACTGCAGGCAACCGCTGTCAACTAGCATGCACAGAACCACAGCCTGACAAAAAATAATCACAGATATGAAATTGGCCATTAAACTGACTTAATCCAGTGCATATATTACAAGGGATTCCCTGCAGAGCACAGCCTGACTATACCCTCTAGGAAACACTGCCGGCCTTTTGAGCTTTTTTTACGTTTTCAAAAGGAGGAGGGAACATCCTTTGTAGTCCCAACAGAGACACGTCAAATGATGAAGTAGTATTGCCAGCAGGATGCATAATTTCAAATTCATCCAGTCGTGCTGCTGAAACACAGGCTATGCTGGGCCAAATACTTCAACACTAACTGCATCTAGCACCCCGAACAAGACAAGCTAAGCCTTTTATCCCACTTCTAATAAAAAACATCGGGGCACAAATATCATTGTGGCTCAGGCAGCTGATTCAGCAAAGAAAGAAAATATCCTTCAGTAAAAGTCATTTGCAACGGGCCCTCGGAAGTACTGTACCGGGTGAAACAGAACTCTATTTCTACTTCTTGAAGGCAACAATGCACTCTAGAGCAATTTTGCAAGTCACTTTAGCAAATATATAGGTATCTCCAATTCCAAGCTGGATATTTAGGAGGTATCCTTTCAAAGTGCAAAGCAAGAAATTATGTGCCTCGAATCCTACTATTGTTACTGTGGATCCAAGCACAGTAATCTCTCATACAGCGCCCAGAAAATACAACCCTTTGTGTCCTTATCTTCAATCTCAGCTCCCTGTGCAGTAGATTAATAAACTGGTTCTCTCCTTCCTTCAAAGGGGGAAGGGGACCCCTGCAAAAGTCCTGCAGAGTCATTAATCTTTGTGAACAAAGACTTCATTACTGAACAAAAATGATTAGGAAAGGCCTGTAGAAAAAGGGATTTCACAGGCTGTCTTCACGTCCTCTAGTATTGCTTCAAGAGCCTCTGGCTCACTGGTAGCTGTCAAGATTTAACAAGGTGGTAATTTTATGACCAAACAAATTGAAATTAATGGCAGCAAAAGGTATGTAACAGCTTAGCATTTTACTCAAATAAACAGGCTCAGTGTTGCCTTCTGTTACAAATGATTAAATTAATTGATTTTGGCACATAGAAACTACAGGCTTGAAAACAAAATTAGGCTTAAAATATCCTGAAAAGGGCAAAGATGATATATGTATTTGTGTGCTCCTTTTAAGGAAAGAGGTCTCTGTGACTGTTTTTGATAGGTAAGATGTAATAAAAGACACTGCTTTTTAAATGCTTCATACCATCCATCTTTTGCCTCATTTCCTCTCTATTTTATAACGAACTTTCTGTAGAGCAGCATTCAGCATTCCTCCTCCCCATGTGTTAATCGGGTAACACAAAGAGGCTTTTCTTCCTGTCTGCCCCACAGAGGGAGGGACTATCTTGAGGAACTCACCTTTGATGAACCAAAATACGGTAATAACTGGATTCACAATAGCAATAGATAGTGCATGCAAAGAACACATACATCAACCTACGAAATACGACTGGCCAGCTCCTTAAGGACGGGTGGAAATGCTCATCTGCAGAAGTGATTGGCACAGATGCTTGAACGCAATCAGCGTGTCTGGCAAGAAAGGGGGAATTTTGATCAAACAGTCAGTTCAACGACAATATTTGCGTTGAAGGGTAGTATCAGTAGAAGGCCGCAGCAGCAGGTAACGCAGCAGAACAGATCTCAAGGCCCTGGCAAATGGAGAAATTGAGTTCTCCCAAATTATCAGTCTAAGCATCCTACAATGAAAGAAGTTCGGCTATTAAGTGATTAGAAGGAAAGGAAACAGGTGCTGGAAGGAAATATCGGGGTGGGTGGGGGTACTACCTTGTCACGGGATGGTATCACACCTGAAAAACAGCAGCTCCTCCAGCAGTACATTTTTTCTTATTACTGTTTGACTTAGGAATTACATCTGTCCAGTCATTATCTGCATTATCAGCACATTTGACTGTCTGGACAGTGTGCAGAAAAACATTACACACAACCATTTCACCTTGAAATATGCCAGAACTGGCTTTCTTTCCTGGTTGACTTAAAAACAAAACCACCACCAACAAGAAAACCCAGGTAGTGACAAATATTTTCAAAAAAACCAAAACCTCCCACTGTAATTTCAGATTGTAACTCCCAGCAAGATTACTGCTGGACAGGTAGGGAAGACACAAAGAAAGACTTTCCTGTACTCATCCCTCCATCTGTGTATACCACAATGAAAGCGATAATCTCCTCTAGCACACTCACTACCTAAAGAAAAAATTACACGTGCCTGTAATTGTACTTCAAACTGTTTCCAAGACGCGCATTGGGATGGTGATTGATTATCAGGACAGATCAAGAGTGACAGCATGGGAGGAAGGCAAGAAGCAGCAGTTGAGTTAAGCAATATGGGTTCTTACCATTCACTGGGTCACATACGCTCTAAAGATGATGATGATGATCAGCAAAAGCTGAGGAGAATTACAGCTAATTATCTCTTGCTCTACAAAAGAAGGAATTCCATGGGTATAAAGTTACCCTGCCTGTTTTATTGTCTTCATTGCCTCCACACACATCTCCGTCAACAGGAGTTTTTGCTACTGAACTGTAATGAGACAAGACCAGGCCCTGCTCAGGGAACTGTTTAATGCTTTTTTTTTTTTTTTAATTGTCTCTAGATTCTTTCCCTCCTCTTCATTGATTATTCAGTTTTTATGAACTTTTCTTTCTTTATTGCACCATTAAATAACAAGAGCACAAGCTTGCACGCACAGCTATCAGGAGCTAGGGAGAAAGGTGAACACCACCTGGTACCTTGCCTTGCTCAGTGACAGCCCAACTAATGAGCAAGATGTCACTTGCCCTGAGAAAAGCCACTGCCAAGCATCCATAATGAAATCTTTCATTCAAGCTAATACTAAACAAAAGCAAAATACCTTGTTTTGATGGAGGGCATATTCAGCAGCAGAGCGCACAACAGCATCACTCTACAACAGTACATGACAGGCTTACAAGTCAGTGAGAAACAGCTGAAAATGGGAAACAGTGAAGGCAGAGAAAGGGGGATGGAGACAAATACATCCTTGAAGAACCAAGTGCAATTGCTCCTGTAAGCAACCGGTCACCAGTTGCGACAGGGGTTCTTAGAAAGAAACAGGCGAGCCTTGCCGTAATGCAGGGAAATATGTCCACTTTGCTGCAGTTTCACCCTGAAATGATGATTTCTCAAGAGGACAAGAACCACCTTTCCATACCTCAGCTGGGCATTCAGCACCGCTGTACTCCAGTCTGACAGGCTACTGACGGCAAGCCCAGTACTGTACTTTATTAAGGTTATCCTTAATTAAGGTTAATCCTAAGGTTAACCCGTCCACATCCAATGCCAAGCATCCTTTTTTTAACACCAAACCTGTAAGCTTTGCGATGCCAAAATCACCATCTATCAGTATTTTCCCTAAAATAAATCAAGGGAGACTGACTCACAGTATTGAAAACACTGAAAGATCGGCCAGATCTGGTCTACGCCCTCAACTGCAGGTTGGCACCGGGTAGTTAGCATCAGAAAACGCACCAAAGGTTCAAGAGGAGCGAGCAGGTTGAGGGAGCAGAGGCAAAAACTGCTGAAGAAAACCTACGGAGGAGCAGCCTTTGTCAGTGGGTGCAGTGGAGGCAAGAAATAACTACAGGGCTGGAAAGGGTGGTCAGATGAATCATGAGCCATTGCTTTTCAGGGAGGTAGGGATAAGAAACAGTTGCGTAAGGCATTTAAACTCCCTCTCGTGAGACAGATAAGAGGAAAGCAAAAAACAGGGCACGGTGGGTCTCAGCAGGAGAAGTACCGTTGTGTTAATTAGCATGATTGGCCATCAGCCAGAAATAAATCATATTATCCACTGATGAGTGGCAGCATTCGACAGGAAATAAACTGCAGATGTCTTCGGGCTTGTGCTGGAACAGTTCATTTTGCTTTCATTATTCAAAAGCGCTGCATAAAAGGTCATGGTAAAAAAAAAAATATTTATTTTAAATTAAAGCCCTATAATCCTATCTAAAGTATATTTATTTTTTCGATGCATAAGAATGTGTAACGCCATGCTTCTATGAACTGCTCTTCCAATATAATGCCAGGGAGATGTGAGAAGTTGCTCTGAAAATAAACACAATCCATACTTTGCACGTCTCCAATTTGCTCCCTTTACCTCCCTTTGCTACAGTTTTTCTCTATAGGAAAACCAGTTTTACAAAACTTGACTGTCCAGAATAGAAGCAAGCTAAGGGACAAAGATTACCGTAACCTCTACAGCTCACGCACATGAATTTTTCTCTCTCACCCCCTTCTCAGTACTTAACATCTGGCTCAGAATAAATCTGTGGTAAAAGCTTGGGAACAATTTATACGGCAAGCCCGTAATGGTGACTGGAGCAGTAAGGGTAAGAAAGAGCACATGCATAAGCACTTATTTAGACTCTTGAAAACAGACCGGGTGGTCCTTAAATCTCTCCAATGCTCATGGTTTAAAAAAGGGACAGTTTTATATCAAAGCACCGTATTCCTTCACTGTAGTGCTGTCTTAATCTACAAGAGCTGCTCTATGAAATATTTAACAGAGGCAAAACATATGCATCCCTTAATTCAGGCTGAAGAAGAAAATGCATCTTCCCTCCATCCTCAGGCATGCAAGAATGAGTTGAATATTTTTGAAAACAACACCTGAGAATTTGCTTTTGTTAACCATTTTAATTCTGTTTCCTTAATAAGCTTAAATGAATGCTCACTAATGTGTTTTTCAAAGCACATCTCTTGGGTATATAAAGTCTCAGGCATCAATGTCCACATGCATTCAGAGACAAGAGACTTGCAGAGAGCTTTCATCACATCACTCTCAGTGCTGCCATGGATATTTGCCAGTCTGAAGATTGCTCACTGACATGGTGTGAGCTAATTCTTGTCGTGCTACTTCATGCTTGGCTAGAAATAATTGCTGCCTCATTACAAATTTAATAATGTCACTGTGATACGGTATAACTCTTCTTGGCAATTTTCTTCTCTTCCACACACACCACNCCCCCCCCCCCCCCCCCCCCCCCCCCCCTTCTTAAAGAAGATATGAAACAGATTAACTGTTACAGAGTCCAGGTATTTTTAATTAATTTTTTCCCTTGAAGAAGGAAATCCCATTTTTCAAGATTTTTGCTCAGGTAGTTTTTACAGGGCTTAGGAAACACCTCCACAATGCTTTTAACTCCAGGTTCCTGCAGGATCCTGATAAGGTTTTTAGTTTTCTTTCATCTGCATCTACTTTGAGAAGGTCTGGGAAGAATCTCACGCTTGACATCTGCCTATGCCCTGAATGATTCACAGCTTCCCTGAAGAATGAAGAGATTTAGGAAAAGTGACACAAGAAACCCTCTTTAGGGAACTGTCCTCTCTACCGAATGGGTTAAGAATGAAAATCACAGCATGGAGAGTGCATTTCCCATTCCTCTCTCACCTATCCACCTGCTCACAGGGAGGAGGAGTACAGTCCGGAGTCACAATGAAGACAGCTGTAGGGAGAGCGGGGCATTAAATCTACCTTGCACCTCTCCTACAGCCAACCAGAGGCTGTGAGAGGGTCACAAAGCAGAACAGCTATCACACTGATCCTCTTCTCGGTGTACGGAAATATATGATTCTGCAGGTGAACACGCACACTGCCAAAGACAACAATCTGCCGAGAAAAGGTTATGGTGGGTGGATGCTTTCAAGAGTCACGACAAAACTGGGCTTATCTGCTTGCTGCACAGATGACTGCCCCAACATTTTGTTCACCCTGCCATTGCTCACATACACAGAATAAGAAATGTGGAAGGATCAGCCCAATACACATTAAAAAAAAAAAAAAAAAAATCTATTTGCATTTTTTTGTCTCTCTCTTTCAAATTCAGGCCAGTTTCTTCCTGATCCAAGTTTCTGCTAGCTCTGATTAGTGCAGAGCAGCCAAGCAGTAACACTATAACAGAGCATGCATCATCTATTCCTAGGCACACTGTCAAGCAACTGTCAGGAGGCAAAAACTACTGTCCTCACCGAACAGGTGAAATGGCTTGGCTGGCTGATGGGTGCAACGTGGTCTGGAAAACAGTAAGTTTTTAAGAAGGCTTAGTCGTCCAACATCATCAGCTGCAAACAAAATACAGAGAACCAAACCAAACCAGAGGTCAGCCCACCTCAGAGACAGCGAACAGCACCAGATGGTCCAAAGGTAAGTACAAGCAACCCTGCAGCAAGTAGACATCTGCCTCTCACAAAGGCCCCCTTGGGTGTCTAGTAGCCCAAGATGGCATTAAACCCACAGGTACAAGATTTCATAGCCCTTAAGAAGTTTGATCAGCACTAGCTGCAGTAGCCCATGAGCCACATAAAATATCTGACCCCTTTCTGGAATCCCATTAAACGGTCAGCTTTAAAGACTTCCTATGACAAAGACTTCCATCCAGCGGTGAGTGATACATGGGGGGTGAACGCGGCACTATTCCTTTGTAATCTGAGTACACATTGTTTTCTGGAGGCTCTTAAGTACTGTCTGAATAAAGTGTACTTTGAAAACCACTCTGGGTTTAATTGTTGTCCTGGCCAGTCTGAGCTACAGTGGGAGGGAGGAGAGGTTCCCCAGTCACACAGCTGTAAGCCTCGAGAGATTATTTCACACTCTCATTTCCCCACCTTCATCTTGCCCGATTCACACTGTGCCATAAATGCAGCTGATGTAGTTAGCAGCCTGGAGACGTCCTAGAGCTATAGGAATCGCACAAAAGGTATGAATGTGACCTATCTGATTGCGTGGATGAACTCCGTTATAAGGAAGAAAACCCGCAAAGGAAAAGTAGGTTAATCCTTTGCTGCACGAGACCTATTTCTAAGAACACCGCAGCAAAGCACGAAGGAACGTTGCCAGAACTACAAGACCTGACAAGTACTTTCAGCAACTTGAATCACAAGCCTTGTTTCAGTGCAACCGTCTCTCCCGAAGACGCTGGTGATGGGAGTTCCCACCACTAAGGCCTTGGTGCTTCTAATACTTTCACGCGTCTGTCTACATGTTACTCCCCATGCTTTTCAAATCAGCAGCATGTAAGTAAAGCACAACCTGACAATAAAAAACGGTAGGAGATTTAGAAAAACATTCTATTATATTTTTCCGTCCTCTTCTTTCCCCTTTTTTCCCCCAGCAAAGAAATAAAACCGAACTGGGAGATGCAAGACTACTGAATTCACTTTCTTTTCTGCAGGATATTTACCTGTGGCCACCTGATAATCTGGAAGGGGAGAAATAAAACCTCAACACACAAATAAATGTTGATTTGAACTCAAAGACACTGCAGATTCACAAGCCTGTTAGACTGAATGATGTTAAAACAAAACATACGCCAAGTTTCACCATGGTGCACTGTAAAGACAGCGTAACAAATTACAGTTGAGAATGCAAGGAATTTGAGAAGGAAAGAAACTTATAATCAACCATCTCCACTATCACGAGACACCTGGAAGCATCTGCCATGGACTGTAATTAAGACAGGTGACACGCTGCAGAGACGATGCAGGGCATGTGCAAATGCAGCATTGTTCAAGTATGCAGTACTGTGAAAGGAATAGATGATACAACTCCAGGGAGGAATCCACACTATATTAATGATGATAGGGTTAGTTCAAGAGAAATAACTCTATTTTACCGCCAATACCAGACACAAGCACAAGCAAGAAGGCAAAATATCCTCTCCAGCACTGCTCTTTCACTCCTCTGCACTGCAATACTTTCAAGATGTCTATGCACAACAGCATGATGGATTTTCCAAACACCCGCATTCATCATTTGATTTGACCTCCAGAGGCCACCTTCTTCCCTGCAACTTTAGTTAGTTTTATCTCAAAAGGAAAAAAAGGAAAGTAATGTGGGTCACCGGAGTGAAGCTCACGGCCAGGCTTACTCCTTTCCCGCTTGCAGGTAAACAACTGTGACTCCCCGGTTCAGTACTGCCTGGATGCGGCACAGCTCTTGGACTGCACCAACACAAATCAGATGCTTCCCATCTTACCTCAACACCAGAGCCAGTCCACCCCAGCGTCCAGCTGGAGAAGGAGACAGCTATGGGGGTATTAACTGTCCTCATAAATAGTGGGCCGTTCCCACCTCCAAGTCGCATTCTTCAGATGTCCATTTTTTGTCTGAACCCCAGAAACTTTGCTTCTTGTGAGATGCCCAGAGTAAATGAAGTAACAATGGAAAGCACATCCCAAATCACAGCCTTGAACTTGTGCCTAACGCTTCCTACTCAGCGCCATGAGAAACGTTGTTTAAGGCTCTGGAAAGAGACTGCCATAATGTAGAGTCATGGTGAACCAGCCTGTTTTTCAGTGGCTTGGGAACTTTAAGTATTTCAGTGCTCTCTTCTATACTGCAGTAAATATTGCACTTTAATCTACCCGACAGGTGTTTAAGTCCTGCTATTAATCTTACTTTCAAGTTCTGGGACCTGAAGTACAGGCTTATGGGTTTATTCTGCAAGCTGAGAAAGCCTGAAAGAAGCTATCGTAAACATAGCCCTCACCAATTACTGGGCAACAGCCTAAACAAGAACACTTTTGTGCAGGTCAGTGTCCCTGCCATCATTCCTTTGCCAAGGAGTTCAAGCAATCTCCTCTGTCTAGCCAAAAACCCCGAAGATCACCATGTAATATCCCAGAGTTGGATTTACGTTAAGTTTCTGTGCCTCCATACAATACAAGTTTAGAATCATAGAATCATAGAACCATTAAGGTTGGAAAAGACCTCTAAGATCAACAAGTCCAACCATCAACTAACACCACCATGACTCTTAAACTAGGCCCTGGAGTGCCACGTCTATACCTTTTTTGAAAGCCTCCAGGGTTGACGACTCCACCACCTCTCTGGGCAGCCTGTTCCAATGCCTAACCACTCTTTCGGTAAAGAAATTCTTCCTGATATCCAGTCTAAACCTCCCCTGTTGCAACTTGAGGCCAGTTTCCTCTCGTCCTATCGCTAAATCAGCTGTGATGATACAGCACAGTTTGGCATTAGTGGTACAAAAGGCTATAACATACACATCTGGCAGTGTTGACTCACCAGTCTCGTTTTAAGATTGTCTCGTATCTGTAGGAATATACGACCGTCCTTGCACAAGCACTGAAATGCTAAACAGAGGTAGTGCAGTGGCAGATGGGTGGGAAACGGTTGCATTATCACCTTCCAGGACAAATGCGTCAAAATAGCAGCTAGACCAAGTGGGAGTTGCACCTGTGAAGCCTGAGCACAGTCATCTAGCATCCTCCCCTTGAAAACACACACCAGGCAGCTTCAAATTGAGGACAGACTCCTAAAAACACAGAGGGTTACCGAAAGCAAACCCGCAACTCTTTCTCAACACAGCACGCTAAAAATTCTTCAGCTTCCCCCCACCTTCAAAGGGGCGTCAGTCTTTTTGAAGCCTACAAAGCACGGCGTGTAGCTGAGGGAGGATGCCTGCATGCAACACCACTTCTTTCGGCCGATGAAAGATGCTTGATGAAAGCCTCGAGAAAGCCAGGGCTCTTCCTGCAAAAGCAGATTGCTCAAGGGAAATCCCAAATTCCCCATCCCATACCAACCCCCACCAGGCTGAGACATTAAGACAGCCAAGCCACACTGTGCTTGGAAACAGGGATCTACTTAGGGATAAAAAATTGCTTCTTATCCCACTATTAATCTGCAGAGCTTTCCCATCCCCTGAAGAGGAACAGAGAGATACAGAATTTCAGAGCCTAGCTCAGAGCACACTTGGCTTGAAAGCAAGCCAACACACAGATTTTTTTACTACTCTTACCTGTATGATTAATCTGGGTACCACTCCCATGTCTGCAGACACAGTATACCAAGATTAAAGTGCCCATGAGCTACACGCACAAGTCTCATCGCATCCACCCCACCCCTTCCCACCCCACAATTTGCACTGTGAAAACAGATTTTTATAAAATAAGAGAGTCTCCTCTCTAGGAAGATGATTAGCTACCCCAGTATAACTTTTGTAGCAGAGTCATTCATACATTATTACAGCTGCATTTACACATTGGGTCTGCAAGCACGATGAAATATGTCATCCAGGATGCCGGGAAAGGATGGGGTTTTACTCATGTTGCCATGCTGAAGTGAACATATCTGGTTCCAAGAGCAAAAAGAAAGAAAACCGGGGCAGAAGGAGAGCAGACAGGCCGCAGGCTCCCTGCTGGCTCTCCAAGCCATGGCCAGGGTAAAGAAAAGGGACTGGCACTTCTGATAATCTCCTCCAGCTACATCACCTGCTAGGAATCATCAGCACATGGTTCCCACCACACAGTAGGGGATAAGGAAAGATCACACAGACTATCCAAAAATGAGAGCCTGGTAAGGATGTTAGGCCAGCCTTACACTGTGACCCCAATAAGCCCTGCTACGTGCACTCAAGGAACGGAACTGAAATTCAGATGCCTGGCAAGCTGCTGGTTTGGAAAATCATTTTGGACAGCGTTGTATGCAACTTTGTTAACACCTAACAATAACACAGTGGTAAACCCCTCAGTTCCTAGATGGAAATCATTCCACAGCTTTGGTGCAGCCAACCATTCATTCAAATAGCACACAGAAAAACCCACAAGCAGCCTGAAAGTAACCACTACTACCACGCCATCTGCCAAAGCTGGCAGCCAGGGACTCTTTCTTAATGGACTAGAATGTAAGGCAGACCCAAGCCTGCCAGTTTTGCCGACGCAAAACCCAGGGACTGCAAACAGTCATTGCTCTCAATGAGGAGTCACAGCAGCCAGTGTAACACTGGAAGAAAATCTAAAGCTCAAACACGCTTAGGGTAAAAAATAATATTATTTTTCTCTCCAAAATGTCTCCCGTGGATGCTGCGCCCTAATTTTTAGCTGGTCACACGTCCCATCCCAAGAGCTGAGATTTGGATTTGAGTAATGCCAATGTAATGTAAAACAACTTTAATATTTCAGATGGATGGGTCTGGCAAGTCCCTTCCTTCCAGACGTCATTTAAATTTTATAGAGAGGCATAAGAAAAGTGATTTATGCAAGACAGAAGTCCTAGGAGGAGCAGCCTGTCACACACAATACTCGTACTTCATCCATTGCTCCAATGTAACAGCAAATTGCACAAATTCAAAGGAAGGAGGCAGCAGGGAACCATACCTCTTAGGAAACTGGCAGAAAAGTAGAGCTTTCCACTTTTGTTTCAGCAAGCTGGTAATAAATGATGGTCATTCCTGCTTGGTGGCCTTCATAAAATGAGCTGGTAGTGTCCGCTTTACTCCTACACAGTCACATGTCTAAATTACATCTGGAAGTAAGTGTCCCCTTAAATGAGAATTTCAGCAAAATAGACAAAACCAAATGAAATCTGACGAGGATGAACTGATCTTTGATCCCCACAAAGCACCTCCATCAGAACAGACAGGAGCAGCCAAAGCTAAGCTATAAGGCTACAATATGCCCCTTGTTAGCATTTTTTTAAACAAAAGTATTAGGCATCGATGATTTACTAGCGTACTGTTACGCAACTTGCTTGATGTCTCCAAAATTTCCAAACTCTGTCTCTAGGAGCCAAGCATATTTGCTGGCAACTCAAGAACACCGGCTGTTCAGCACACCTAAGGACAAACACGGTACCACTCTGAAACACGTCAAAGTGCTAATAGATAGGAGGTAATTTAAAATAGTGAGCAAAATCGCCTTCCTCATAAGGGGATCTCCATTATGCCAGTTCAGAAAAAAAAACTTTGAGCAAGACTGTAAAGAGGAACAAGAGAAGGTGCTCCACAATAAATTCTTTGAAAGGGACCGGGTAACGGCAGACAGCTGCCCATCTGAAGGCCGTTTTAGCATGTGTCAATGAGCAATCCAGAAATAAAGCCATCATTCCTCACTGCTTAAATACTGGACTCCGACCAGGTCAGCAGAAATGCACCCTTTACTCCACTGTTAATTTTTTTTCTTCTCCCAGCAAAACAATTATTCCTGCTGGTGTTCATCTGGTCAAGCTCTCCTCCCTCTACTTCCAGCTAATGAATCAAAAACCAAAGCTGCACTTAACAAAACCCACATTTGACCCTGCATCAAAGCTGTACCTTGCCCTGCTTTGATTCTCCTGCAGATAAACAAAATAAAAAAAGTCTCTGGTCTACAATCACCTCATTTCATCCTAACCTCCAGGCAAACTGAACTTCAGTCCTGCTAAGGATGGGGGCACTAGAAATGCCCTTGTATAAACATTTGGCTTGTCTCAATTACTTGATCTTTGTGTGTTCAGCATTTTACAGACACATGAGTGAGTACAGGCTTCCTCTCTTCTTTCTCTCTCGTTCCCTCTTCATATCTGGTTAAATTCAGGACAACTAATCCTTCAATTACAAGCAGAGTTAAAACACAGCTGCAGGGGCTGAGAGAATCATTATCATCCATCCAATTGTCACAGGGCTTTGTATCATATGGTCAGGCCATTAGGATTTAATTCCTTTACATGATATCTATAAGTTATTTACTTGCAGGAACTTGCAATTAAATGCATCACATCAACCACAGTTGTACGAGTTCTAACATTCATTACCGTACTTGTTTGTCAGTGCTGAAACAGGCACTCATAATTTCATTTGATAAGTGTTCACCAATTTAGGCTGAAGAAAAGCACAGGTCAACTTGATTTGAGGCTGGTCAAACAGTGCAGATGTGATCAATAAGACTCTTTGCAACACCATCTCCTACTGACTGAAGGCTCCTGTACACTTATAGCCAACCTTTGCTGCCTGCAAAGTCCCCAAAAAACCCCAGCTCCCCTTCTCCCAACAAATCCCATGGTTATAGGTGAGGAGTTATCTAAAGCAGGCCTCCAGTGAAGTGGCTTGCTCCACAACCAGTGCTTTATTTGAAGTCAAGTGGCAATTCCTGGGACTCTGAGGCTGCTTTCGTCTCCATTCGTGAGCAGCAGATACGGCTTGTTACCTCCCACCATGCAGAGCTGTGAAAAAATAAGACAGAGCCAACAGTAATTCCACTGTTGCCCAAAGCCGCAAAATGTGTTCCAGTGGCTAACCAGATCCATCCAACCCCTCCAGTTATTCAGCCCCGTAGAGCACACATACAGTACCTTCCTCCTTTAAGTTCGCACTCTCAGCACGAGCGCCAGTGTCAAAACCTCATCAGAAACAACCCTTTTTTAATTGCTTGTCATTTAAATGTTTCCCCTAATTAGAGGCATTTTAAAGCTTCCCATAGTCAAAGGCAGGTAAGAGGGATGCAAATTAAGACAAGGTTTACCCAGAAGGCCAGGAAACCTCGTTCAGTCTTCTTAAAGCAAGAAAAAAATAACTGACTCCAAAGCACCGAACTGTCCAGACAAAAAACTTGTTGGAAACCCTCCCAAAGAACCGAGGTTTTACAGTTTTCCAGGGGCAGTGAGGTGGGGAGCGTTTTGTCCTGGCTGGGATCTCAATTTCAGGCTGGAATTTTCCCAGCACCTGCCTCCCTACCAGTATATAAAAGTCTCCCCAGTCGCACTCTACCCTTCTCTGTGTCTATGAAACTATGATCTACATTCACTGCTGTCCTCTCACCTTTCAAACTTCAGCAGGATTTTTTTCAGACAGATAGGAAAACAAAGACTGGTGCTCGCAAATAACACATGCAACACCATATTGCATTCCCTGTATATTCTCTGTGATCAAAATATAAGGCAAGACCCTAAGTCCAACAGCAGGCTTCCCTCTGGCAAGGACTCACAAGATGTTTTTAACAGACAGAACCGCTGACCATTGCTGAAGTCAGAGGTATGGTCTTTACAGACCTGTTTCTGGTAGGATTAGAGGTTTGAAGGTTCTTTGGCACTCATCCATTTGAAAAGCATCGTGCAAGAATACAACACTTTTACATCTAGGAGATTTTGCTACTATGCAGTATACGCCTGTGCGTGGTACCAACAGCTACTCTGTGGAAGAAACTGTCCCAAAACAAGAATATCTGCAGGAAAATATGAAGTGGAAACACCAGATACAGATGCAGAGACATCCAAGTCACAGCTGGTTGTCAAGCATAACCTCTGCTAACATCTATCTCTTGCTACAGAACCCTCTCCTCTCACACAAATTCCTTTTCCAGACAAAGAGGAGCCAAAAATCAGTAAGGAGGGAACCTCGTCTCCTGCTGCAATCTAACCCTGCACATTCCAGCCTGCATCAGCTCCCATCCCACTCCTAACAGCCTATTCTCATCTTATACTGCCACTTCAGCAGCACGGCTTCTAAAATGGAAGATGAATCGGGTATTTGGGTTCGGAGCCTGCATGCGCACAGAGTCTCGCTTCTCCGCTGAGAATCTAAAGGAACTCCAGGGACAAACACAGTTCCCAGCAGTACACCACCACGAGACTGTCTGCTCTAAAAAGACTCAATAAATAAATAAATAAAAAACCAAAATAAGACATTTAACAGACACCTCAAGAAGACACAAATTAAAAATATATTTTTAAAATTCCAATATAAAAGGTACCTCACAAGAAGCACATGTAGGGTCTGCTAACAAAACAAGAAGCTGGGCAACAAAGATGAATGACAACAAAGGTAGCATTTATTATTACCAACTGCTAATGCCTAGATGATCTTTCAGTGCGAGCTTTGCCAAAGGAAAAGGTCTACAGCAGGACCCAAATAAACAAAAAGGATGTCCAATGGGCAGAATGAATCAAAGTCTCCTAGAGTTTATGCAGCTTATCCCTAGAGACAATGGTCGTGAAATACAGAAGCGCTCTCAGATGCTTTCTTGCTTTATGCCCAGTAATAGCTACAAAGAAGGCAAAGGTTTCTGAATCTTACCCATACCCAGGAGCAGTCTCAAAACTCAAGACAGCACAATTTGATTCAACGCAAAAGGATTATCCCAATTTCAGAAAGTCTGACCTATTCTTCAGTCACCTAAAACAAACGTTTCCTTTACGATAAAAAGAACATTAGATTTTGCACTTCACAATCAGGAAAATCCATACTTTTAGCTAGGTTTTCTTTTAATGCTAACAGGGTTACCTTTCACAGGGAAACGCGATAAGCCATGATCAAAAATGATAAGGCAAGCTATCCCTAGATGCCTCACTGAAATCAGCTATGCATGGCAGTCTGCCCTTTTTGGTATGTTTGCCTGGATGGGAGAGCTTTACCTGTGATCCCATTCATGGCTCTTAGAAGAGCAGGCTGCAGTCTGACCCAGATGGTGATTTATGTCTCAGCTTTCCATTGAAGAGGTGCCAATATTTGTAAGCTGACCCTATACCCTTCATTTTATTCTGTCATCTGTTAATTGTGCTAGGCATTTTACACACAAAGTGCCTTCACAAAGAGCAAGCAGCAAGCAGAATTTATTAGACACGCTGGCTCGGTGCAAAGAGGAGTCTCCAAAAATCACTTAGTGCTGTTCCTGTTTCCTAATCAAAGAATCAGTTCTCAACACACAACAAACGGTCTGCTCGTATTTCACAAGACACAACTATTTCCCACTTCGAGGAAAAAGACCATATTTAGCAAGTGGCAAAAAACTAAGTGAGGTCTATGCAAGATTTTTCTATTACCATGAATACCCTTGAGATGAGACAGTTGGTATGAGAACAAAAAGACAGAATAAGCTCTGCAATTCTTGTGAATAATTAACTTCAGTACAAGAAAATGCTCTTCTTGGAAAATACGTTTCCTGAGCAAGCACAGTTCGCAATGATACAGATAACTCCAAGCAACAGGAAGGAAAAAGCGTTAAATAGATGATCATAAACCTAAGGTTTCTCTGGGAACGTTCCTTTTCAGGGCACGTGCAGAAAAGTACCTATTGGGCTTGACACTGACCTCACACGCAACAAAAATACCTTGGCAAACAGGAATGCACCAGCGCTCTGACACGATGCACTCACTCTGAGATGGCCGGCCCTAAGCAAGATCAGCTCTGGTCAGAACAAGTCCTTGATCTTGCAGACGTAGACATTTCTTACCTTAATGAGTGAGGCATGATAAGATGAATGGGAATAATGATACAAGCTAGATCTTTGCAGCATTTAGCACAAGTTAATGTAATTCTACACAATAACACTGTAGGTACAATCATTGCTTTGCATGTTGTTAAAAAGTCTGCATTACGCCCATTTATGCAAGTATAGTTAATATAAAAATCTCCTCTTGGCCTATGTTCACAATTCCTAACAGCAGGAAGTTTAAAAACAGAAAAACGGGCCAAATGCACAGCTAGTTGCTGGATCAGGTAGGAGACAAGGTGCTATGAAGTCCTGAATACCAAATAAACCTGTTACAAGTCACGTCTTTTGATTTCAGTTTGACAGATGTGAAACGTTGTACTTTTTTTTGCCAACTGTTACAGCTACTAAACGCTCAAACGTTTTCAACCACCAAAGCGAACAGCCTTTTTCTCCAGCAGCCACAGATACAGAGAGAAATTTCGCAAGTCACAAAATAAATTATCTAACAGGGCTGAGATGCAAGCATGGTTTCAGAAAATGCATGCTGGATGCAAAATTCGCTGACACCAGACAAGAGGCAAACTGAACATTTTCCAGGCTCACTGAACACCACTTACCAGCTATACAACAGTTATGAATAGGGCTGGCACTTTTAGTGATGGCGTTTAGCAAGCAGGTCAGTCCCAAAGCCCCACGAACCATGCATCAACGCTCCCTGCGATAGAACAACTTCATCCGACTGGGGTTATCCAGCCATGCAACAGACCAGATAAGAAGCAGGATTTCAGTCTAGGTCCCCTGTGGCCCGGCCACTAACATTTGCCAAAAAGATTGTGGTATTCGCCATCCATCCCCATCAGACTTCCTACCAGTGTCTAAACTAGCTTTTAATTCCCATTTCCCTCTAATCCTTATAGTCCTTTTCTCATTTTAGGTATAACGCACACAAGAAAGAAATGCAGGAGACCAGATGTTTGCACATACTAATCTATCAGTCTTTCCCCTCTGTCCTTGTGGACTTCTGAACTGTCAGAACTGGATCCTTCCTTCCTGTTGTTTTATCACTCCACCTTTCATCAGCTCAGTTTTTTATGTGTCTGTTTCCTAAAACTCCTAAAACAAAACTTAAAACTACACATAACTTGATCAAGTCTGGAGAGCAATTGAGTTGCCCGCAGATATACAAAATGCTATGGTTTTTCCTCACAATGGCCTTAAATACGTTTTAATTGACTTCAGCTTTGCAATTACATCTCTGGTACCTGCCAGTACGCTCAAGGAAAAAGCAGCGGAGAACAGATGCATTTTATAATCCCCAGATTTATAAATAATGTGTGGAAAGTCAGATTTCTCATCTTTTTCCTATTGATTCACGTCCATAGTTTGTACAATAATTTCTCCCTGTTCCAGAACCGTTCTGAGTTTTACAGACCTACAGAGAGTGCCCACGTAGCACTTCTCCATCCCCCTGCCTACTTCAGGTCAATACAGGCCTCACTCCAACAGTTTAGCTACGTGTTGGACCCAGAGCAGAAGGCAGCAGCAACAATAGGCAACGTGAACTGCAGACTGTAACAGAAAAGAATTAGCAAAGCCATTTTTAACATCCCCTGCGCCAACAGAGCCCTGCTTGGGGACCCATATTTCTCTGGCAATCATGTTTCATGCTACTCCAATACAAAGGGTGATTTCGTTGCTGAAACTTCATCAAACAACATACCATCCCCGCAGCGAACAAAAAGCTGTATTTATTTTAAAAAAATGGAATAAAGACCTTTCCATCGTTATAGCCTCTGTAGAAACAGATCGGAATTTGAAAGCAGTGCTGTTGGTTAAACCACCCAACACTCAGACCATGCAGAAACAACAGCCACAGTTTAAAAAGCATTTACTGCAGCAAGAGTCTTGCTCTGAAAAGTTGCACTCTCCTGTAATTTGTGATTTTAGGACCATTTAAAATTACTTTTCTCAGACGAAACAGCCTCTGCCCTTGATGCTTACTGAAGTCAAGTACTAGCTAGGGGTTACAAGGAAGAGACAATAGTTCAAACCATTATTATCTCCTGCACTTGCAAACAAGGATTTTATTGTTTGTTAACCTCAGAAACGTATCATTTTATGTCAGCTTTAGAAGAAGCAATGATTACGAAGGGACAACCTCCGCCAGGCAAGAGCCTCGTTTAAGAGCAATGTGTCCTACGGTCGCGCCTAGAGACCACGTGCTAATGCTGCAGAACACCACAGTGCCATGCCTCATTCCTTTGGGAAAAGAGCCACAAAACAGTTTATCATTTCATGTACGCATGCACAGAAATGACACAGCCATAAAAAGTCTGAGTGGAAAAGTTCAAGGAAATAGGCGTGAAGGCTGCAGAACGGACCAGAAGTTGGAAGAGGCAGGTTCTCACCTCCGTCACGGACTGCAAAGTGGCTTTGCTGAAAAACAAGCTAACAGAGATCCCATTGATACTCCACTCATCAGCTTTGTAAAACTACTTAAGTTTGATCATACACAGGGCACAAAACACACGCGGACTTCCTGGGCCGTACCTGAGGAGAGGAGATCGAGGGAGGGAAGGAACAGGCAGTGTTTGGTTGTTGTGTTGTGTTTCCTGCTGAAAGAAGCATGCATAACCAGCTACAAAGCATTTTTAGAGCAGGACTGAGAACTCCCTTTAGTGAAACAGCTTTGAAAGGAAAAGAAAAAGGAATTTTGCAGCATTTATGACAAATTATAAAAATTCCAACACTTCCCCTAAAAATGTGTGTTTGACCGGCCAAACACAGAGACTGTATCATGTTATCTGATGAGGCCCAAAGGCCAAAACATCTCTTCAGCTGCATCTAAACCGTGGGGAACCGGAAGCTATTCCTATGAGCACTTACCTACAGGCTACTGCGGGCTCAGCCTTCTAGTCCTAGGCTCCTTAAAGAAGACTTTAAAGACAAAAATGCATTTAAAAAAAAAAAAAACCTGACTTAATGCCAATATGGAAGCTGAAATAATTTTGTTGCCTGAAATTTACCTTTATTTAAATGGTACAACTTTTTTACTTGCTTCCTACATTGAAAAGAAGCACTAGGCAAGACTGGTTTCTCTTTTAAGCCCTCCCAAATTACAAGAGAAAGATTACATTTTTAAAAGTCAACATTTTCCAAAACAGGTGAGTAAAGTCAAGCTCCCAAGCCCAAATTTACGCATCAAAACATTCAGTGTTATTCTCCAAAAACACTGTATTCAGCTGACCCTTTGCAAGTCATAGGGAGCCACCGTCCAGCTGAAATAGCAGAGAAAAGAATCAAAACACAATCAGGATCCCTAAATCCAAAGCCTAGCTTTAGCCTCCCGATCTTGAAAGAGCTACACAAGTCACCATTAAAGCAACTGTCCATAGACAAGGATTTGGGAGAGGATGGAGAGACGGTAGGGTTATTGGGGGGGGGAGGACACGACGACACGACAATACTCCCTTGGGTATTAGGTATACTGTAGTTTCTTTAAGGACAAGCTACTATCCGCTTTATTTTTCAACCAGGCAAAGGGACACAGCCATGAGTGTATATAGTCAGAAAAGTCTAATACGACAGCGACTTTTCAATTCCAAACAAACAACTGAATTAAACAAGCACACAAACTTTTTGCACTGGCCACCAAGAAGACATGGCATATTAAAAGCAGAAGTGCTTCAAAGTAGAAGCTTGGCTTTTCCTCCTTGGTTAATTCTCCCTGTCTGGAAAGCAAAAGCTCAGTTAATTTAATTGGCCTTTCAGTTCCTCACTAATGCAACAACTGAGTTGCTAAGGGTGAAATTACGAGTTACAGATGAACTAATCCGACCGTGGCCTCTATCGTGAACTCTCTCCCCTGACCCATCCTCCTTCATGCCCTGCTTCCCAGCACCAGCGCCGCCATTCATGGGACCCTCTGCTGAGCAGATTCAACTTGCTAAATCAGCAGAGAACGATTCACTTTTCCCTGATTCGGGCTTCTGCCTCTGAGGGAGGCAGGGGAAAATGTGACCGCCCCTTCCTGCAGCAGCACACGGTTACTCATGATTCAGTGCAATATTAAATGACACCCTCACATTACCGGTGACAGCTGGCACATGGTGACCTTGCATTTGTTGGACTTCTCTTTGAATCAGAAAATATCACTCAACATACAGAAATGCTTAACTTTTAGATTAAAACATGAACTTGCAGGCAAAGTTAGAATCAAAGCCTCCTATAAACCCTGTACCATAATCAACCATAGCAGCAACAATGAAGTTGATGTTCTGTGCTTTTTCCTCTCAGATTTCCACAAGCAAGAAAGAATTGATCAAATACATGTGGTTGCAGAATATCAGGAAGGATTTAGCATATCAGATAAAACAGGACTTGCTGACTAAGAGGAACTCAGCAGACATTAGCAGAAAGTTGTTATTAATTCAGGCTACCAAGGCTTTACCAGATAAGAAGTTTAAAAGCTTGTGGTTTAAAATTCTACCATTAAACCGTAAGAGGCAGAAGAAATTGCTTCAGCGGATTTAGACACTGAAGATTTTTTTAAACTTCCTACAGCGTATTTTCCTTTTCTACCCTCGTCATCCTATCCCATTTCTCATAGATTACAGCACTGCTACCGTGTTTGTTTAATGAAGTTTACACAACATTATAGGTACTTGATTTAGCTGTCACAGCTACCATCTGTAATTAATCTTCCCAGGAGCTAGAACGCTGCACAGCTTGTTACTGCAAGCTGTGTTTCTAATGTGGTACAAGCTTATAACCTCCATAATTCTGACCTCGCATCAGTTTTATGCCATCATAACTTCTTTGCATTCATTTGGTCAGTCACACCAGCCAGTGGAGAACATGACTCACAGCAAAAGGCTGTAAACGAGCTGGATGTTACCAGCAATGGCAGGCGGGAAGGAGTCCTTTCCCTCTTTCCTTTCCTTTTTCTTTCCCTTCCCTCTTCCCAGAGCAAGAAATAAAGAAGCACAGAAATGATTTGAGCATCCATGTTTGCAGACCATTTCTGTATATTTTGCGCACAGCGTCTTCAGCAAGAGTTACGTGCAATCAAGAGACAGCTGTTAATGCTGGAACAGGTGTGGTTTTTACCTTCTACTAACTTATGCGCAGGAGTATTAGTGAAGTAATGAGACCAAATTACGGCACTTCAGCCTCCCCTTCAGTGTGACATTAAAAGGTAGGTGAGATGAATACTACACCTTCTTCACGACACTGTGTGCTACTGTACTTTCACAGATTCCATACCGAAGTGGAGCTTGCCTGTTTTTTAACGCAAGGAAGGCTGTGCTAGTTGACTTCGCTGAATAAATGAACTCCTGATTCTGGTCCAAAAGCTGCAATTTAAGCATAGCATAAGTTTAAGGGAAAAAAGCCAACCACGATTTAAAGATTTCTAGTGAAACAGAATAATTCGTAGCACACCTCAGGAAATTGTTTCAATGATTCCCTATCTTCACAGTAAAAATGTACCTAATTCCTAAGATGAGTTTATCTAGCTGTCATTTTCTGGCTACTCCATTTTCTTACGGACAGAAGAGTTTTATTTATAAGAATTTCTGTTCCCTCTGTAGCCTTCAACAAATTACCCCTTAACCTTCCCTTTGAGAAATGATTCAGACTGAGCTTACGTCTTTTGTTATGAGGAATCATGCACCTCCTCCAGATCCNACCCCCAACCGGTGTCACTGAACCGTGAAAAATCAGACTAGTATTCCTACAGCTGTCACAGCAATGCCAAATACCCAGTTAATGTAACACCACTCCCCCTGAACTGTAAGCCCCTAATATTCACAGAGGAATTATATCACCCCTTACCACTCAGGTGTTAACGCACCAGGAGCACTCAGATGTTTTTCAGAGGCACTCCAGCCCTGCTCAGACACCCACCGCATCAGCAGGATCCCCGTTGGCTGTTCTTAAATGCATTACCTTGCCTGCAGCCGTGCTGAAGCACACCTTTCTGCCTGAGTGTAGCCATCCTGCCGTGCCTCCTAAAATACCCATCAGGCAGGCCTCTTCCACGTTACCAACAAAATGTTGAAAGCTCACAAGTTAAACAACTAAGCTCTGTGGAGCTCACTAGGCAGATGAACTGAACAGGTCAGGCAAGGGAACAGTTCTTTTTAGACCACCCCACTAGATTTTAATCCGTCCATCAGAAACCATGCTAATTTTATGTCAGCCTGGTTTCGTAAACAGGTCATCCAAAGACACCTTAAACAAGAAAGCACACAAGAACTGGATTTCTCAAATCTGCCCTCTCCTGTATCTTACGGCCAAATTTATCAAGGCCACGTTCATAGCCATTTTTCTTTAGCAGCACACTTGAACTCCTTGAACAAGAGAAGAAATGAAAATGAAAGCGTCCCTGCAGTGTATTACCTTCTTTCACTGGGGAACAAATAAAGGGAAAAAAGCTGGAGGAGTTTGTTCTTTGAGAAAGGGAAGCGTGACCAGGTAGGAAACAGGTCAAATGCTGAATGCCTGAAGACCTCAAATATTTCTCCTCTAACTCATCTCTGCCTACAGCCAGTTCTTTGGCAACAGAAATAAAAATGTGCAACTGGCCCTGGCCTCTGGTGCAAGATAAGAAGAAATGAACGCTTTTGTGGTAGGTTCCCAAGATAAACTATTATGCATGCCCAAAGGATTCATGTGCAAACATGTTTATTGACTCCACACAATAAATCACTGCTTTCCAAAGCAAATCCAGCTTTGCATTTCTAGTTCACAAATTTGGTTGAGACAAACAATGAGGAGCAACCCTACGCTTTTGAACCTCTCCATAGTTTGTTCGCTTGAACAAATTATATTTCCTCTCCTTGGGGCTGGCAAATGATGCCACGCTGGATAAATGCTTAATGCAAATGACACGTGAAGGCTCAGAGACAAGCTGCTTTCATTTACATAGTCATTTCTAAACAGAGGAGCAGGATGTCCCTCTACAACCATTTGGAAGGGACAATTACTGCCTTCTGAAACCACTGCAAGACGCCGAAACACTGACAAACATTGGAGTAAGGGGCTTTGCCAGATCAGTACCTTGGTCTTTCCTATCACAGAGGGACAGGAGGGAAAAAAAGATTCAAAGCGGAAATAAACCCATGTTTCCCAGTTGGAAGAAACTAAAAGGTACAAAGAAGTGTGCAAGAAGACCTCAGCTCTGATAAAACTTTCAAAGTGAGAGTAACAAAATTAAGCATCTCTGCTCACAATGATGCCCTCAGCAACATTTACTAATAACTCTTATGTGTGTTACAGAGTTTGAGACACCCAAACGGGCTCAGGGTCCCCTCAGCCTAAGTGCCCTGCACAAACAGCAAGTGCCGGTTCACATGACTGCTGCAGAGATAACAAAGCTGAGAGAAAGAAGGCCAGTTCAGCTGGGAGAGGAGCAGGGACTTTGCTCGACTACTGGGGGGGGGGGAGGCATCAGTGACAGAGCCAAGGTGACAGCAGAAGCGTTTCCTTCTCTCTGGAGTACCGTCATCTACAGCCCCAGCAAAGGTGACATGTTTACCAGAGCTGGTCTAAATACTGAACGAAAAACTTTCAAATAAAAAAACATTTTGAAAACAAACAAAACCCTTTACGCACAACCTCTTTTGTTTGGACTGATAAATTCTGTAGGGTTTGTTGTGGGTTTTTTTAATGTTATTCCAAGGAACTACCCAGAATACTGTGTTTACCAGCAATCACATTTCAGATTTTGTGCACACAAAATAAGCTCAGCAAAACATCTGGCAGAAAACAAATCTCCGGTAAACCTAAGGGCACAAAAATATAATCAACCACCTTTTTGATCAGCTTCCAAGTTGTTTTTTTAAAGGGTACACACACCTTTCTCAAAAACCTGGCACATGATGCGCATACCTGCTTTTAACACTTCAAAGGTTCAGGGTACCTGCTTACCCTTACGCAAGTCAGCTGTTGTGGATATCGAAGAGCCCTGGCTTTTGTTCACAGCAGACCCACTCCGTTGGGAGCCACACGGGGAGCCTGGAGGACGAGAAACCTTTCAGTCCCCTTCACATCTGCAGAATGGGGTTCAGTGACACACAGGCCTCAGGTTCACCTTCTGCACAGAGGGCAATTTCATCAATGCGGTGCTGCAGAACAGCTTTATGCAGTGAAAATGCTCCCCAGAACCACCAAGTAAAAGCTGGATTAGATACAGCATCTACACATTTAGTCTTCAGGATGTTCAGGATCCCCTGCTAACCGTTTGATGGATTCCGGACATGGCAGTAGTTTTTGCAAAAGACAACCTGTCAAAAAGCTTACCCGAAGCTGAGTATCGCCTCTCCTTCCCTCTGACAGGGCTTATCTCAGAATTAATTCTGCACTGCAACAAAGGGTTCTGGGAATAAAAGTCAGCTTTGGTGCTTTTGAATTCCCCGGTGTGCTAGCACCTTCCGACAACAAGCACATTGCACAGTTTTGGTTGGCAGGCAATTCAGCTTAATGGTGGTTTTTTCAATCATGTAATGGATGTTTGAAAGACAATGGCAAATCAGCTCGCTGAGATGCCATTTCAGCATCGATGCACAGAAAATACCCGTGACTCTGCAAATGAACTCCTCCTAACATAGGTACCCTTCTTAGAGGAATTCAGAACAAGTACTACTACAATGCCCTCTTGTTGATCTATCTTCTCCTACAGGACTAAAACTCTGGTCTCTACTGAGTGTGTTAAGTCCACAAGTGACAGTGGAGATGCTTTGTCCTTCCCTAAGTCTATAACAAAATCTGATCGAATTGCAAACAGGGTCCCGTACATGTAGCTCTTCAAAAGTACTGTGCAAAAAAGCATGATGTCTGCAGGATCTTTTATTTATTCATACACATGCTCGTATTAAAGTGCCAGGGAAAACACTAGGAGAAAGAGAATGGGAGAAAGGAAGGATCCCAGGAACTTCCCTATAAATAAAGCTTGTCACTGATAAACTTTTACTTCTCTTCTGTGTTAAGGATAGCAAAAGACTCCAGCACACCAGTTACGCTGCATTGCTTTCATTTCAAGGTCACCATATGGACAATGTAGGCAATAAACTAGCAATCGGAACACATGGAGGCCAAAAGCTCATTAGAAAATCCTCTGGAAGTCTATATAAAAAGATGATTAAGAGAAAGGGGAAATGAAGGGGAGGGGAGACAGAAATGCAGTTTTCTCTGTATTCCTAAAACACCATCTTCCAACTCCTTCAGACACATGGGGATCATCACCTTCCTAGCGACCAAATTGACTGTGCCAAGAAAAAAATAAACCACAATAAGAGACCTCATTTGACTTCTCAGCAGTCACAGCATCTACCTTGCCAGGAAACAGAGATATGAACGCAAAGCGGAGCCAGGAGCTGTTCCCAGGGAAGCCAGAGGCAAAGCACTGATGGATTTCCAACACTCAAAGTGCCTGGGAAAGCAAGGATAATCGCGTTTGATTAGAGTGAGAGTAACCCCACTGAAACTACTGCAGAAACATGTGCAGAGCACAAAATACAGCCCTTTCTGTCAAATTCACAGTCACGGTCACAAGAACCCCAGCAGGACATGGACTGTACCCATGCTGAAGACACCGGAGTGTCCTGGACTACAGCCTCTGGATGCCAGAGCACGCTGCCCAGCACACACCATGAGTTCCGGTTTTAATGCAGAGTATGGAGTAACTCAGATCTCAACATGCACCAGTAGCTCACAGATGATACTAAAAAAGGCAGAGGGGTTACATCAAAGCATCTCTCGAGGGAGTCCAGCCCACAACTCTCCATCTACACGCAATCTCCAACACCCCTAATCTAACACAAGTGTCGATGTTGCTGCATCTGGCTTAACCTCAAGCTTTCAGACACCCTGAATACTGTGCAATGCCTAGAAAAGCCCAGAGGATGTGAGCTTTATGCTTTGCTCATTAGTCTATTAAAATCCACATAACAGTCATTTTTGTATTCGTAAGCTGGCACAATGAAGCATTACCCCAAGAGAGGGATTTCTTCATGACACACAGAAGAAACACAGCACTGACTGCTTTAAGAAAATAATGAGTTGACCCAAACGTACCACGCAAGCTTTAGAGCCGATATCTTCATATGCACAGGGACAGCAAACAGCACAGAGAGGGAAGGGGCAAATTAATGAATAACTTCTCTCATCCCTCCCACCAGCTACACACTAGGGCAGATCTCATAGACTGGTCAGTCTGGTAGCCTCCAAGTAAGATTGTATCCTNCAAAAATGGTTAATAAGCTCCAGAGTAGCACGGGGTACCACCATTCCCAACAGGGGCAGCAGAGGGTTAGGGTGTCTGAAGACAGCCAAGTGAAGGGAATCTCAATTCCACCATCAGCGCATCTGCTGTAACACTTTCCCCAAAGCCAGCTTCCTCTACAACCTCTTACTCGTATCCAATGCTAAATAATTTCTTTCCATGCGTATGGGCGAGCTTGGCTCAAAGGAGCCAAAACGTCACACGTAGGGCCAAGATGAGGTAAGAACAAGAGACAGAGTAGCGGTTGGGCGTACTGTAAATCTCTTGCAAGTAAAGCCAAAAGGTAAGCCCATGCTCTCTTTGGAAAATACCAACTGGTAAACCAGTTGCCATTTTGCAGCCCTGCTTCATGTATTAAATAAGCTTAGTGGCTTGAAGGCTGACTGCCAGCGTTAGGGTCAAATGCTCAGCTGGTAAAATGCCCAGCTCCACTGACATCAAAGCAGCTAATGCCATTTACAGTAGCTGAGGACCCAGCCCTCTAAAGCTCAAGAGTATGGGAATGTGGGCTCCCCAAATAGAAATATACTGATCACATTTCCATAAGCGACTCTGGCCTCACCTCCAGATTCGCTACAACACTGCAAACTGGCAAGTCTACAACCACCATCTAAATCGCCCCGGCATCACTTTCCACAGACTGAAAGATTAAGACAGAGATCAACTCTCCATGCCAGCACAGGGCGGGTATTTCTCGTTTTTCTGACCTGCCCAACAATCCTCACACAACCCCGCTCTGTCACTCCAGACAAATGCTGCTGTCAACAGGGAGGTTTCCAAATATGAATGTCAACAAATCATAGCTCTCTTGCTTCCACATCATCTTGCAGTCAAAGGTCATGGTAAGCCTATAACAAAAATAGTCCACTTCCATACTGCTGGGAGAGTGAATACCAGAAAGCATCCCCTGCGCACAACACTACGAAGTTGTTTGGCACCCAAACCTGCACCAGATGAGTTATATCCTTACAGGGATTACACAAATTAGATCCTTACAAATTACACCCTTACAAGGTAGCACTACCCCACCACAGGCTTCCTGCCGCAGGTGTAGCAACATTAGGAAAGGACTGTTCTCCCTCAGATGTCCTCCTCTCTCTGGTCCGTGATGCAGTCCCAGCGTCGGTCACTCCAACAGCCATAAAAAACAGCCGACCTACAACATGAGTATTTGGGAATTCCTGATCAGGGATAAACGGGAAAGGCCACATTCCCAGTGAACCAGCCACCACGCAACTCAGGGATTTCTCTGGGAGGAAGCAAGTTCTGCAATGTGAAGCCAGCATCTGCATCAACCCATTCTTAGCTGCGGCAGGAGAGGGAAGGGACATAATGTAGCCAGGAGGGAATGAAATCCTTACCCAACTCTCAGCTTAGTATAGGGCCCTTAGATGGCTTTAACCTAAACACAGGTAAGTCACTGTCTTCCTATGCAAACCTGGTATCCTTTCCTACAATCCTGTCACGCATTTGGACTGCAGTGCTGAATTCAGTCCACTTGGGGATTTGCTTGCACAGACTGGTCTGGAATGCCACAGAAACTAGATGACTCCAGAAGAGAAAGAAAACTTTATTTAGAAAAATTAAAGCTCCCAGATGCATTCTTTATTATGTTACAGTAAAACAAGAGGTTACAAGCAGAGCTCCCTGGAACTAAGTGTAAGTTGAAATGTGTCTCTGTTTTTACAGCTCTCATAGCTAACTTATGCGGTTTCCATCGCAGAAAAGCTCAGCGGTGACACTTATGGCACTCTAATTATATTAAATATCTAAAGCCTTTAAAATATTGGTGTAACCATCTAAAGGGGGAAAGGCTCAATTACCAAGGTTATTTTTTCCTATTTCATCTAACTGAGAATAACCGTTAAGAGGTTGTTCCACGAGATGTGATAGATTTAACCAGATGCTCTCATCGTTTCTACTGCAGTGCTTGAAAAAGTAGCTTCTATAAATACACTAAAAAGCCAATGAATTACAGAAGCATGAAATGACTTCAGTAAGGTTAAAAACACGCTGGCATCATACAGAATGCACTGAAAATATTAAGTATAGAGACCTCATTGCAGCTCTTGCATAGACAGCACTAATGCTGATTTTAACAAGGAGGTTACTTATTGAAGCTGCCATATGAGAAATTATCATCTCCTCAGTCTGAACATGTGGATTTATCAGCTATTTGTAGAGGCTAGAGAAGGCATCTGTGTAAACAGGACGCTGAGTAAAAGATATGACCTTGAAGAGGAGATCAGTCCCCTTGCTGGTACCTGCAGACAAAAATGCATATTCACACGCAAGACTAAAAGGAGGGAAATGATCATATATTAACTAACTACTGTGGTCCACTGTGCCAGACTTTAATATTAGAGAAGGGTCTAAGAAACAACACTTCACCTATCAAAGCATTGTTAAGCTTCTAAATTGAAACAAGCCTAACAACAGATAGGCTGAGTCTACTTTCTAAATCAGAGCTGCCTGCATCTTGCATATTCTTAAAAAAGCCACACGCTCAAAAGCATCAGGCACTGCTTGCTGATACCTTGCTGATAAGCAGTGGAAGCCCAGCAAAAATATTCTGCTTAGAACACATTGTTCCCAGGTTATTTTTGATACAAATACTTCCTATTTTTATTAAGGAAATCAACATCACAATAATAATAAAAAAGTGCTGATGAGAGGGCTTCGTATTACGAATCAATGCTTCTGACAGCCTGGACAGGTACATACAGCATGACACACCAGGTACCCACATCCAACTATTACTAGACAGAAATGCCATGCCAAGTAGATAACCCAACGACACATAGGATGCTAATCATAGCAGGAAAAGCAGCTTAACTGCACAGCCCACTTCTAAGATGCAGAATATCATGAATGACGCCTTTTCCTAGGGATTTCAAGAGGCTTGCCTCTGATCTCACAGGTATTTCTCTGCCTGAAGCAAGAAGGAGAATTGACACTCTTACATCTTCTGAGCTTAGATCTTCCCCCACAAAAAAGTATTTATGCATTGCAATAAGGGCAGGTCAGAGGAGATGGAAGTATCTGTGGTAACTCCAGCACACTCCTCTCCAAAGCGTGAGGAGATACCAGAGGTCTCGCCACTCTTCTACAGCCAGCAAATCCTTCTGAAACTCACCGGAAAAGATCCCGTGACCTTATGGGGCCAGGCTGTTGCTAAAATGACTGACAGAGACCCTATGTTGCACAATACCAAAGCAGGACAGAATCAGGGTTGTTAAGCCATATCATCTTCCAAAAGAAACAGTAGGATCAGTGTTGTCTTAATTAAGTCTGCTCAGAAGAATCAGAGTATTAATGGACCAGACAGAAAAAAAACCCCAATATTAGAGAGGTAAATCATTTCAAACTCAGTTCTACTTTTTACCATGCCACTGTGTCTCAGCTTTCCTGTGTCATCGCGGATAGGCCCTCATTTTACCTTGTCAATCACACGTTACATGCATAGGATCACTCACTGGATTACACTCAAGCATCCAAAAACCTCTTAGGAAGTAAAATTACAGCATTTTANTAAGTATAGAGACCTCATTGCAGCTCTTGCATAGACAGCACTAATGCTGATTTTAACAAGGAGGTTACTTATTGAAGCTGCCATATGAGAAATTATCATCTCCTCAGTCTGAACATGTGGATTTATCAGCTATTTGTAGAGGCTAGAGAAGGCATCTGTGTAAACAGGACGCTGAGTAAAAGATATGACCTTGAAGAGGAGATCAGTCCCCTTGCTGGTACCTGCAGACAAAAATGCATATTCACACGCAAGACTAAAAGGAGGGAAATGATCATATATTAACTAACTACTGTGGTCCACTGTGCCAGACTTTAATATTAGAGAAGGGTCTAAGAAACAACACTTCACCTATCAAAGCATTGTTAAGCTTCTAAATTGAAACAAGCCTAACAACAGATAGGCTGAGTCTACTTTCTAAATCAGAGCTGCCTGCATCTTGCATATTCTTAAAAAAGCCACACGCTCAAAAGCATCAGGCACTGCTTGCTGATACCTTGCTGATAAGCAGTGGAAGCCCAGCAAAAATATTCTGCTTAGAACACATTGTTCCCAGGTTATTTTTGATACAAATACTTCCTATTTTTATTAAGGAAATCAACATCACAATAATAATAAAAAAGTGCTGATGAGAGGGCTTCGTATTACGAATCAATGCTTCTGACAGCCTGGACAGGTACATACAGCATGACACACCAGGTACCCACATCCAACTATTACTAGACAGAAATGCCATGCCAAGTAGATAACCCAACGACACATAGGATGCTAATCATAGCAGGAAAAGCAGCTTAACTGCACAGCCCACTTCTAAGATGCAGAATATCATGAATGACGCCTTTTCCTAGGGATTTCAAGAGGCTTGCCTCTGATCTCACAGGTATTTCTCTGCCTGAAGCAAGAAGGAGAATTGACACTCTTACATCTTCTGAGCTTAGATCTTCCCCCACAAAAAAGTATTTATGCATTGCAATAAGGGCAGGTCAGAGGAGATGGAAGTATCTGTGGTAACTCCAGCACACTCCTCTCCAAAGCGTGAGGAGATACCAGAGGTCTCGCCACTCTTCTACAGCCAGCAAATCCTTCTGAAACTCACCGGAAAAGATCCCGTGACCTTATGGGGCCAGGCTGTTGCTAAAATGACTGACAGAGACCCTATGTTGCACAATACCAAAGCAGGACAGAATCAGGGTTGTTAAGCCATATCATCTTCCAAAAGAAACAGTAGGATCAGTGTTGTCTTAATTAAGTCTGCTCAGAAGAATCAGAGTATTAATGGACCAGACAGAAAAAAAACCCCAATATTAGAGAGGTAAATCATTTCAAACTCAGTTCTACTTTTTACCATGCCACTGTGTCTCAGCTTTCCTGTGTCATCGCGGATAGGCCCTCATTTTACCTTGTCAATCACACGTTACATGCATAGGATCACTCACTGGATTACACTCAAGCATCCAAAAACCTCTTAGGAAGTAAAATTACAGCATTTTAAGAAAACGTACAGCAAAACACTACACTGCAGTCATGCCCAAACTTCTGCACTTGCAAGATGTACTACTGTTAGGTAACAGGGCTTACAGGCACGTTCGTTTATGGCTACAAACCTTCTACAGGCCTTGACACGAAACCTCCACATTATGTTACGTACCACAGCGTCACCTTCAACTTGCCCAATATTAGCAGTACTATGATGATAGCATTCTGCTTAAACCAGAAAAGGTACAGACCCGTGCCAGGACATGGCATTCAAGCACGGAACATGCCGTGGATGAAACATAGCACAAACATAGAAGAGACAAAGGTCTGCAGCTCTCCAACATACCACACTTCCATTTTCCCCTCTTGTAGGAAGTGGGATTGCCTTCCCATTTAAAAACCTGTCGAGGCAAAACACAGCTCCTTGTGCTACAGCACGATTTAACCGTGCTTCCAGCACAATGCCTTACTATTCCTTTCAATGCTTTGCCTGTAATTTCTAGCAGAAAAGCCAAGACGTTCCTGATAATGTTTACATTCTCAAAAGAAAGTCTGTAATGTAAGATTCCACACTAAATCAGTCTGACAACACTGAATTTCCCTAATGCAAACATAGTCCATTTGTGATGACAGATGAGTCACACGCACTGAATACATATACAAAGTGCTCATGGGCAGAGGGAGCACATTATGGACTATTCAAGTCTCTCTTGCCCTGTAACATGGCATCTCAGTTTTTCTCTGGTCTGTTACCAAGCTTTGTTCACAATAAGCACCTAACGAGATTTCACTTTATTTGCCAAAGTAACGCACAGGTAAATTCTGGGACAAATTCTGCTCAATTTATATTTGACTGTATCTCAGTTCCATTTGATCTAATATGATGTCTCCAGATGTCTTTGAAAGTAACATCTTAGACTTTGTTTTGTCCTAAGGATTTCATTAAATTTTAAACAGATTTTCATTAAGTTTGTTGTTTCATTCTGGGAATCTTTGTTTTAAATAAAACATGGAAGAGAGAGTTAAGAATTAGTCCTTAGGTCATTCAATGGAAGGACATCATTCACTTTTGTTTTGGAAGGTTTCCCCACAACAGCAGATTGAGGCACTTTTAGGTTCCCTTTCCATAAGCGTGATGATTCCACAGCTTCACTGAGAAACTGATAGCAAGGAGTAGATGCAATTTTTAAGTGCCTCCAATTTAAAATCAAAGCTAGGTTTTTAAAATTTCTAAATTTCTGATTCTTTAGAACAACAAAAAAATCCACTGGAATAAAAATGTAGCAAGTTACCTTTACTCTGTAATATTGAGAATTTAGCTGTAAATTAACCCCTTAAAATAGTCAAGAAAATCAGGCTTTTTACATATATAGAAGAATCTATACAACGGCAAAAAATGTGGGAAAAAAATTGCTAACAAGTTTGCTCACGTTTTCACCTGAAACCACTCTATCAGGCTCAATGCATGAAAGGATTTACTGCATCCACTAACTCAGAACTGGCTATTAGCGTGTCAGTAATGACAACTCTGTCTAAATCAGCGTAGGTTTTCAAGTTCATAACTAAACAACCGACCCTGTATTTCCTCTGAAAATATGAATACCCATGAGCCACAAAAGAACACTTGACTTACAGCATACTGTCTCGTGCTGGCTAAGCACCCAAAAGTAATTATTCCTGCATGACTATGACCAAAGCTATTAATGTAGGACAACAGGTGAATTCCCAGCAAATGAAGAGGTTAAAATTTTCAGGGAGACTACATTCCCATTAGAAATAAGACTTCTAGTTTGATAACTGAGATAAATAAAAGGGTATGTATATAGCTGCAAGGTCCAAAATTTCTCATCTTTGTCATCTCGCTGCAAGACCCTAACTTTCAGCTCCCATTAATGTCAGTGAAAATTTATGCTCGGTATCAAACTTAAATCACAATTTCCCAATTTTAAGCCTGCAAAAAGTTTAATTTTGATCGCCATAAACCACACAGGAAGCAGTTTAGGAAACTTATTAATTTTTTGAGTAATGAGATATCTGGCTTAAAATTCTTCAAATTAATACAGGAAGAAATCATGTTCAGGTTTATCATTTGAGGGAGGAGGGAGAGCTTTTTTCCCCTCACTGATTCTCAGAAACACAGTTAAGGGTGTCTGAAAATGCCTAGGACTCTCCCTTAGCCATAGTGTTCCAGCTGGTAATAGAAAGACACTGCTGATGTTGAGCTCACGGAGTTAGTCAGAGGATTCATTACTGAATGATTCTGAAGTAGCTATAATGATTACAAAATCAAGTAAGCAGAGTACTTTATCCTAATGGGTCTCCTTAATCTGCGGCTCAACAATAAATCACAGCACTAGGAGAATTACAGTGGTCTTCCAATGGAAGTCTGTTATGTGTATTCCCACTAGAAGCTATTTAATATGCATGGCAGAAATACAGACATCCTAGCATCATAAACTTCAGAGCATCACAGCATCACGTGGCTCTCTTTACAGCCGCTTTCAGGGCTGACAGATCTGAGCAGTGATATAAAATCAATGCACCCATCTGGAAGAGCTTCATATTTGGGATTTTTTCCATCTATTACATGTCCTCCTGAAAGCACCAACGAGTATCTCAGGCTCCTTGTGAAATTCAGCAGTTACAATAGCAACAACTGGAGAGTTCCTGTTTACTGAAAAGGCTCAGAGAATTATTTACCCTGGACAACTTTGATTCAATTAATTTAACAAGCCTGTGCAACAACTATAACGACGAGGGGGTTTCATACTGGCATTTCTGATGGGGACCCGAGTTATTCAAGGTTAAAAAAAAAAAAAAAAAAAAAAGGGAAAAGAAACCCATAAAACCAGCCTGGAAGATAAGAAATTCCACGTGGGACCACTGTCCAGACACAGTAGTTCCATTTTGCCTAAGGTTCATGACTGATTAAAACACTAGTAATCTATTTCAAAAGACTGAGCAGACATTCACCAGTTCCTCATAACTTCTTCACCCAAGATGTTTTGAGGACAAAGAACGAGGTCTCGAACACATCCTGGGCTGGCAAATGTGCAAGTGTAGCCTGGTACTAGTATAGAGCAAAGCTGCCTCTCCAATGAGCTCTCTGGCACGTAGGAGCAGACAGAACTCCCACAAATTTCCCTATCGGCAGCCTTTCTCCATAGCTTTCGCTATTTCTCCCAGCTGTCTCCCTGAAAGGGAGACCTAAAGGAATAGGACATAGGACAAACATTTATAGGCTTTGCCAGTCCAAGTAGTTCTGCTTTGAACTTGCCCTGAACCAGAGAGTGCCGAGTCCTGCTTTTCAATACTAAAGGCCCTTTTTTGCTGCCTACATGACTATTCAGCTACCCAGATGCAAAGCTCAACCTTAATAGACTTGACCGGTATTTTGAGAGTCAGTTGAAAAGATCACATCCAAACTATCTTTTATATATGCGGTGTCATTTTGTGTTATACAGATCCATCTAAGCCAGGCTGTTTCATTTGTCCTGACTCATTTTCGTGTCAACTGATACCGTACCGCAATGAGACAGAAAGCTGTTTATATGGGAGGGACAGAAGAAATTCAGTCTGTACTAACAAACAGTTTCTTTTCCATTTCTAAACAAAACCAGCTTGATTTAGGTTTTTTTTCTCTATAGAGGCAGAAAGTTTCTTGCTGATAGATACTAGTAGCTTCAACGTTTCTATCTAAAAATGATGACTAGGGTTTTCCTATACCCTCACTAGAGGAAAGTACCCAATTTTCAGTCAATGCCAACAAGAGTTGGCGATCCACTTTCCTCAGTTACCTTACAAATTCAATCCAAAAGTTCTTTGGGGGTCATAAAAAAACGTACAACAAAGTTCTATTAGTTCTCACCAACCATATCTCGGGCCAATTATTTTTCAAACTACCAAAAAAATCCTAGCACAAAATTCCTCAGTAAGATGCCCAGTGTCATTCCAAAGAAAACTTTCACAGCTAGAATATAAACCTCTGATAGCTAGTATTACAATAGAAATTAAAAGCACTGACAGAATCCAGAGCTGCCAGAAGAAAATGCATTCTTACGATCCAAAGTCCCTGTTTACCTTCTAAGGTGCCCTGCAGCAAGCAATGTTAGGGTGGAATTTCAGTCGCCCGCAGAAGTTAAGTAACATGCTTGCTCAGCTCCAGCAAACACTCAGGTGACAGCATAAGGAGAAGATGTGACATTACTGTTACTGCATTAGAAGTCAGCCCTGTCTCCGACAGAAAGAGCGTTAGGGTTATTTTACTCTTCACATCATTTCTGGTTTTACCTATTAGATCAAACGAAATGGTCAAAAGTTTGCTTCTCAACTAGGCGATGCCAGGTGACTAAAAACCCGCCCAAAGCTGCATTGGTGTTTACAGTACCTTTTTCAGATTCAGTATCTGGCAGCCCCCCTCCAGGAGAAAACCAACATTAGAAGAAAACAGCCCCAGTTCCCAGATCACAACAGCCTTCAATGGGACTTGCCCACACCTGGACGGTGATACATAAAGAGAATCTATGTGTATTTAGGAAGTTGGAAGAACATCTCAGGCACACACATTAGGGCAATTGCTTGCTCCAGTGAGCCACAGCAAGTAAAGAAAGCAAACACCTCATGTTCTTTTGCTGAAGTGATCTGTTCTCAAAGCACAGAAACCGCCAAACAAAACTCCTTTCTCCCTTCAGGGAGCAGTAAACCTCCCCCTACCATCTGCTGGGTGCAGGATGTACCTACGTGTCATCGCAGCGTATGCTGCAGTCACAGTATCGCAACAATCCTCTACCCCATATGCCAACGAGAAAGATGTACGCAAAGAAACTGCTGCCTCACAGGGACTGGCGAGCGTGCGTGGGTGGGTGGGTGCTAGCAAAAAAGCGAGACTGAAAACAGACTTGCTCTTACACCTGCAGCTGGAGGTTACATCCCTCTCCCTCTTTCAGCTACAAGCAACTGAGCTTAACTCACCTTCAGGGGTCTCCTTTCCTGACAGCGCACTTTCAAATTTCTTTCCAATACGCAATCTTTTTGTTTCTTTTCTAACGCAAAACAGGAACCACAAATTCTCCTGACTTTTTTGCTCCAGCCTTCTGTCTTAATTTTTTCTCTCCTAAAGCTACTGATGTACGTGTATATTCAGAGTGTAAACACCACTTCTGTAAAACGTTGTCTGGGGATAATTAAAACAATATTGACTTTCTTAATCAGTTCAAAGACCTTTAAAAATCATCTGATGAACATTAACGTTATGTTCCTGGAACATGATTACGGATTTTTGAGTAGCCCATACAAACGGTAAGATGACCGTCTCCAGAACTGTGCCCCACCGGGTGATTTCTGCAGCTATGAATTATTGCGCTGAAGAGAGGGAAAATCAGTTTTCAAGTGAGCCGTCATTTACGCTTACGCAAGAAAGAAGAAAAGCAAGAGCTCATTGGTCAAAACTGAAGTCATGTTTGACACAGAAAGATGCAATGAAATCCCTTCTGGAAAAGGAGGCTATGACTTCCAACCCAAATACCCTCTTTGCCTCTTCTGCTTGTGACACGCAGATCTGCTGCTGCCCGGCACAACTGAAAGCCCCTCAGAGATAAAGGGGCCAAGTATCATATACACGTATGTGCACATAAACCTACCCCTACTAACCCTACTGAACAAAACTGCTTCTCCCCTAAACTGCAGACATATTTCCCTGCTCCACAAAGAACAGCGCTGGCTTATGCTTTCATAAGCACCAGCAGAATATAATAAACCCACAGATTTGATGAGTACCATTTTCCATTTCTGCTTATACCATATAACCCACTACGGAGATAGCTATTTTATTTTCTCCCAACATTTTCATCGGCTGTAGGACACTGCTTCCAACGCCAAAGCTGGCACTTGCAGTCCCAAACCAAGAACAGGAAAGTTTTCAATGCAAGGTCCAGGTTAGGCACACACACCAGTACGACAATGGTTTGTTGCTAATTTCAGCCTAGTGAGAAATGATATTTGAAGCAGGTCCCCAGGTGATGTAAGCTGTTACCTTTCCATAGCTACATTACTTTGCATTGTCCACAGGTCTCAACTTCTAATGCATTATAGGCTTTTTCCACTGGCAAAACCTGATTTCTATCATTTCTCTTACCAGTTAACTAGACATTGCAACCCCTGCTCTAAAGAAAAAATGCAAATGGGAATTCTCATCAAGGTTTTGATAGGGTTGAGGAGAGGGAAGGAATGAGGAAGTGACTTCGCAAAGGAAAAAGGAATTTTTCACGCTGGGAATTTAAAAAGGAAAAGTAAGTGACAAATTAAAAGACATTATTTCCTAAACAAGGTTCTTTAAATGCATCCAGAAAGAGGGAAGGCACAATGACTTGTGAAATTTATAAATGCTGGGTAGTTGTTAAACTGTTGTCCTGGTGAATGAATCCATGACAAATCCAACATCTCCTGCCAAGGCTCTGGCATATAGCCCCTATACCTGTGTTATAAAATGTTAATCATCTACTTAAGTCAGTGGTCGCGGATGAACAGCTACCATCGAGGAAGATCACTGAAACGGAAAATGTGGAACAGGGCAGCTCTTGTAAAGACCCTGATCTCCAAATAAGGTTGACACCAGATCACCTCCCACAACACAGTGAAGATTAAAGCACAAGTCTTTCACCAGCCAGGGCAGAGGATGGAAAGGAAAGACCTCTGAAGCAGAATTCGACAGCCAGCAGACACTCACACCTTCCAGGGAAAAAAAATCCACAGGCTGCAGGAAGTCATTGTGGACAGCCCGGAGCCTCCAATTAAAGCTCAAGAGCCCTGCAACTCATAGAATTGCCTCTTTTAGTTTATTAATTTGTCCATGTTTCTTCTGTGCTATCTAAAGTAAAGATGAGTTATTTCAAAATCTCTTTTTGCGACAAACACATGTGCCTGAACGTTTAGGAAGAGCACCCCACAGGTTCAAACCTGGAGCCAAAGGCTGTTCTTAAACATGCACAGACAACTGAGGACCACCACAACTTCACCGGTGGGCCCTGGACTGCTAGAATATGAGATCCCACTTACACAGAGGGAAAAAGAACAATTTCTGACCAGCAAGTGTACCATGAAAAAAGACAGACACGTACATACGCACAGAAGAGTTGAAGAGGAGGTAAATGGACAATAAACAGTGTACTTGCAGCCCACTGCGGAGATAGCTGTGACATTCCTATTTCAGGTAAGTATGGCAGATAAATCATCTCAGGGTAAGCAAAGACACCAGCTTCGTGCTTCAGTTACATCAGGTTAAACGTTAAGGCACAGTGCTTGATGTAAAAAAGCCTGCCTCACCACTGCTTAGATATTTCATGAAAAGGGACATAGCTACTTTCAGAAAGCAATGCCTGAAGAAACCAAGGGGGTGCCCCGCAGATGCAACTTGCTGCTCCCAGACATGGGGGTTGTGGGGACCTAAACTCCTGTCCAGCTCCAAGCACAGGGGGAACTGAAAGATGCTGCTTCTGCGAGACCAGCGATAGGTCCAAGCTGTAGGAGAAAAGTGCCTGGCCCCAGAAACAGGGCCAGCCCCACCACCCTCCGCCCACGCCCCCATCCCTGTGTTTATCTCCTGCATCTGTTACAGGACAACACACAGGCAGCTGTTGAACAAAGTTTGTGTTGTATGAATTTCGTCTTTCATACTATGAACAGCCCTTCAGTTGCAACTTGGTCAGTTGCTGCTTTCCTCATTGAAACACAGATGTAGCAATTAAGAAGGGCTGCATTTACCCTTCCCCCAGCAAAACCACAGTTCATTTCTGATGTGTGAATACCCTCACAGCACTCCTGAAATGTGAACACCTCTGAAAGGCAACAGCTTATAGAGCTGTTGAAGAGCTCTGGATAGGGGCCATAGGTTTCCAACTAAAGTGTAATTCACCTCTGCTCACAGTAGGGTAGGCGTATAGGTTAAGCGGATCCTTCCGGGTTTTTAAGAGATTTTAACACCCAACTCTCAGCACTTCCTCGTGATGAAGTTTTTAACAGAGCTGATAGTTGTGTAAGGATGTTAGAGCTGCACCAGATTTCTTTTCAGAGGTAAAAGTGAAAAAGGAACTAAAAAACCACTGATATGCAAACTGTACTGATTGCATGTACTATGTCAAACCCCTTATATTGAGATATACAACTAAGACAAATAAGTTCAAGTTTTCACTATGTGTTATTTGGTATTCAGAACAAGTTTCAAGTTGCTACAAACCACAATAAATGTAATAATTCTAGAACATGCCAACTCTCAGCTATGCCAACAGTGTTGTTTCCTTATGAAATGAGAGTTCATTTTCTCAGACCAAAATATGACATCTAGAAATGTTCTGTATGAGAACCACTAACATATAAAAGAAGAATTATTACATATTAAAATGTGTGCCTCGGTCCACAAAAAAAACCTCTTTACCAATTAAGAGACAAGAATTCACTACATCCTCAGGAGAATAATCTTCATCTTACATCTAAGCTTCTTTTACCTGGTACCATGAAAGAAAGAGCCTACCCCCATTCCTCTATATTATACTGCTATTTTCAAGGAACACAAAGAACGAACACACATGCAGCACATGCTTTATTCAAAAAACGCTGTGGTCTTCATTTTTGATCTTCAGTTGATCTCAGCTTTCCGAAACCCACAAGTGGAAGGGATTTCCTACATGAGAAGAATCTCATTATTATATTAATAAACCTTAACTGCATACCATTCGTGTAAATAGAGGGGTCTATTTTCCATCACCTTGCGCTTCCATTCATAGCCACACAAAGCAAGGATAAGTTGGATATTAAGCCCTACACACCGCATAAAACAATTATTCAGCGTTATGCACTTGCTCTAAACAGGGTTAAAAGACTGCACAACAGCACTGCAGAATCAGGCCCCCACTGCACCAAATGCCCCCAGTCTTTTCATCACTACTCTTTGAAGTCCTGGGAGAGTCACAGAATCTAATTGTATCTGTTCAATAAATAAAAATCATCATATATAGAGTATTAGTCAACTGATGTCTACAAGAATACATCCACCCTGCAATAGCAGGAAAAAGCGACCTCGATCTTGCAAGCCTCCGACACAAATAACTGATTTCCTCCCTACTACTCATGTCAATGTGGGAGACTGCAGAAGAGCGAATCAAGAGTGCAGACTGCAGGCTGCTCAACGAGGAACCCCCACAGCAGACTGGATAAGATAGTGTTCTGTAAAATATTCATTTTAACATTATACATAAGGGAGATTCATGCTGCTGTAAACTACAGTTTATACCTACGAAGTGTTATATGCATGTTATAAACAGAAATTTATAGCTTTGTTCCCTGGTGGAGCTGAGGATGTACTCCCAGGGTGAGTAGTGGCATTTAAATCATGCTATTAAAAAAAAACCCAAAACCAAAACCATTTTGACCATTGTAAAAGCTAGCAAGCAAAACCTTCAACTGAAATCTTCAATTCTGATCTCATTTTTCAGTAGTAACTTGTTATCCTTCTAAAGAAATTAAAGTGAAGCTCATTTTCCATTGCTAATTTCCCTAACCAGAAGTGCTCTGCACCTGCTAACATTTATTTTAAATAGTCACTAAATTAATTCAGAATAGAAGCTATCTAGAATTGGAGACCTAAAATTTGGAAAAAAAGCATTTTCTGTTTATTAGATTTCCCCTTTCATTTCTGAGTCAGCACAAACTACAGATGGAAAGAGAAATGGGATTGAAAAAGCATAAAATGAGGCTTTCTTTAAACTTCTGACAACAAAATGTACACAGGTAACTGCAAGATGTTATCAAGTTTATCAGAAGACTTAAAGGGATACTTTTTTATTGAACAAGAATGTGTTATATGCAGTCATGTCAGATACTTCAAATTGTTTTACTGTCACAAACTTCAGACTTTTAGCGTCAACGTTTTCATGCACTTTTTTTCTTCAGACACAGAACTTGAAACTAGCACTTTGTTTCTCCACTCTGATTACACTTGCCACTGAAATGAGCTAAATAAGCCAAACGTAATTATGTAAAAAACATCTCTGAAGCTGAGCAAGCAGCTGCCTCCAGCACAACACAGCTCCATACCTCCACCATTTTATCTCCTCATCTTTTGCTGGCGTTATCCCCTATCAGTCCAGCTCCTTGCAAGTGTTTATCAAAAATTACAGTTAATGCATACATTAGGTTGATGATCTGATTTATAATAGAGCTGATGGAAGTTGTATTTATACAATAGGTATCTGTCAACATGTGATTTTTTTGTTGTTGTTGTTATTATTATTTTAGGACCTCCACCACGACTGATTGCAGAGGACAATTAAAAAGATTAAAAGCTGAGCTATCTGAAGAGCTCCAACAATTCTTTTTTTTCCTTTTCTGGAAAAGGCATGTTGCTTGTTTGACTGACTGCTAAACTCAAAGTCTCTTCTTCTAAGATGGTCAAGTCAACTAAGGATTTCAATTAACTTGAATCCTCTTTCAGGCAGTTTCAAAAGGAAAAAGGGAAGCAAAATTTTTGGTAGAAGCACAAATACAGTACCATTTACTGTGGACTAAGTTAGGTCTTTTTATTCTGTTCATAATTTTCATTCAATCTCCAAGATTAAAAACATTTCCTTTCAAGAAAAGCTGCTTGGCTTGTTTGCTGCTTTACAGTGTTAAAAAAGCCCCGTATGTGTCTCATGAAACTTCCGAAGGAATCTGCCAGTCCAGAAATTCATCCTTACGTGCATTATCAGCAGCTGTTGCAAGAGACAACGTCCATGTTTTAACACAGACAAAATAAAAATTTACTGCAGATTGCTCAGCTGGACTTGTCCTTCCTTATTGCAGCGTCTACCAGACATGAAGTGTCATTTATCAAGTCACACTTTCCATTTAAACCAACTCCCACCTTAATTCACAGCCCCTGTGCTTACCCTCTCCTCCCCCCAGGGCTGAAAACTCTTCTTGGCACAAGCCAGCTGGCAGAAAGATGCAGACATGGACTTGATCAATACCTCTCACACGCATTTACTTTCATTGTGGCATGAATGACTCCTCATCCCCACCTACACTACCCTCCTAAGAAAAGCTAAGAAAAAAATAGTAATGTGTATTTACTTCTTTGCTAAGCAAAGGAAGAGGCTGCGCTGGTTGTGCGAATTTGAAAAGTTTGGGTTTGCAGCAGAAGCAAGCAAGACAGCCAAATGCCATAAAGCAAGACTCGCAGCAAATCACGTTCCTACAATAACCGAGTAACAGCTCACCTACAACTACTTCCACATGAAACATTGAGAAAAACCCTGAATGACAGGAGACACTGAAAGGAAACAGTGTTTCTAACCATAGTTTAACACACAAAAAAGTTTCTACGGAGTTCTCTTGGAGGTTGTCGACAGCATACCATGATGCTGCCACTCGAGGTGAGAGCCATCAGGTGAGGTTGCAGTGTTTGGCCAGACACCTTCTTCTCATTCTGAAAAGCTTTCTTTTCAGTGAGTAAATGGTTTGTAAGCAAATGCGTCCAGAAGGCACAATCCTCCTCCGGAACAGATTCTATAGAGATGACATCCTTAGCTTGCACGTTTGTCCTGTCACTGGGATTTCTTCACCGAACACGTTCTTTTACATGCAACCTTCCAAAGTTATATACAAATGCTAAAACCACAAAATTATCCCCCCGTCTGCTTCTCTGCTCCCCTCTGGGCACATCACAGCACCACTAGTAAGGAACCCCCCAGACAAATTCTGCTGTCGGATCCATCCGTGCTCTCTTATGTCAGGGCCCCACACTTGTAAAACTCAGTTTAACCCACGATGCAGCTGACAGCAGAAAAGACCAGCAAGGGGAGCTCAAACCAGAGCTCCAACACTGCTGCACGCGGCAGTGCAGAGCCTGGCTCAGCTTCTCTTCAGCTGTGCTGCAATAGTCGTGAGCAGGCACACGCCGGGGCCGGGACACAGCCTCCCCTTACACGCTGGCTTTTCAGAGCACAGCCCAACTTACAAGGCCAGCGTAGGGAGCACCTCATACATACACATACATCAGGTGTGGATGAAGTCACTCGGGTCTACTCCCATCACCCACATCCAACTCAGCCATACAAGGCAAATCAATCACGTGCTGCTCTGGCACAATGCTAAGGGAAAGACTGCTAGAAAAATACCCACATGAAATCCCTTCCCAATGCCATCTTAATAGTGCAGTTTTGACAAGCCACAGCTTGAAGCTGTGGTCGCGTTTTCCTTTTCACTTAGCTGATAACACCGCTACTCAGCACACTCACTTATAAAACCCGGGGCTCTTCCATGTTACCACCAGCTTCCTCCTCCTGGTACTATAATCAAGGTATTAAGGCTTCTTTTGCAGCTGCTGCATGCACAAGAGGCTTCGGTATCTTCTGAAGAAATAACTGTCCATCTGTTCCTCTTTGTTTCCCCTGCCCAGCTTCTTGCCTCTCACCTTGTCTACAGACTTAAAAGGAACAAGTCAATAAAATAACAGCAACATGAAAAAGCTCCAGTCCAAGACCAGCTACACTTAGAGGCTGGGTAACGGTTTGGGGAACAGACCAAAGCTGTTCTTGGCTCTAGTAAAGAAGGCTTCATTCATGCTAGCAAACAGGTACACAAACCCAACTGAAAGGGACTGAACTTGTCACAAGAGCGCCATTTTTGTCCCACTCCATAGATTATTCTCTCCACGTTAGCACGAGCGTATCTGTTTTGGAAAGACAGATAGTGAGAGATGCATGCAGCGGAACACAAACCCACTAGCTCAACACACGCACCCAAGGGATCTCTGTTACATGAGTGACCCACAGAGAGCTCCCAGCCAGGCCAGCTACAAGCGCCAGTGGAACTACCCTGTACCACTATCCTTCTGAGCACACCACCGACTCTGCAAAATATGGGCCAGCCCTTGTTTACGGAGGGAGTGCAAAAAGGCCAGTGAACACAGCTCCCACCAGTCTTAACGGAAAAACAGCATGACACAGACTACATGCAGAATACACTTTTACTTTTCCTCATGATCTGGCATAAAGAAGGGAAAAAAAAAAAAAAAAAAGTTGTGTTCTTCAAGACGACAGTGTAGCAGATAGGAAATTTCAACTTGCACCTCCAGAATCCCAAATCGGTGATTCAGAAAGATCCTCCTCCCCAGCTCCAATAAACACAACTGTACCAGCAAAGCCATGAGGCAATAGCTCTCAGTCTTCATCTGTCAGACAGCTGCATCAATGCTTTACAGGCACCAAGTTTAACAAACAGAGCAAGTGTCTCACACGTGTGTCTTCAAATTTCAAATTTTTTGAATAAACTGTTCATTCTGAAGCCACAGAAACTGCAGGAACCGAAACGACGGTAGTGGCCGCATCGCTGTCCTTGTCATCTTCCAATTCAAAACTGATCTGAGACAGCGGCCTTCTGCAAACATAACACGAGCTCTGCAGCTCTATCACAGCTATGTGCCACCAACCCACAAGTACTAACTGCCTTGAAATCACTCATACGCTACCTCTAGTGTTCGATTTCTATCATGCTTAACCGAGCCAACTCCATTAGTGCTGTCAGGAGTGGCACAAGCCAGAGAATGAAACAAATCCTGTTAAAGGTTCTTTTCCATCTGTAATTTCCATGGTTGCCTGAGCGGTTCCTGCTTTCTCAGAGAAAACAGTCACCCAAAGAAACGTGCATGAAGCAGCGTTACAGAGGAAGATGCACCTAGCCCACAGGTTTGGTACATTGCATATGATATTTTCCCCATCTGAGTCAGAAACCATGTGGCTTCAGTACTTGTTCCGAGATTGCTAGCTGAAGCCACAGAGCCTGTCCTTTGATCTACATTCAATTCCAGCGAATAATCAAAAGTTGTTACTGTAGTGCCTATGAAATAGAAGAAATACTGAAATACTCACGGAAAAGCAAGCAAAGGCCCGTTCCCACAGCAAACGTCACTCAGACAGGAAAGCGGGCACATCTTCAGACATGACAATGAACAAGAGACAAGATAGCTCCTTGTTCCAAGAATGACAAACTTGAGTTCTTCAAGTTTTACTGGGTTATAAATGCCAGCTGTATACCTGCATCAGCTTTGTGTCTGCTCCGAGTTCTACTGCAGAGCAATCCTCTTGTACCGCTAATGAAATCTACTACAGTTAGAGAAGTTGTTTCTTAATAAAAACACAACAATCTTACTAAATACAGAGATAAAGACAAAATCGAGGATACTAGGAACAAGTTCTTTAAACAGGAAGCATCTAACCTAGAATATCCCATAGTCTTTATGTACAAACGCTACGGCAAGATATTATCGAGACCCGCACTAGCATTTCAAATGCACAGCAGCAGTGAAAGAAAGAGCAGAGAAAAAAAACCAGCAGAATGCCAAGAAACCACAAAAGGCCAAAAAAGATTTTGTGACTGACATGCCAATAGTAATCAGTGACAGATGAAACCCCTCACCTCTGATACTGCCCTTACCGAGCTGCAATGCTCGGCAGAAAGTGACCTCCCATACAGTTCACTGAGGTTGGAATCTAGACAAACTTTTCCAACTGCTGTTAAGACACTGATGCTCCATAGTGCGTTATTAAGAGGAGCAAACACATTTAGCCTGCTTCAGCTTCCTCCCAAGCCACCCACCAAAAACATTCGCCTCCAGCAACTCCCCCTACATTCCCTTCTTGGGGCTGAAAAACTTCCAAGACCCTGAGTCCGTGTTGGAAGGCCAAAGGAACCACCTGCCACCAGTTATTTCCAACATACCTAGCGGTCACGTGTCACACACACAGAGCACATATCCAGCTTTGCTGGAGAGCTCCAAGGGAAATAAAAACCCAGGCTTTCCCCGACAGCTGCCGCATGTTGCCTCCCAGCCTACGCTAACAAATCCCTGAGCAAGTCTGCTGTGGGATTGGAGGCAGGTACAGAAGCACTCCAGAAACGTAAAGTTGCTCAGCCATTTTTTTTTTTAGCCCAGAGTACTGAAGCAAGGCAGACAAGTGTTACAGAGCAAAACACTGTTTATAAATTGTTAAAAACTGTGATTCTTGTACAAAGTTATTCATGGACTATGTACATGCAAAGAGGAAGACTATAAAAAAAAATACTTTGGATTTATAAAGAAGAGTCAGCGTACACAGTACTCACTATAATCAGCTGAGAGGAAAAGGTGTTAAATTGTCATTAATACCTTATTAATTCAGGGGGAAAAAAAACCCACAGAGCATACCCTGGCATTACAGTAACATTTTACAAAACATAACCTCTGTCCTGCCCAGAACGGCACATTTGTGATTCATATGGCTTCCAAGAACCTTGAAATCTCTCACATCTTTTCACACACCGGACAAAGGAGCCCCAGTTAGAAGCAGGCAGCGCTGTGCTGAGAAGGAGACTGGTTGGGTTCAAAGGCCCAGAGAGAATTTCTAACCTCTCCGAAGGCAATATTTATTTTGCTGCTGTTTTCCAGCAGGCTGAAGGCTCACAGCTCTGTGACCTGCTCCAAGATCAGCCATCCCACTTGCAGGGGTGACAAAAATCAGGAACTAGAGTCAAGTTCAAGAGCACCTTCTCAAACACTTCCCCAGCACAACACATGCAAGCTTACCTACCTGAAACAACAAGCCTTCGTAGACACAGGCACCTGCAGGACAAAAAAAACAAACAAAAAACCCAGATTAGAAGCGAGTAACACCAGCACACTCTCCAGTGAACTTGCTAATAACAGTACGAGCAGCACTGAACAGCCACCTGTGGCCATGCACTTGCCAGCAACAAAACTAATGCAGTTTTGGTGCAGCAGGGCAACTTCTGGGTAAGCTTCAGACTGCAGTGTCAGGGACCCTGGCCAAGATGGACTCAAGAACTTGGAGAGTAGCACAAAAAAGGCAGACACAGAAGGGGAGACCTGCCAAAATAATGCAGCTGATATTCAAGAAGGGGTTAGCACATGCCCCTGCAGCACCTCACCAGACCACTGATGAAGCATCACAGCATTATAATTGCAAGAAGTTGCCCAATCTTTCTCAGACAGAAGTCAAGGACACAGACAACAATCAAAGAAAGTGCGAGAATGCAAGGCAGTAAAACAGCGGCGGACACTAACCTCGCAAGGACCTGACTGCACCATCACCAATAATCACCCACTTTTGAAGAGGGTTAGTATCGTAACCCATTCCCACAGTCACCTCACACTCTCTTAAACAGGTGACAAATTCAGACATTTGGTGCCACTCATGTGAGGGGCTTACGTTCGCTCCCTCCACTGTCCCAAAGGCTGCCCCCGATAAGATGGTAATTCTCACAATATACATACAAGATAAAGCTCAGAATTGTAACTTTGAGTAATTGCCCGAGCTCTCACTGAAATAAAGGGAAGCCACAGCTATTCAAGGGCAAAATATGGCCCTTAAAAATGCAAGGTTACACGGCATTTAAATTGCATGCTAAAGAGCAGCCTCTTCTCTGTACTCCTATAAATCCTTTTACCATTTACAGAAGAAAAATAAAGCACATGAATATACACATAAAAACGCAATCACGGCGAGAAGAGCGGGTGTGAATTCCCGCTCCTAAATCACTCCTCCGTGGGCAATGGGTCACATTTCACCCAGCGACAGGCTCACGGGACTCCTCCTGCTTCAGTCTTCCTAGTCCTCACCGCTGACACTGCCGGCTGAGAGAAAGGTTCTCCAAGCAAGTGATAGAGATATACACCCATTCAAGCATACTTTATATATTCTACTCCAATAAGTCAAATAAAAGGTTAGAAAACAAAACCATTAATAAGTTGAATGACAGTTCTTGCAGTGATTTTCTGGGAAACGGCCATTCTCCAACAACTACACGGATCTGTCTACTGAAAATGTGACAAAAATATGAAATCAAAAGCAACCCAAGAAACTTAAAGCTGAAAAGAAAAGAGAACGCGGGAAAATCTGCCTCAAGGGACCACCCAGAGAACTAAGAATTTCCTCGTCGAAGAGCGGTGCTTCCCATAAAATGCAAATTAGACAAATTTGTACAGAAAACCTTGGAGCTACACTGCTTCGAATCAAAAGCTCCTCCTTCGAGCCGGTCTTCAGCTCAGCTACAAGAGGCTGCAGAGGCACCGTCAGGAATTATTTTCCCTTGCCAAAAAGATGAGCCACAAGAGCCCAATCATGTTTCTCTCAAATTCAGCAGATACCTTTCTACTCATATTGACAGTAAACAAATCGAGCCCTACCCATCACATGCACAGACTGAGCACCAAAGAGGACGAACATGCTGAAACACTGGGTTTCACTCTCACATCCGCGTAGTACCCCACACACCACCGCACGAACTGTACGGTTAACCACTTCACATTTGACAAGTGAGCTCTGCACGTTCATGGTGGTGCCAAGTTACTCTAATGCAACTAAGACTCAGACTCTCAGCAATTACCCGTTCATTTATTTACTTGTCTTTCATAACAACTTGTGTTTACAGAAAGAAAACCCAACCCAAACACTTGACCATACCTCGACTTCATGCTACTGCATTGATTTTCAAATACCAATTATCTTCCTGCCCCCCACATCTCTCTCCTCCCCCACACTCTTCTTCTGGTAAGAGAGGATAATTTCAAGGTTCATCATCCAGCTGCACCTCAAAACTCAGTGCAAAACACAAGATCACATAACGTTGGAAGGCATGTGGGGAAAAAAAAAAACCACGCCAAACTTAATACCAGTTAATTAAGACCACCACATCTCAACTGTTTTACTCCTAAAAAAGGGCTAGCTGCCCTTTCTTCTTTTGCTCACTAACAGCTCCTTTAGTTCCTTAAAAGTACCAATGTAACGAAGTAACAACGATTTGACCCCCTAAAATGTGAAATATGGTATCAGAGCCTCCACTGAAGATTTGAAAACCTTAAGGAAACAGGGAAAAACTATCAACAACAAAAAAACCCCCCAGCATTTCCTACTTGTGCTTCAAGAGGCTGTAATTACATCTAGGGCCCTTTGTGCCAGACACTATAAACACATCGTGAAAGAGCAGTCATGTGCCAAAGAACTCACCACCGACGGGGCCAGAGCACAGAGGAAGGACCAAGGCAGCAGGGCGAGAGCAGCTGCCTCAAATAGCTCAGGCAGGCAACAGCAGCAATGAGACAGACCTTCAAAAACTTCTCTCTCAGCTCTACAGCCCACTGCCTCCACCACGCTCTGTAGAGACAGGCTCACGCCAGCCCATGCGGGACTAGCACGCAAACACAGAAAGTCTGATTCTTCCTCTCCATTAAAGCAACGGCACATGTCACTCCCTCACAAGCTACCAAGGGGGATACTAGGATATAACCCATCTTTACAGGACTTGGAAAATCCTTAGTTGCAAATACCTTCTAGGTATTTTTTTTATTCCCAATTCTGAGTGAGCCCAAGACATCGCATGATGCACGTTAAGCAACATCGCTCTTTATTATAGTGCCCGGCTTTGCATGCAACTCCAAGTCTCCACTGTGATTAACAACTGTTTGCAAAGCTCACCTGAAAGGGTTTCCTCAAATGATCATATTGCCTTTTACATACAGAAAAAGGTTGAGAAGAAACCCCCAAACTTTTTGCCTTGGTATTTTTGTGTTGGGCGTCTTGGATGCAGGAGGTTGGTCGGGCAGTTTTCTGGGTTTGGGGGCTTCTGGGTTTTTTTGTTTTGTAGAAGTTAAGTCTCTCAGAGTACTGCCTAGCAAGTTAATACCCCAAATTCATATCTAACAATTCCTCAACTCACACACACATAGCTGTTTTTAGCTACTGTTATTCACTAAGACAACTATATCTAATGGGAATCACAGTGTTACCGTAGGAGCAGCATTTGGGGAGTCCGCCACTTTGGAAACCAACAACCTACAGTCGCATGGTCAAAGGAAAAGCTGGAAAACAACCCAAGTGCACGAGCGCGGCCACACTGCACTCCCAAACTTAAAACATCAGTAATTTTGCTGTTGGACAGCATCGTAAGATCATAACCTTGCACTTTTTACAAGTCTGTCCAGAAGTCTTTTTTAATGACAGAAGAAACCAAAGCTCGATGCCTGCTAAGGCACTCTTGGAGCACTCTTACAGCAACATCCACACACACCAAGTTGGACTCAGCCCTCTTCTCCTAAAACAAGGAAAGGTGGATGACTGCTACCTACTCTCCACTTCCCCGCAGCTCCTGTCACAGCTGCCCAGGCCGGCAGACTACAAGCCCGCACCACAGCATTTCCGAGTCCCGGAGGCAAGCGACTTAACCCTCACCACCGCCACGAACACCCGTGGAGGGTGTGCCAGGGCAGCTTGCGGGCCGAGTCTGCCCCGAGCCCTGCCGCTGACTGACCCAACTCAGCCCACCTCACGCGTGGGCGTTGGGTGGGTTTGGATAACTAAAACCCACGAAAACCTTTTCGGGCAACCCTACCCTCAGCTCGGCAGGGGGTTTACTGCTGCCCCGGCCTGCCTGCTCCCCCTCCCGCCGTAGGGAAAAGGCACCGAGGGTGAGGGAAAGCCCCGCAGCCCCAGCCCGACCGGCGGCGCCCCCGGGCCAGCCTCCCGCCTCTCCCCGGCTCCGGATGCTCGAAGCGGGACACGCTCCTCCACCCCCGCCGCTTAACGCCCGCCAGCCCTCAGCCGCTTGTGCGCTCCCCATCGCCACCACCGAGCGGGAAG
>WAAD01038348.1:419795-628891 GCA_013389945.1 Fregata magnificens | reverse complement strand
ATAAGCAGTGGAGATTATGTTCAGGGACAGCAACAAGAACAGTGTCCCTATAATTATGTGATAAGTTTGGGAGAGGATTCAGAAACTGACACCGAGGGAGACAGTGAATCCTGTTCAGCAAGAGAACAAGAATGTGAGGTAAGAACATCCTGGTGTATCCTTTGCTTCCCTGTCTCTTAAGAACCTATTCAAAAACCTAATTCTGAGTGTCGTCGGGTGGGGTGGGGTGGGGAGGGGGGGGTGGTTGCTTGTTTTAAAAATCTGGGAAATGAAACTTTAAATAACTATTCAAAGTTTATATGGAAGATCACTGTTAATTCAGGGAGACTTAGTATTTTTTGGTAGGATATTGAAGTGATAGATGCGTAGGTATTAGATCTCTTCAGATATTTTTCTGGAACAACTTTATCAGAAAAGGTTGAGAGTCTTAAACCAAGGCATGGGGGTTCTTTTTCAGAAAATTTTTTTTTGTCTACTTCGGCTAAACTTAAAACTCTAAACTTCTTGGAACCGTTGTTTTCTAGAAACTTAACAGTTTTCTTGGTTTTATTCTGAGTTGTGGGGAGAAGGTGGGAGAAAAATGATACTTCAAATTTACTGTGAAATGAAAATTAAGCTTTCAGGATGGCTTCAGTAGCTGTGTATTTAAGATTGCTTTAATAGTATCGCCTTCTCTAAAACTGTTATATTTGTTCCTCCAACTGCAGAAATTATTTGGCACTTCTTTCCTTTATGTCATTGCTTTGGTAGTGTTTTAGGCAGATGCCATACATAAGTAGCCTAATCCCAAAAGATTTTACTATATACCTAGAAAGATTTCTGTCACAGTTCTTAGAACTGTAGAAGTGCAATGTGACTCTGCGTATGATGGATCATTTAATGTCATGAAAATTCAGTTCTTAAAGCACTACTTTTTTTCTTTTCAAGATGCAGGGCCTTACTGAGACTTAAAATATGTGGAAGCTACCATCAATTCAGAAAGTAGGCAGGCCACACAAAAGGCCAGAATTGGCTAAATACATTCCTCACCTTTACGTTACAAAGAAGTAGATGGCATCATTGCTGAGGGCAATACTTTGTCCTTTTTTTTTTTTTGGCCTGTTTGTCACCAGTGATAGACAAACACAGAAAGGGTTTCTGTTTGCTTTTTAAACTAAGTTCATATCATAGCAAGGTAACATATCCTGCTACTTAATATACTCAAATGTAAGGATTAAAGTAAAACATCTTTAGTTGGATACTTCATAAAATGTTGCAATTATTTTGTAAAGGTAAAGGTGTTTTTCAGTATTAATCAGGACTTAGTGATCTATGTATGTTTCGGAAGCTCCTGCTTCTGTAGCTCAGGTGTACAGACAGTAGCAAGAGCCTGGTCCTCTCTCTTCTCCAGCATTAAGAATTACAAGACAAATATTGTAACTTCTATATTTTAAGTAAATGCCTGTTTCAGATGAACTTTTTCTGCAGAAAACGATAGGTATAAAAATGTATGCAGGATGCAGTCTTAATAGCAGCTTAGGGGAAACTTTAGACTGTATTAGTGATTCTTGACACCTGTTTTGTGCACCACCTAACTGTAACTTATTTTTCTGGAGTGTATCACGTAATTATTTGCTGCACGCACAGATAGATTTCATCCTACTCTGAATATGCTTTTGAGAATCTAGCGTAAATGTGCAAAGTAGTCAGTTGTTTCGCCTGTGCTTGAACTCATCTAGTTGAAACCCCTGGGCTTTGTCCACCTCACCCGTTGGCTACATTAGCTTGCTCTTGTCTCTGAGATTTAGGAAGAAAGATGGGTTGTGTGGTAAAGAATGCTTCAAATAAAAACTTGAATTGGTCTGTTGGTGTTTGTGTATATCAGTTTCACCTTTGATTTACAACTGTATCTTACATTCTAGGTAAAACTGCCATTTAATGCACAAAGGATTATCTCACTTTCCAGAAATGACTTCCAGTCATTTCTGAAAATGCATAAATTAACTCCTGAACAATTGGACTGTATTCATGATATCCGAAGACGAAGTAAAAATAGAATTGCAGCACAGCGATGTCGTAAGAGAAAACTTGACTGCATACAAAATCTTGAATCTGAAATTGAAAAACTGGTATGTATAAATATTCATTACTGTTGACTTCTCTAAACATCTTGACTGGACATCTGGCAGTAGTTTAAGAATGAGGTGGCTTACTACTTTTTCCGCTCAAGCTTAGAAAACTTTATCAGTCTTAGATGACTTCTTGATAGCAGTTCCAGATTTTCTGTGCTTTACTCTAAAGTACACACATTTTTCCTTCTGAGGACTTGTTTCCATTCAAGTAAAAGTGCATCACAGCATTATTTTTGGTGAATGGTGTTTCTGAAGCCCGTTGGCTTTGAGCTTAATTGTACAGAATGATTCCCAAACAATCATCCCACTCTTATTTTGTTTTCTACCTCTTTCCCCTTTCTTGCTTTTGTGCTTTTGTTCTTCAGCTCGTGGTATTCCTCATGATCAAGTTTACAGTTATGCAATTGTTAGTTGTGTAAGTATTGTTCTTGTAACATATCAACATGGGCTGGTGAACTGTTTCCTGAGTCTTGAATCTTCAAAAATGAGACCCTTGCAGAAAGGCGGAAGATACAGCAGAACTCAGGAAGCTGCTTGCCTTTTTAGCAGTTGTATGAAGATTGTAGCTGAGGAATTAATGCATTCAGATTTCTCTGCAGCCCTCTGTTAATACAATTTCTCCTTCTTAAAAGGCAATAGAAAGATAAATATGTAAGTTAAGAGAAATGTGGATAATCTGAAGTTCTTCTGGCAAGAAAATAATTGTGAGTGGCTTTTTTTCTGGTCTTTGTTTCTAACCCTCTCATCTCAGTTTTATAGTTGGTCGTACCACGTGCACTAAATAGTTCAGTTGTTTAGGATTACTGTACTCTTAATTCTTGTTTATAGAGCGTTTTAGACTTCATGTTCATGTACATGAATTTGGTATCTGCATTAGCTAGGAATATATGCAGTCATGTTGCAACTTTCTCCTTATGACTTCAGAGTGAAAAGGAAAATCAAATTAGAGCAAAGTGCCATGGGCTAGAAACTTGTTTTCCTGAAGCGGTCCGTCATTTTTCACTACATACACTTCTACTTCTGCAACAAAGGAGATGGACTTTGAAGGAAGGCCTGCAGTGCCATACAGCCCTGATGAGTTGACAGAGCAGGTCATTCAGTGTGCTGAATGAAGAAGATACTCTGGGAGGGAGGGAAATTAGGTGATGGTGTTAATAACAGTTATATTGTTCTGACTAAAGAGAGAAATTGCATTTCTGACAGTTCAGAACTTTCTGCCTGGTTTTGTTGTCATATTGTCATTTCTGTTTGTTATGTAACTTTGTTAACATTGTGCAACACTTAGGGAAAAAAATTACAGATTCATCTGCAAGATTAGACCTGTAGTTGACGAAGTGATAATCATAGTATAATATCTTTTCTTCTGTGGACTTGTGCTAGAACAGACTGAATGTCTGCTGTTTGACAGATACCACTGTGCAAGGTCTAGACAATGAGTGTTGAGAATTGTGGGGTGAGGTCTGAGTTATGAACCATGCTCTAGCCACAAACGTGTTCCAGTCGCTTATTTTTTCCAACTGTGCAGGTAAGTTTCTTCAGAACTTCCTGAAAAGACCTTGTTTGGAGCTGTTGAGCGTGTCTGACAGCCACTGATGTTATGCACCATCAAACTTGTGTAAGTCATGCACAAATACAGAAACTTTAAGATCTGTCTGGGCATAATTTACAGGTCAGTGGAAGAAAAGAGACATCTGTGAAAGGCATTGTGTGGTACATCCAGGTTGCTTCATGCATGATGACTCCTGCCTTGTTCCTGCTTCTCTGGGTCCATCATGTGTCTCAGACCTGTTGGTCTTTGATCTTCTCATGGTATCCTCTGTAATGTGGCTTTGAGAGAGGATAATACGGTGTAGCTATAGTTTGAAAACTCTTGACAAGTAGCTAGCACTCTCTACTGTAGCCTGTTAGGAAATATTATTTGGTTAAATTCCTTATCTTTCCAGTATGTGCAGCATGTTGTCTTGTCTTAATTTCTATTTGTTGTTGCTTATCAGGTTTTTGTTCTCTCAGATTAAAAGATTTGTGGTGTGTTTCTTGGGAAAGTCCTATATCTGGAACAGACTAACCCCCTGCATGAGTAAAGGCTGGAGACTGACTGGCTGGGGAGTAGCTCTGCTGAAAAGGACCTTGGGGGTCTGGGCAGACAGCAAGCTGAGCATGGGTCAGCAGCATGTCCAGGCTGAAAAAAAGGCCATCAGTGTCCTGGGCTGTATTAACAGGAGCACAGCCAGTGGTTCGAGGGCAGTGATTGTACTCCTATACTTAGCATATGTAAGACTGAATCTTTCATCCAGTTTTGACCCCTCCCAGTGCCAGAATTATATTAACAAACTGGAGCAAGGTTAGGAGAAGGCCACTGGGATGGTCAGGCCTGGAGTACGTCTCCTATGGTGAGAGGCAGAGGAAACAGGGCCTCTGCTTGGAGATGAGATGACTCTGGGGACACCTAATACTCACCTGCCCATACCTGTGGGGAAGTCCTCAAGACCATGTAGCCATTGAGTGGAAGATCTTCGGCTTCCTGGGGGGTGGTACTTCACAGCAGGAGAACAAGAGACACTGTCATAAACTTAAAATGGGATGTTTCAACTGGATATAAGGAAACACTTTTTTTCCAATGGGGACAGGCAAGCAATGCAGTAGGTTACCCAGACAGGCTGTGCATGCTCTATCCTTGGAGGTTTTCGTGACATGACTGAGCAAAGCCCTGAGCAGCCTGATCGTACCCAGAGCTGACTTTGTTTTGAGCAGAAGGTTGGACTACAGACCTCCTGAGGTACCTCCCCACCCAAGTGATTCTGTAAAATTGAAAGTCTTATGTTAAGGTCTACTTATATCAAAGCAAAATGCTGTTGGGTACTGAATCTAACTGTTATCTAGGAAAATTAAGTTTGGTAATTTCCCATTATCTTCTGTACTGATAATGTCATTTTTGACCTCCATATAGTCTTTGCTTATTAATCTTTCAGGTGAACCTATGTGTTCTTGTTGTTCACTAATGTTCCATGTATGAGAATACATGTGGGCCACTCAAGGAGATGTTAGCTTGTTAGAAACAGCTCTTTCAGAGCACCTGTGTATATTCACATTTCTCGTACTTTCTCACTTCAAAGCTTTAAAATGAGGGTGCTTGTGAGGGGGAGCAGAGTAAAGGACAACTGGCCTCAAGAAGCAGTACTTCCCTGAAGATTCTGTAGCACAGGAGGAGGATGCGTCAGTGAGTGACGTTGTAAGCTGTGATCCAAGAAATGTAATTGAGATCTTGTTATATATACTATCGCAGGGAGAGGAGGTGTGTGAACTAAATAGATTCTTCACCAGAAGAGTTAAGAGCTCTGAGTTTGATGATTATTATGACCTCAAAACTAGCTGGCATTACTTTGCAGTATTAGTATAATGCTGCTAAAATAAAACAACAATATTTAAATGTATTAATCTGTCAACAACTTCAGAAGGGTGTGTGGATCTTACACTGGAATAACTATTTCTGAATGTTGAAGTTTGTGTTAAACAGCAGTACAGATAATTTCATCAGTCCATAATACATAGCTGAGTGCCTCTACATACCCAAAATGTACATAGGGTGATGTCAGATTAGGAGATCTGGCAACAGCTGCTCCCAGTATGTTGACAAGTAGAAGTTTATTAGCAAAGCACTCTTTCTAATCATTTTAGGCAAAAAGGGCTAGCAACAACAGCTTCTCTTGCCAAAATGCCACTTAAAGTTAGTCAGTTCTTTCAAAAAGACGTTGTAGAGGTTGCAGTATGAGTTTCTCCTGCAAAAGGGGATGTGAGGAGGACTGAAAATAATTAAACTTTCTAAGAGTGAATTGACATAGCAATAGTGGTAACACACAGTTGCTATGATTAAAACTTATTTCTTAAAAACTGTTGAAAGATTTGTATGTCTTCAAAACTCTGCCTCTTTTATTAATTAATTATAGAAGTCAAAATGTGTGGCATATTTGTGTTTGGGGTTTTTTTGTCCTTTTCTTTCAACTGCTTCATTATGGTCTTGCTTGTTTCCCATCCTTCTTTATCATTTCCTGATTTTTCTTTATTCCAGATGTTGCTTGTTTCCATCATTAGACCTCTCAGTTATCAATGTCCTTTCATCTTCAGCCAGTTGTATCAGAAGTCTCAGAAAAATTCATTACATTGAAGTAAAAGCAAAAAAAAAAAAGCTAATTTTTAATGAATGGTACTTTTTTCTACTTGATATTCATTAGTGAGTTGCCATCCCTTTTGCTGCCCTGTGTTTGGAAAATCCTTTTGCATTATGTAGCTAGATTGTAAGCTCGTCAGAGCAAGGACAGTCTTATTTCATGTCTGAGAGGTATCTGCCACTCTTAAGCATGTTAGCTGTGTAAATAAAACTCAAGCGTTCAGCTGGTATTCTCCTGTTCCAATAGTAGGTTACCTACCTAGTGGCACCTCTGTTCTTGTCTCTTCAGTTCACTAATCTGTCAGTCCTCTGTCACTCTACTTTAAATTCTTTAACTTCCAGTGTTCTAGTCAGTGCCTTGAAACGAACCAGATTGCTGCATGTCCAGAGAAAATATTTTGTTTACAGTTTTAGCATGTTTTATTTCTTTAACTTTCCTGTATTTTCTGTTTACTTTAGAAACTCTTAACTCCATTGTTTCTTCTACAGTGGACTTGGCGCTTCTTGAGAATTGAATTTATTTTCATCTAGCAGAGTAGTATGAATAGTGAAAATGTGATGTCTGGTTTTCAACATTTAACTTTTAAAATATAAATCTCTGTGAAGACTTCTCTGCTTAAGGTTTTGTTGACGTAGTGGTAATGGTTTAAATGTGTTACCCTGTAGAATTAGTGTTTCAGAAATATTTATAATAATTGAAACTAGGTTTTGTTTATTCAATAACTACAAATTACTCTTTTGGCTGCCAGCGTGAGTTTTGAAAAAGTTGTATGTCTGAAAAATCACTTCAGATAGCTGAGCTGATGATGCTTCAAGAAAGGTTAGGATTGTCCTTTTGATAGGCATTTGATGGTGTTGGTGTTTATTTTCTTATTGCCAAATTACTTCTGTTTCCGCAGACCAGTTTATTTACAGTCTTGTTTTAGCTTTGTTAGGAACATAACAAACTATAGCTTTGTGTTAAAATGCGGACTAAAAGGCTATTTTTCTTCTTGCAGCAAAATGAGAAGGAGAACTTGCTGAAGGAAAGAAACCACATTTTGTCAACTCTGGGTGAGACAAAGCAGAATCTGACTGGACTTTGCCAGCAGGTGTGTAAGGAAGCAGCCTTGAGTCATGAGCAAATACAAATACTTGCAAAATATTCTTCCTCAGATTGTCCACTTTCATTTTTATTCCCGGAGAGAGAACGAACAGCTCCATCTGATAGTGAGCTTGCGATACCAGCATGTATAGAATTAGCAGATGGTCTTTCAGGTGTTACATCTACAAATGAGCAGAGTTCTTGTTATCAGTGTGTGAAAAGTGTCTGTGATGCAACATACGATCAAGTACAAGAACTGCATCCAGTTTCTGTAAGAACATTGGAGAAAACTTCGCTTGTGGAACAGTGTGGACAGAGCAGTGGTATCACAGACTTCTGTCAGCAAATGACTGACAAATGCACTACAGATGAGTGAATCTATTCTCTTCCTATTGCCAGCCTCTCAACGTTGCAACTAAAAGTGAGATTGAGCATTATTGTAAAGTAACTTACTAAGTGAAAGAAAAGATGAAACTTTGTCTTTTGAAACTACATTGACAATTACATGGTCATTATATTACTTGGCAAGCTTTGGGTTTGCTCTGTGTAGTTCTAGAGTGTAATTTGTATGTGTCAGCCTTGGAGCTTTTTCTGTGTGGTGATGCCAAGGAGAGTTCTGGAAAGTTGTTGGGAAATATAAACTCTGTGCACAGGTGTTTATTTGTGAGGAAGCTTTCATTCAGGTATAGAGCAGCCTTCACTCTGATTTATGCCACAGTACTTAATGCCACTCTTCATCTCAAGAAAAGCCTCCTAACAGGTGTTTATGCACAATGATTTCTATACCTGGAATTCTTATCTCTTCAAGATTTCTTTTTTTCCTGGTACACAAACCTTAAGAAGCGTATATAGGTCTGTAAATGTTTATTTTGTAAATGGGTTAGGATAACATGACAGTGTGACGAGATTCTGGCAAGTGCGCTCTGGAACAGCTCATTGCTTCCTGCTGTTCCCATCCCTGTACCAGAGCCAGCTTTTGTTGAATATATGCCTTTGTCTTAGCTCTCCAGTATGTAGTTAAGACAACTGTAACAGCGGAGGTGCTGCAGCATACTCCTCTCTTCTCTAAATTTTGTGGGAGGAATAACAACATACTGGGAAAGGCAGAAGTTTGAAACTGATGCAGTTCTTTGATTAGTGTGCATTGGATCCTCTGGCACCTGAATCCCATATGCTTGTTAAAATTCATTGCTGTATTATGACTTACTGTCTTAGCACCTTCAAGCTTGCTGCTGTTTGTGGTAAGTTGGAATCAAAGTATTGTGAAAGTTTAAGGACAGATTTTTTTTAAGGTATTCAGGCACCAAATTTTTTGACCAGTGCCTAATTGCCTAAAATAATCTACAAATGTATTTGTTCTCTGATCACTGGGACCAGTAGGGATCTATTTCAGAATTTTAGTCTTCAGGATACTTTTATGACTAAACCTGTAGTACATTTTCAATGGCTTGTGCTATAAGTATAAACATATAGAAAGTATAATAAGGAAATGAGCTGGAGGGATTTCCTTTATTTACTTTGTGAAGGAGAAATTCAGCTACTAAAAATAATCCCCGTTTTTTAGATTTTTTACATGGCGGTAGATGCATATTGTATACCAATGATGCTTTGTTATTTAGATGTTATTCTCACACCAGAACTAAGTATTGAACCTCACCACAGAAAACTTTGGTTTTGCTGGTTTACAAAACATGAAGAATCTTGTATAAGCCAGTGGAATTCTTCATTTCCTACCTCAGAATGTATATTAGCTTTTTGTGTCTTTGTGTGCATGTACAGTAGACAGCAACTAAGCAAAGGACTATTGTAAATACTGCTTTGCAGTTTTATCTTACAGTGAGACAAAACTTATTCTTGGCAAGGCTCTTTTACCTATGGGGGGGTGGGGGAGGGAACATAGCATTAATGAATATATTAAGACTATTAAGCCACTTATTTAAAACAAAAATTAAAAATTTGACAGATTTCAACAGTACTTCTCATAACCAGCATGTAATACAAGTGACTACACTACCTCACCTATGGGATTGAAAGTTAATTCAAATCTCTAGCGATATCCTTGGATTTTCATCGTATATCATTACTTTTTTAAGGGAAAAATTTATGTTAATGGAGCATAGCTTGTATAAATCACAGTGCTTGCAGTAATTGAAATTCAGAAATAAATAGTATATGGCAGACATTGTGAGAGTTCTACTGCTTTGGATATATTTTCAGATAATTGAATTGAAATTCTTTTAAATGGCTATCATTTATATATGTTGATCCTGTATATGTATTACTCGTGAAGCTCTCTGGATTTTTTCTCCAGCGTCTGTATATCCCTGGTTAATTTAATCCTGCCTCCCTCCTGTGCTGCCACCCTTGGCAGTGTTCTGCTCCTAAGTCTCCATTTTATTTAAAAACCAAACTAACAAGAAACAATAAAAAACAAAACAGAAAGCAGCAAACCTCTCTACTGTCCCTACGTAATATCACTTTTAAAGCTGGTGATACTCTGAAATGACGTGGATAATGACATTAAAGCATTGTCCTAATAGTACACATACCCTGAAATGGAATTCCTTGGGTTAAATGTTTGTTATAAAGGGGTGGAGCATATATGTAGAGAATGACTGGCTGGGAACTTAAACATATACAGTGGCCCAGACCCCAACACACTTGGCTATGGATGTCGGAAAACAAGGTCAGTGATTAGCAAGTTCAGAGGCCGGAATATCCACCAAAGAGTTGTGCTCCACTGCTGCAGTCCGGTGATCAGCCAGGGTCTGAATTCCACCCAGCAAACGGTGCAGGGCTTCCAGTGCAGAAATCATGGTGGTCACTGACACATGATAAAATTCATGTCATGTGTTTAAACCGATGATGAACTTGATGAAGTTTGAGGGTAGGTTTTTGCCTACCCTGCTGCATCAAAGTAATTTTAAAAATATTTATTTAATACAGTAGACCTACAAGTTGCATGTTGACTTCTATAGCCTGTATCAACTTGCAAAAGTTAAGAATGAATGACAATTTTATGATACAGAATTCTCAGGTAAATGTTTTGGAGTTTGGCTGGGTTTTTTCAGTAAAGAAATACTCGATTTTGAAATTGTAAAATACTTTGTTAAAGCATGTTTTAAAATACTTTGGGCAGACTATCTTAAAGCCATAAGAGTATGATGGCATACAGATTGTAAAATAAACAGATAATTACAACAGTTGATTTTGTATCTTTCATAATTCAATATTTTCTAAGACTACAATAAAAACCACTATCCTTTCTACAAAGGCTTTTCTTTTTTTGTACAAGTCTTTTGCAGTGAAAGTCTTTACTGGTGCATTATTCACTTACGTAGTACTACTAAAACATTTCTGAGAACAGTAGCAAGGTAGTCTATATAGTTTATAAGTTCCTGAATAATACACACAGTAGCAAATATTACTGAGTTGGAATAAATTTCCTGTAAGTTTATTTGACTTTTTTGTGTCCTGTTCTGTTTGACTGAGTTTTCTTTTCTGGGGAACTTTCATATTTATTTATTTATTATTTTAAGGGAGAGAAGAGGTAAATGGCTGATTAACGGGATGTTGTAGGTTTGTTGGGTCTAGAAAAAACTTGGAGATGATGCTTACGTGCATAGTATAGATCAGTGCATGAGACTGAGGTTTATCATGGGGGAGGTTGTAATGATACGTATGTTTATTAAGCTTCTCAAAAAATATCTTTGTAATTGTAGATCTGTTAGGTCATGTTAAATAATCAGAAGGATTGCAGAAAAATTATCCTTTGAGAAACTGTGTTTATCCTAATTTCCCTCTGTACCTCCTAAACAGTAAACTGTAATACTGGATCTAGCCTTTCAGCGTTGCATTTTAACTTGTTCAGAAAGCTTTTCTTTAGAATTCTTACTTCATTTAAAGTTTTTGTAACGTGTGCATTTGACTCTTTCAAGTCTGAAATAACTCGATCCCACCAGGAGACCCTTCATTAAAAGTTAAAACAGTCTTTTTCAGGGAAAATGCTGGAAAGCAAGGTGATTGATTATAAGGTTCAACTTCCTGCTTATAATTGATAAGGCGGTAAAAGCTGTGTCTCTTTCTCCAGGACAGTTTTGTCCTTGGAATTCATAGTCACTTGGATTTAGTTAGTGTGTTGTGCATTTCTTGACTTCAAGAACGAAGACGTTAGCTTGCACAAGAATGTTAGCGTGGTTCCTCTGAGGAAAATCTTGATGCAAGAGTCTGTGATGTGTTCAAACCTCCCCTTAATATTCAGCAAGAAACAATGGCAATGAAAGCTAAAAGGTGCATATGCCAGAGATCAGTACTGTACAATTAGTTCTGCCTCTGGGTCTTTTTTAGGAAGTGAGAAATGAGGAACTGCTGGTAATTGGCACCCTTTATGTGAGCTCTGGGTTTTCATCTGAGCGTGACGGAGCCAAGTGAAATTTGCTTAAAGTGAAATAGCAAAATTTCTCCAAAAGCTGAAAAGAAGGTAAAAGCACGTACTTTAACTGAAGCAGTTTTTGAACAAACTTTTGTCAAAGGTTTGAGCGTAAACAAAATAGTTGACCTTTACAGAGCACAATGAATGTTGTCCCACTTTGGCACTGAAATAGAAGCTGGACAAGCTGGACCCTTATGCCTGTTCGATATTCTATTGTTTGCATATTGATTTCTTCTTTGTTTTTGTTCTTCAAAAGGATAAGCCTCAAAAGCGCACAGCTGCAGTTCACTAGCATGTATAAAGGAGAATTTTAATGTTGGTACATTAAGACTTACTGCCAGTTGAATTTTTGTGGACAGAAATAAAGGAAAAAAAGAAGGGAAAATGGGCTGGTTTAGCAGAGGTTTGAATAAGAGGCTTCATGAATATGAATATTGTAAAAGCCTATTTAAGCGTGCATTATGCTCTCCAGGCCTCTTAAATTTGTCTACACTGCACTTAAGCTTTTTTATTATTATTTTTAATCTTTTTGAATTGCAAATATTAATCTGACAGATTGTGGACACTAGCGGTCCTTTTGTTTCCCCCACCTCTAGGTAACTGGAATGGGCCAGGGAAAGCAGCGTTCACCTCAGAGACTGGAGCTTTAGAAATGAACAGGATGTTTAAACAAACGTTTCTGTTGTGAGCAAGGTGGTGTATGAAGGTGCAGGTAATGGCATTTGTTGCTGGGAAATGTTTTGCCATGTCGTAGGATTAAAAATTAAGAATGAAAAGTGCTTATTTTCCTCTTGAGCCAGGAAAGATTCAGGGTAGAACTTGTCAGGAGCACATGCTAGAACCCAATCTTTTTCTGGTTTAGAGCAGAGAAGGTATTTTTTTACTTTTCTATCCCTTCTCCACTGTTTTGAAGAAAAGTGGAAGAAATAATATTTATAGTAATGCTCATTCAGAATACAGTGGGGCTTTCTAAGGATACTATTAAAAAAAATAGCTTTCATATATGCTAGGTATTGTAGGCACACATACAAATAGTCCCTATTCCAAAGAGGTTTTGATTAAGGCATGTGAGATATCCCAATAACAGGATTTGCAAAGTACGAGGTAAACTATAATATTTTTAGTTTTAGGATGGTGTTTTGACTTGCTAGCTACAAAACACTTCATTTGATAGGCATTCTTGGCTAGGAGCAGGGATAGCATGACTGTGGGAGGGTAAAACCAGCTGTAGACTATGAACATACATCTGCTTTGTGGTGGATTATATTGTCTAAATATTAGGTTTACTTTATAATATATTGTCAATACGGCCTCACTTAAAGATGTTATTACCAGCTAGCGTACAGAGCACTAAATATATATATATGTAAAGAAAAATAATAATATTTCCCTGAGCTCATTAGAAATGCTAGTATCTGCTAGTCTGCTGGATTGACACCCATCATGGAGTACCTGGAGTTAATGGGTGTGTCATCGTTTCCCTGACTGCATTTGGATCTGCATTTGAGAGGAAACTGAGGAGCAGGACAGCTCATACAATAGTTCATTCTGGCAATGTCAGGCAGAGAAAACCACATTGCATGGTCAATATTCTCTAGGAAGTCTTGAGGTTATGTTTATAAAGTTCACTAGAAGCTGAATATTTGCCTGTAGATAGTCTTGAACTGCAGTTATCAGATAAAAGTATTGTGTGCATGTAGTAGTTTCTTTCCCCTGTCAGCTGCTGAGAAGCTTTTTCCGAGTGCTGCAGCCAGTGAAGAGCTTCCACCTTTCTGTATGTATATATATATATGAGATGTATAAAAAAATGAGGATACAGATGAAAACTATCAAGTTTTTATAGGTTCTAGTAGTAATTTAAGACTTCTTGTAACTTGCACATTTTTTGCTAATGAAAAACTGCCTTAGTGATTTCATAATGTTCCAAAAGTAGAAGGTCAAAATGAACGTATTTGTAATGTCCATGGAGGACATCAGAAAAGTGTCAGCTGCTTTTGGGATTTCAGTCGGAACCAAATTAAACAAGGAACTAACTTCTTTGTTCTCTCAGTGTTTTAATTCAAAAAAAAAAAAAAAACCCCAACCAAAAAAAAAAAAAAACCCACCACCAAAGGAAATAAAACCGGGAAGTGTCAGATTCTGGAAGACAGAAGTGAGTAATTTACAGGATTTCCACATTAAAAAAACATAGGCTTTTCCATTATTTTCTTAACAGGAAAACAGGTTTCTAGTTTTGTTTTCATGGAAATTTATCACAATTTTCACTTTCTTAAAAGTCAGCTTTCTGCAAAAGTATATAATTTCATGAGGAGCCACTTTGAGAACAGAAGAATCCGATGCCTGAATAATGTGGGATGTGAAGATTTTATTTCTATAACTTTTTCTTCCAGGCTGCTAATACCTGCCATCAAAATAAGGGCTAGAGAGGGTCTTATGCGTGTAATGGGATTCCCAAATCTCTATTTCATACAGTTAAATAAAACCTGATTTTCAAGAGTGCTGATGTACTGTTGCTTTTTCCTTTATTTGTGCCCATGATGTGAACAGATCCTTTTTGATCAAAAAGATCTATTGGTTTGGGATGGGGGTGGTGGGGAGAAGGGCAGCCAACTAGGACTAAGTCCAACCTCGGACTCCTTACGGAAGTCTTTCTCACTGAGCTAGAATGCGAACACACAAATGTGTCTGTGCATCTCTCTTCATCACTCTTCTTTTTGAGAAGCCCAGATCATTTTCGTTCTACAAATGCCAGGTATCCAGTGGCTGCTTTTACCATTTGAACTGTGCGGTCTATTTTCTTCTTTAAACTATAGATGGCAGCATGATACTGCGTACTGCCTGCATTACTACTTCTCAAAGTGAGAACAACTAAATCGACATTTGTTGGTTTAAAACCCCCCAAGCACTAGTGGAAAAGTGAATTTAAATTATTTTTTACAAAAAATTTAGAAGATAAATTTCAATATCTAGCTTTTCAACCTGCAAATTCTCTTTAATACTCACCTTACTAATTTGAAAAGATTAGTGATGCAAATGCAGCGTACTGATTACTGATGTATGGAATTCAGGTCTGAATTCCAAAAGCATACATTCTGCCTGTAGTTTTTCATTCTTGAAACGTATTGTATCTTACGGACTTCAAGACAGAAAGGNGGCTTTCTGCATTGTGAATATACATTGTACATTGAAGTTTGCCTTGGGGCCTGACCTAACAGCATTTTAGCACCTTTTTAATATTAAATGTGCTATTAGCTGAAGGAGCTTAGATTACTTATTTTCTAGAAGAGAAGAGGTTTTTGAATTCTGTGCCAGCAGTGGGACTTTTAAATATAAATAGGGACAGAAACAGGTTGTGGTTTAAAAATCTGTGGTTTTAAAAATAAAAGCTACTATTTTCTAAATCATACAACTTTGCTTTAAGAGACTCGATCTAATAGCATCCCTAGTTTGTGGTCAAGAAATTACGATCTTGCTAGTTTGTGCATAGTGTGCAGCAAGGTATTCGGAGGTAATTTCCACAAACGAAGTTGAGGGTGATTCTGTTCCCTCCTTCCCCCTTCTTGGTGGACTCTCTTCTTCCTGGGTGCTGCTCTGAAGAAGAAAAATGCTGTTTTCAAACAAGACAAATGGTACCAGATGATACCAAGTGTTTGGTATAAACAAACAGAACAAACCAAGCTTTGGAAGAAAAGATTTGCTTTTACGTATTTTACACAGCATCAACTACAGCTCTTAGTCGATGCCGTGTAACGCTGCCCACAAGGAAAGGTGGAAGGAGAAAGAACTAGCTGAGATAAAATAGATGCCTACATTTAATTATTTTGCTGAGAAACTATGGTAGTATCATTCATGTTGACGTCAGTATGCTAGATTAAGCCTAAAAGTGTATATTAAAGAAGAATGAAGAAATTACAAGCCGGTATTTCAGTCGTAAGCTGAAGCTTTGTGTAGCTCTTAATTGCTTATATAGATAAAATACTTGAAAACTGAGCAACACAGAGATGCTAACGGTAACTTCTCTCATATCCTTTTTTCCCTCATCAGCTTAAAACCCCCCAAACTTGTTAGTTCATGTGTATATGGCAAAATTTTCTGCCATAATATTGCCAAAAATAGTTATCTTTTTATATAATGCTTCCTATAGACACAGTAATAAAAATGCTTTTAGGGATATTAATTTGCTTGAAAAATGACAAGCTAAACTGGAAAACAGCTTTTCGTTTGAGCAGTATGTAGAAAAGTCTTTGTACTCGATGTATTAAAATGGAAATGTAAAAAGCAAGAATGTACAGGTGTCATAAAAAGAAAGTTCTTATTTCAAAGCTGATATATTTCCCTATTTACAGTTATAAAAAATTTCCAAGTATTTCAAATGCTTTTTCTTAGTAATGGAAAATGACCTGTGTATAATTCCCATCTCAAAAATAGCTTAAAAAAATCCTTTGAGCTGCCAGAAATTATTTCTGCCCCATCTTAAAATCAAATGGTCATGCTTCAGCCCAGAGAGTATATTTAACGCTGGACTATAAAACTCTGAAAATACAGCCTGAAACACTGATGAAACCAAACAACAAAACAACACGGCACATTAATCCTTCTTTACTCTTTTGCTATTACGTTGAGCTGAAGATCTGGTATCTGATCCCAGAACTATTCCTTGTTGACTGGATTACCCGGTGGAGCTCTTAACGGGAAAAAATAAACTGGGGGGAGGAAGGCTCAATGCTGCAACTGAGGCGCTTGCCATGCAGTCATTCCAATACTTTCAGAGATAGTCTTATGGCTGAGATTTTGCTTGCAGGCTCACAAATTTAGGAAATCTATCAATCAAGGAAAATGTTACGCCGAGAACCCAGCTGCTGTGCATTGTTGGGAGTTTGGGTTTGTTTCCCAAAGGAGCTGTGATTTGAGGCTGAGGCTTAGAGATCCAACAGCTGCTGTTTGGGGTTGGCATTTTGGCCTTACAACTTTTTGATGTGCAAATTCTTCCAGGGAAAATACCTCAGGGAGAAACATGATCTCACATACCGTTGCAGGAGGCATTGCATTGTCGAAATTTTTCATTCATAGCCATCTTCTACAGGTGGCCTATCGCTTGAAAATAGTCATGTTAGTGCTGAACGCATTGTAGCTATCCATGCTAACTTTGTATCTTAAAAAACCAATTCATGGATTTTGTTCTCCCATTAGAAAACAAGTTGCAGCAGCTGGAGACATAGTCACTCCAGCTGACGCATTTATGAATGCTTGCAAAAGTACTTTAGAAGTCAAATTATTCATAAGCAATGGCGGTTTTAATTTTCCTTTTAAATCCTAAGTCAGACTGAGCAATGCTGGTGAATAAGTTTGATGTCTCTTGGCACCGCAATATCCTTTATGTTCAGAATCACTGATGGGATACTGACAGCAGACAGCTAGATCACAGACCTTGCTTCAACGTTGTTAGCTAGCTGATGGAGGAAAGAAAAACCCCCTTTGCACAAGCTTCCTGGTTTTGTAATGTCCTTTTTGCCTTTCTCTTCCTCCCAATTTGTGACTCGTCATACAAAAGAAGAATCCTCATCCTGTATGTGCTGCAGGACCATCATCCTGCAGCATCACCAGTCGAGTCTATGAATTAGTAGGAGCCAGGACTATACTCTCCTCCCTGTTCACTAGAATGGGATCTATGATTTATTTTTCTTATAAATCAGAAAAATATTGTGCAAGACTTAAGAGAAGTCTTGTGCTTTTGCTGATTTTGTTCTGCTATTTTTATCCCCTTTAATATCTATTTTCTGCTGTTCAGATAGGAAGTAAAACACATGAAAAAGTGATGTAGTATTAGTCGTGACTCCTCCCACACAGTTTTTAAAATGATGGCTCAATCATTTCAGGTTTTTACAACTGTAACCCTAAACTGTAAATTAGACTAGGTATGGTACATCCTTATTTTTTACTAAATGGTGGTCATCAAAATAAGTGTTTTGTGTTATATTCCATTATTCCCACTGTCTTCAACGTTAGCACTGAGCAGTCAGGGATCTAAATGGATAAACTACTGTGGCAGGGCAAATTGCATATGTAGCTCAAGAGCTACAGCTTCAGCATCCCCAGCCTTTACCTCCTTCACAGATAATCTGAAGCAGGGAAGCCAGCAGTCGTCGCTGTGGCCAAAATTCATGGGCTACTTTGAAATCCCTGTGCTTGTCGAGGCCAGATCTGCTCTGTAATGGCATGGAGTTGCTGTCACCTCTCATCTGGCCCCCTGGTGCACATGATGTGTGGGTTTCAGCTCTCTTCTGTAGAAGGATGCTAGCATGGAAATCATAAAGTCGGGTAGTTTCTTCAGCTGTGCTCTGAGGCTTGAACTGCCTAATGGCTAAGCTGTGTAACATGGCTGCAATGTTAGTGGGTCTGGCAGGAGGGCACAACAATGTCGATTATAACAAGGCTTTGTAACAAAATTGCAAAGCGAGTATTAAGACAAATTAAAGCATCTTCCTAACTGGCAAGGATTCCTGTTGTTGAGATATACTGAATGAACTAAGGCTAGCTTGAAAAGCTCAGTGGATATGCTTTCAAATTCTGTGTTCTTCCAGGGGTGAAGAAACTCGGAGGAATGGGGCTCACTGTGGGAACAGTAATTGCAATAATTAGTTTGATTACCGCACAGAAATATCCCTGTCTGACTAGACGCCTAGCAAACTCCAAGGTAAAGTACCTGGGATTGTGATTAATTTTGCTGCTGCCATCAGTGACGCTGGCAGAGGGATTTGGTCACCTAAAGATAGGTGTTCAGTACCATTTCAGGTATGTGGATCTCCCATATGTCCTACCTGTTAGGCTCATGTGATGTCTTACATACCTGATAGCACTTACTGTTATACTTGAAGTGGAGGCATGATTAAAAGAAGGGTTGTTATAGCGCTGGACATCAAAGCACCCTTTAGACATTGCAACGGAAAGCCACTAGTCAACCTAGCAAAATTGGGAAAGATAACTTTAAATGATGGTACTGAAAGCTTTGGCAGCTCTACAGCTTCACTCAGGGAAGGCTGGAAGTGGATGTAGGTAGTATAGTTTAAGGGCTTGGTGGTGGTTTTTCTCAGAAGACTTCTAATTCCAGGAATCAGATTAACTTGGGCGATGGGAAGTTCAGATTAAAAGAAGGTATTTTAAAGCACTGGACAACAAAGCACCCTTTCTGTATTAAAAGAAAGCCAATAGCTAACCAAGCAAAATTGGGAATTACCGAATTACCATACAGGTGAAACAAATAGGCAGGAAACCATATTGTAGCCAGTAAATAAATCAGAAGAATCAAAACAAGTTTGTGAGGGGAAACGAGAATTCTTAATTCAGGAAAAATGAATCGGGAAATAAGGTTGAAATTAGGGCAACCTAAAAATTGCTAAAAGGACGTAGTTTTTCTTGTGTTGTATAATTTGACATGGACGATTTTGGTGTTGCATTTTAAAGGCTATTGTAAGGCTAGCTTTGAAACCAGACTTCTTGCCTATCCAGATGGTAAGCTTGGAAGCAGGCCTCAGTAGCTACGGGATGGCACCTTCTGCAGTGCTTTCATCCAAGTGTACATCCACAGGTCTGATAAGTTAGTACACCCATAGTTCAACTTCGGGCCAAGTGGAATTGATGGGCACATCCAGACAGCCCATAGACATCTGTGTTAGTTGGATGAGGTAAGTGGATCAGAAGTCTGCTGAGCTTCTAGTCACCCTGCGACTGCTCATCAAGAGCCTTCTTGGCATAGTTAGAAAGACCAAAAGAAAGTCTGAAAAATTACAGGGAGATTTTTTTTTTTTAGTTAAAGCTTTATTCATTATAGTAACTGTGGGCATCAAATATTTTGAGGGTGTTAGACAATGGGATAAAACCGAATGTGAAGAGCAGATTAAGTCTCCTGGTTTTATATTTCTCGGATATTCTTCAAACAAATCGACATTGAATTGAACACTTAAAAAGTAGAGTCTTGTTGCAGTTGGGGATTTTGGATAGCAGGTTAATGTCACTAGTTGTATGTGTTTCAAATGTTAGCAAGCGGATTTTAACAGTGCTGCAGAATCGGTAAATATTAGCCCCATTGTGTGTATTAGGAAACTAAGCCTATAAGCAGGCTGATTCAGTCCTTGAGGTTGCCCTAGTGTCCAGACAGTGCTCGTATATCTAATATACCTTAAAGATTGTCAGCGGGGCCTAGAAGCTGTGCTGCAGCTCTGGGTTTGACCTTCACCGTCCCTATCTGCAAGGTACTTGACTGAATTTGAGCATAGCAAGACTGTGGGGAGTAATCCCATAGTTCAGTTCTTGATTTTCTCCTTCTACTCTCTGTTGGCTGTGTGCAGCATCATGTCTAGAGGAAGAAACAAAAATACAAAAAAAAGCTGATTATAATTTGATCTATTTTAATGTAGGCTTTCAGATAAGAAAAGGGTAGAGAGGAGGAAAGCTCATGCAGTCATTTGAAATGGGTGAGTCCAATCCTTTAGTCTAACTGCAAATACCACTGAAAACCTAACTCAAAGAGTTATTTGGTTTGAAGTTAAAAGGAAACGGAACAAAGATATGTTTTGTCACTCTTTCCTCCCTCGTCTTTGCGAAGAAACCTACTTAGTAAAATAAGATTGCCAAGAAAGAGAGCCAGTGGTAGTATGGAAGTATAGATGACAGCCACAGCCAGGAAGAATCACTGAGTATTGGATATGTTTGTAATAGTAGAACTTGAATTCAAGAAAATGAAGTTGAAGGTGAAAGACCCCTGCCATTTCTGACTGAGGAGAGAGGAAGGAGGTGACTGGTGTTAGGCTGGTTTCTTGGCGGATTGGCACCTTTTTTTCTTTCTCCACCAAGCTGCAGATGACCGGTCTGTTTTGCTCAAGCAAACTGCAGAAATTTTATGTGTTTGCATCGATTTGTGTATGTGCAGCCACTAATTTTTTTTTTTTAATATTGTATTTTGTGTGAGGATAATGATGCCGAGAAAAGTTACCAAAAATTTGCCATGACAAGCTATACTTTTCATCTGAATTAAGAAAAAAACCAGTAGAACAATAACAGCATCCAAACAGCTAATAAATAACAAACTTTTAATACCAGCTGTTGTTTGGTCCTATTCCAGACTGCCTGATCACATGATGATTTACTGACTTCACTGATGATGCTTCCAGAAATCATAAGAAGGATGTGGGAACACTTCTGAATATTTGCAGAACACTTCAACTTCTTCATTTCTCACACAGTCAAACAACCATTGTAACTTCCAAAAAGCTGAATGACCAACTTCAGTTTTGCTGAATTCTTTTCCCATTCCAACATTAAACTTGAGGATTAAAGATCTTCCTTGTTATTGACACTAGTTTTTCTTGTTTCTTTCAAAGACCAAGAGCTGTGACAAGAGCCACTGCAAGAAAAAAAAAAAAACCTTACAATTTTCGTGACAGTAATAGACCTCTTGCTATATATGGAGATTATTAAGTGGGGTTGTATAAGCTTTCATCGGGGAAGGTGGTGGAGAAAAATCTTACCTGTGTTGGTCAGGGTTGTTTCCAAAATTTTTCTTAATCCTGAGCTATCTTCCTCAAGGGAGGAAGGAAGATCTCATCTTAATCCTTGGCTTATGTGAATAACATCTATGCTTACAAATGCACTGCATAAAAACCATGATGTCAGAAGCCATACTGGAAACATTCTTTTTATTCACCGAGGAATTTTTGTTTGAATGAATATTTGAGGAATGTTTATTTGCTGGTCTGTATCGAAAATGTCTTTTTCCTTTTGACCTTTCCCCCCTCCTCTAAATAAAACCCTAGATAATTTTTGCTATTCTATCCAGCCCTAAGTGCTCTTTAAGGAAACAATTCAGATTAAGAAAAGTTTAATTCTAGCTCACTGGCATCAAACTAAGTTGAAAATAGTTCAAAACTCTTATTGAACTTCAGGAAATGACTTTTCCTTAGACTTTTCCTCTATTTAAGTAATTTGAATAATCCAGGAACAGGTAAACCAGGATAACCATCCCTAACAATGATGTAAAATAAAGTCTTTCCAGGACTATGACAGAAAGTGCAAGGAATTTAAAATGAATTGTGGAATCAAGATTGTTTTTCTCCTAATGCGGCTGATTAAGATTTTCATGACATTAGCTATATGTGCAGTCAAAATCAACAACTGTTTTGTCAGGCAACTCAGACGCATGGAGATTTCTATACAAGACAGGGAACTCTACATAGGGGGAATAAATGAAGTTCACAAAAGAAGAGAGGTGACTTTCCCTTTTATCCCAGATCTCTCTTGCAATTAGCAATGCCTGGTATGCACTTGCTTTTGGACTAATTAAATGACCCATACCATAATGATCCTTCTCCTCATGCCAAGCCTGAGACAAAACCCTGGAGCGGGGCTGCCTTGCTGTGGCAAAGTGAGATGAATTACTAGATTGGTCACAGGGAAGAGCAGCGTGGTGCCCTGGGAAGCCTCTAGCCCAGTGCCCCAAGGACCTGGGTCCAGGGTCTTTACTCTCCCTCTTCAAATGCTCTGACACTGGAGGTTGCATGGGTGGTCCAGACGGCTAGAGACACCTGGTAAGAGGAAAGGAGATGTTACCGCAGCTTGTGATGCCTTGCATGTCTGCTGAAGTGCTGGTTCAAAGTCCTCTGTTAGCTCCCATAGGTCCCCACCATCAGGTCAGTGCAGCTGGGGCCATCTAAGGTGCTCTGACTTAATGCCACCATAATCTCCTTCAAACACTAAATAGGTTTAAAGGGGCTTCTTGGTATATACGAGCACCTAACTGTCTCAAAGGAGTTGCTGTACGCATTTCTCGTTTAAAAAAACTTGTCCCTATCACAACGAATTTATGATAAAACCAAACATGTTTTGTAGAAGTATCCTCACAGATTTATTTTTTATCAGTAAAGACAATTCCTAGCTTTCTACAAAGCATTTTGTTGACTCACCCTTGTCTTGAATATTGTGTGTTACTAAACCTGATTAGGCACCGAAGCCTGTAGGTGTCTCAGGTGTTCTAGGGAAGAGGGAAATCTGAATATAGCTCTCCCTCTTCAATGAGGAATCCGGCCAAAACAGAATTGTTTCCCCATCACATTAACAATGTTTTAAAAGAAACACATGCGGAGGCTCTGATGGATTTTCATTCTTCACTGAAGAGAGAGAAGAGTTCCGATTCTTCTCTGTCAGAGAATATTTATGTACTTTCCCTTTTCTCCTAAGTCCTTCCTACAGGTTTGTAATGACTGTCACTTGCTATTACTGTGAGAAGGAGAAGGAAAAGGGGAAGCAAACAGCTGTCTACCAGAGGCAGGTCAGGGTCCTCTAATCTTCCATTTTATACATACAAGATTAAAGATCTGCTTTGAGTTTTGATTAAGATGCAAAGTTAAAAGATTAAATACCAGCAAGCCAAATTAAAGAGATTTAAGTCAATCTCAGAACTCATCAAAGTACCAAATTTTTAAGCTGTCATTACAACACAGGATTAGTGCAAAGCTTCCCTGAACCCTGATTTGTGGTCCTTCCGTCCACAATATTATTCTCCTTGCAGTTTTGTGCTCTCAGCATAAAACCAGCTATTGTCTTGTATTTAGAACTCATCTCACCTAGATCCTTCTTTGACTTTTCCTTTTTTTTATACCCATGTCCCAGTTAATCTAGGAACCCTACATTTTTTTGTGACCTGCGGTTTATACTCGAGCAGCAATGTACTGCTCTGTATTATGCACTGTCACGAAATGCATTAAAGCTTAGTAAATGTGGCTGTTTTAGAAAAAAGGTCTTAGTCACTCGGATAATTATAGACTATTCCTGTGAGTCCCAAGAAATAAACACGTCCCGCTTCCTTTGTGCATTTCAGCTGATTGATTCCAAAGATTCAGGAAGAAGGAAAATGTAATGAGTAACTAGAATGAGATGAGGCTAATATGGCTGTCACCATCGGGTATCTGAAAAAGAGTTTTAAAAGTCCATAATTGATGTTCACATCTTTTTGGAACCACCAATCATTTCAGCTGAAATTAGTGAAAACCTGGGACAGGGAGGGCAGAAGTCTGGAGAGTGATTATATCCAGCAATCTGCTAATGCAAATAACTGCTTCGGTAATAAATTTTACAAACTGCCATAAATTTTATTTAAAGCTCATGCTGTAATGCATTAAAGTAAATGTTCCCCTGGTTTTCAGTGTAATAAATTGGGTCCTTTCCATTTTTTATTTATAGAATTTGGGATGTCTCAGCTACATTAAGATTATGCTTTCCAGGATTGTAACCACAAAAGATAACTTAATAATGCTACTAAATGCTGTACTAATTAAAGCTTTAACTTGAAGTTATTCTCCCTTGTAAGATAGTGTGCCAGGTGATCTAGTTTGAAATTTTCGTCTTAAGACTTACAATTCTTTTAAGAGTTAAGAACAACAATGCAGCTTTTTCAACCCACATTTTAAATTTCCTATATACCTGTGCAGAATGTCTTATTCAAAACATCAAACTTATATGCTAAATTACATCTCTTTTTGAAAAAGGGAAATTAAAATGTGTGTTCTTTATTGAAATATAGTATCTTCATTTGTGTATTAATAAGGACTCTTCCCTGTCTTCTCTGTATCTTGTGATCATTTCTGAGGCTGTTGCCTTTATTAAGGGACATATTGAAAAATACTGCTATACAAGTTTTGTGAACATACTATACTGTTGTCAGTACCTGGTATCTTTCAGAAATATTTTTCAGGATGGTGGAAGACAAGGGATAAATTCCTGGGCTTTGAAAAAAGTTGCATTTTTTTCCTTGTAATAGTTTTCCACCGTCTTTTTGAAAACTGCCTACTGATCTCATTTGTTTTGGACATACTACATACAGCCTGAAAGTGCTTTCTTTCAGCAAATAAAATTCAAATTAGCTAGGTTTTCTGAAGGAGCTTCCTATGTGCCTTTTGAGTAAAGATGAGGGAAAATGAATGCAGAAGAACAAGGAGAATCATGAAGGAGGGAAAACAGTTATTGCTTACGGATTTCTTGGCATCCTGCTCCTGGCAGACTTGCAGTTATTTTATATCTGAATTTCCCTTGTTCATGGTTTCACTTACTGGTATTCAAGTTGCAGAGAGAAATGGAAATGTGAGAATGTGACTTCCAACCCACAACAATCGTGGCAGGTAAGGAATTCACAACAAATTCCGTCTCCTGAAAACGATATTGGCAAATTCATCTCAGGGGTAAGAAGATAAAGATTGGGCAGAGTTTGAGTAAATTTATTCATGCGTTGGTAAAGCTGGGATGCAGCTGACTCCTACCATTTTGTGCGAATTTGTTCCTGCCATTTGGTGGACTTTTTCTTTCTCCAAATGTAGAGTGTAGGAACAGTGATACTGACTGTACATGGGCCCATCTGGCTGTGTGTGCACTTCCCGACAGTGGCTAAATCACTTTGGACAAATACAGTGTCATCCTCCCCCTGTTATTTCCTCCCAGCGATCTGCTTCCTGAGCCCAAGACTGCATGTGAATTTTTCTCTTTAATGGTTTAGTGTTCCTTTTGTTTTTTAGACAAAGCATACGCTTGACATGCTAGTGAATGTCACTGTTTATGTACACACCCCCCCCAAAATCAGTCCTCTTATTTTGCTTTCACATCTTCTGCCTGACCAATTCTTCTGATACCCTTAAGTGTTCGTATCATGAAAAAGGAAGAACGAGAGGTTTCTTATTCAATTAAATTATATATTAGATATTATATATATAATGTATATAGTATATATAAGATATATAATATTATAAATGTATAAATATTTAAATTTATATATAACATTATAATTTTCTGTTTTGTCTCTCTTCACTTTACCTCCTATGTTCTGCTTTATATCCATTTTCAGATATGGAGATCAGAACTGCACACCTTGTTTAAGACGTGTATTTATAAATTGGTAAAGAATGCTTTCTGGTTTATTCTCTATTCCTAATCTTTTCTAACCTTCTGTTCATTGTTTTGACCACCACTGAGCACAGAGCTGTTTCCAAAAACCTATTCACTGTGGGTCTGGATTTTTTTTCCTTAGTGATACACAGCTAGTTTAGAGCTCATTACTGTGTATGGTTAATTAAGGTTGTTTTTCCCTATATGCATCACTGTGCTTTAACAACATTGAATTTAATCTGCCTGTTTTACCATCCAGCTGCTCAGTCTCCTTCTGCAACTCTTCATAGTCCATTTTATCTTTTTACTGTGCTGAATTATTATCATCAGCAATCTTTATCCTATAGCTCACTTTCTTTTCCAGATAATTTATGAGTGTCTTGAACACAGAGGTGGCTCCTCTCTCATCTGTAAAGTGATACATTTGGCAACTTCCTTTATGGTGAAGGCTAATAATTTATTTCAGCCTTTTATTTCCCATCTCTTAACCTGGTATTAATCTGTAAGAGGACCTATTTCTTACCAAAAGCTTTGTTCAGGTAGTGTTACACAAACCCATTTTGGAAACCCAAATATTGCTCCCTCACAGCCACATGCTTGGCAACCCCTTTGAGGAACTCTAGCAGGTTTGTAACTTCCCTCGTCTGGTCATACTGCCCCTTCTCAACATATCACTAAAGTTTCTTTTAATTCTTCCCCTGTTATAATCTCAACCAATCTGATCTCTACAGGTAGCAGAACTACTAAACTGTTATTCGGATTAGGTCCTGCCTGTTACCAGCAACATGTGTTCAATACACTCCGATACGGCTGTCGTGGCGTGTGCCTCACTCACAGAGCAACAGCTGGACTCCTGGCGCATTGGCCTGCTGAAGGGAAAGTTGCCTTCTAAAAAGGGTGTTCACAGATTGGGGTTTGGGGGTTTTTTTTAGCCCTCATTTTCTGTTTATGCCTCAAGTGGATGGTGGAAGCCGCTGGGGAGGTTGCAGGATTTATATTGTGGCATCTGTTGGCTTCCCTGGGTGTAGCCGGCACGGAGCAACGTGGCGGTGCAGACGGGGTTGGGATGCTCTGCCCCTCTTTGCTGTGGGTGTTGACCGCCGGCGTGTGGGCCCTGCAGCCAGCACACCACACTGCCGGGAGGAGAGCAAGGGGGGAAGCACCGGCAGACACCGCGGAGCCTGACAGTGCCCTGTGGTTTTCAGGCCCGAAACCAGGCAGGGAGCGGCTGGGTCCCCACGGGGGACGTTTGTACAGAGGAGCTCGTCTGTCTGCATTCAGGGCAAAGAAATTGTGTTGCTAAGAGCAGGGGGTGGAAAAAGCCAGTCTGTCCTACCTGAGAGTGGGGTATCGAACAGCAGTGTGTCAACAATAGCTGATGGCTACAGGTGTGGTGCGGTGTACATTTTGCACAGGAATATGTTGCATGCAAATGGATGCCAGGGAAGAGGTGAAGTGTCTTGTGCTGTTGTGGGAAAGGGGACACAAGCTAAAAGCTCAAGACTGTGTAGCTTAGGTGTAGAAGGAAAATATTGGTCAAGACTTTGCAAGTGATTCTGTGACTCCTGGATGTCTGAATTTTGGATGGGCACTCTGATCCCCCAGGCAAGAGGTGGCTCCTCTCTCATCTGTAAAAGCAGGCAACATCTGCACGGGATGCCCCTTAGGCCTCCCGCAGCTGGCAGGCTTCAGTGCAGATGCAGTTGGGGTGAAACCCTGGCTATAGTGAAACCAGTGTTCCCACAGTCTTACTGAGAGCCTGTAGTAATGTCAGAATTTGCTAAGGTTTCTAAAAAGGGTGCAGGACATCAGCTGTTTCTTTGCACCTTTTCTTTTTTGTATGCATGGAAAATTCAGTGATTAGTAATGAAAACAGGAAGTTATTATTAGAAGATTATTATCCATGGGAAGTGATCTGACCATACCTTGCTATCCATCCTTACTTGGCTGAGGAATCACAATTCAGAACAAGCAAGACCTTCTGAGATGATGTCTGAATTTCTGATATAAAATCTTTACTGTAGCAATGGAAATCTGAGGAATCATGCAGTTTCTTCAGAGAGCCGAGTCACTGGATGTCTCTGCTTAGCTATATTGGTTGTCCTTGAACAGTTAATGTTACCACTGTGACTTGGGCTGCCCAGTTCCAGCCCCACTCTAACCATACCTCTAGGATCTCTTTGGCTCAGCCCTAACCCTAATTCTAACCCTAACCATAACCCTAACCCTAGTCTCAGGCTAGGACTAAGACCCCACCTCTGGCCCACACCACAAATGTCCTTTCAGTACCACTGTGACAAGAACATTCTATTTATCACCTGACAATTAAGTTAAATCATTGAGGGGCACCAGAGAAAACAAGCTCCAATTAAAAGCTAATTGAGAAAGAATAGCACAAATTGACTGGTTATCCCTGAACCTCACTTGTGAGGATCAAAAGTAGGAATGGCTCCTGCATGAGTAGTGTGCAAGGAGGCCCCATGATGATGTTACAGAGGTCCTACAGGATTGTGACTAGCATGGGGAGGTCAGAGTCTATGGGCCATCAAATGAAGCTAGCAGGGACCAAGTTCAAAACAAGCAAGAGGTGGGTCTTCACTTAATGGATGGCTTGGTCTTCTTGCTCAAATGATATGTATAGGTGCTAAAATGTTACATGGGCTGAAAGAGAGCACGGACAAGTGCTTTGAGATGTAACTCTACGGAAGTCTACTGTACAACCACATGTAGATTAGGAAGTTTCCTAGCTTCAAGTAACGGGAGGGAGTTTATTGAAAGAGTATTAGGAGAAGCATCATGTACGTTTGTGCACTCTTCTCCCCTGGCATCTGCTTATGGCCGCTGTTGGAGACAGTATATTATATGGGCTCTTGGTCTGACCCTGTGTAGCTGCTTTTATGTTCTTACCATTTCTGGTGTAGACATGCCATGTTGTGTGTAGGAACTTTGTCATGACATTATTTTCTAACAATTAACAATGCTGCTTTGTCTGACTATTTCAAAAGAGAGGAGGTGTTGCTAAGGCTAAGGCATAGCCATGAGTGGTGCCATAAGCCTGTGTCAGTTGACGGTCAGCACTGAGGGGCAGCTGGAGGCTCAGTTTCATCCTGACTATTCCTAAAGCAGAAAAAGCACTGCGCTGTGGTCCACGGACTCCCGTGTGTTTGAACTTAAGAGTAAAGTAAGTTAATTCACTTGAACTAAAAAAAAAAAAAAAAAGTAAGATCATAGTTATCATGTCTATTCAGAAATTACTATAATTCATATAGCTCTCTTCATTCATACATCTTGACATTTCTGATAGTAATTGGCACGTTGTTTTGAAATCCGTATGTGTGAGCATTATGTGCTACATCGGGTTGTCACAAAGCTTCAACTACAATACGGACTATGAAGACACATTCAAATTACAGCTTACATTTCTGCAGAATAAACTTGGCCAGTGGATGTCACAGTCAAATACTCTCTGCCCAGGTTCTTCTAGATATTCCACATGAAGAGGGTTTTATATCAAATCTACTTGTTATCAAATTTTATTTATTACCAAATTTACTTAATGCCAAATTACTTACTTGGTTTATTTGGTGTTATATGGGATTTTAGTTTAGCAGAGTGTTACAGCAATGTGCTGAAACCACAACACAAGCATAATATAGCAATTGCAATATACAGTTGAATCACAATACAAACATGATTCCCATTACCAGTCTCTACTTGCTCACTGTCACCACACTGGGCATCCCCAGATGCCGGGAAGGAATACATGGGTTGAAACCATCTCAAATAATTCTTCTCTTCAAAACTTGCTTTATTAGTTGTCTGGTTTTTATACCTTATGTTGGGTTGAGCCATGTATGCAGTCTCTGCCCCACGCTGGACTGGCTGGCTGAGGAAGTCATTGCTCGTTGTCTCAGGGAACATAATGACTCACTGGTGCAGTTGTCTTATCTAAAACCGAGGTTGCCCTCCAGTCTTCCTGGTGTTGAGATAAGTTTAGCCTTCTTTATGATATGTTATTGCCTGAGCTCATTGCTGGGTTTTGGGGGTTTTTTTTTTGTTTGTTTTGGTTTTTTCCCCCTTCTCCTCTGAGCTCTCCTCCACTGTGGGGTCGGTCACAGTGGGCCAGTCGAGTGACGAAAGAAAAGACCTTGAGTTCCTTTTTCAAAAGCAGTTTACAAGTGTAGTTCTTATTAGTATGTTTTTAATGTTAGAAAAACATATTAGAATTAAGCTTTTTGTTATACTGAATTATTTTAATAATTGCACGATCCATACAATTCAGCTGTTGCATTGTGTTAGTTCTTTCAAGTGCATTAGAGCCCTCAATCTTATTGGGCACTAGAGGTCTCTTATTTACTCTTTTTCAAAAGACTACCAGTTCATTTGTATTCTGAATACAGCGCCCACCACGCTGCACTTGCTTGCTACTTTATTATTAGAAGTACGTGATGTACCATAGATCAAAAAATACTAGCACAAATTAAAAGTCCTAGTTATTGAATATTGCTCTTTCCTGTACAAACAGTGGCACAGCTTCACTAGCAGGAACAAAGCATAAAAATATTTTATTTTTCTTAAGAAAAAAAGATACAGGACAAAGCAGCTTTTTGTTATTTATTATGCCTTTGGGAAGAGGAGTGTAAAGTTCTCTTCCTTAACTGGCAGCACGGTGCTGAGCATTTGAGCCTGGATAGACTCTTTTAGGTAATTGAGTATGTAACTACTCTTTCTGGTACATTGATAGCAAAATAATAATTGAAGAACTTATACACAAAAGCATATATTTTGTCTTATAAAAATGACTCTGTTTAATTTTTGTTTATGAAAGATCTAGGCAGTTCAAAATACAGCAATACAAAGGAGAAATATGCACTTGCAATAAATCCTCAAGCATTTTGAGGTATACATTTGCTACGACTTTCATGATCTGCTTGACATTTTCCTTCTGCCCAGCAACAGTTTGTTACAGCCTCTACCACAAGAAAGACTGTCAGTGGGAGGTTATCAGATGCTAGAAGTTCTACTACTGGAAGATGCCATCTGCAGACATTGCTTACATTTCTTCCCTTTATCAATTATTTCCTCCTCTGTTCACCCTGGGGGAAGGTAGAAAATGGATTAAAATTGATTGAGCTAATGAGTTTAGGAAAAAGTGCTGAAATACACATATTCCATAAAACCACAAATGAAATGCATGCTGGCTACAGTCTAACAGGGGACTCTGACGATAGAAATGCTCCAATGCAATATTTTTCCTTTATTATCACAGGAGAAAAATCCTGCATCTCATCTGTGGCACCTTTCATTGTGAAATCTAAGAACTTCTTACAAACATTAATGACTGAAGCAGTGAAGTTTAAATGGTCACTTCAGAGTGACTATTCGTCTTTTCTAGAGGGAGCATCTGAGGCACCCAAAACCCATAACCCTTGCCCTCAGGCAGGGAGCTTTTTGCAAGGATAGGGTTGCGATCTAGGTCCCTTGTCACCCAGAGCTACCATCCCTTGTTCCCAGTTAATGTTTTTCATCTTTAAAGCTTGGACTGATTCACTGGGCATCTATGCTGAAAACCTCTTTAAGTCCAGTGCCCAGCAGCATCCCAGCCCAGCTCGAGTGCAACCTTCATCCTTGGAGGGGGTTCCAAGACCCAACCAAGCAAAGCCCTGAGCAACCTGGTGTGATCCCAGAGCTGGCCTTGCTTTGGTTGGGAAGTAGGACCAGAGTCCTCCCAGGTTTCCGTGCCACCCAAATTATCCATGATGCTCCGAGATCTTTGCTGAGCTCCAGAGACGGCAGTGGAGGCCACCCCTCTGCCTGCCAGCAGTGGGTGGAGGGCTGGCTGAGCGCCATAGGCACAAGGTGTCAGTCTCTGCCTTCCCGTCTGCAGTGCTGCTCTTCTCTCTGGATGCTTGACTTGGAGGCAAGGTCAGAAAAAAGAGCTGAGGTGACTGCTAAGGCATCTTGTCTGAGGTACAGTTGTCCTACAATGGATAGGCATAGTCCAGGGCAGGGCAACCTGGGCTGATTTTTCAGCATTGGTCTACATTTACCCTCTGTCCCTATTTATTGGTCTATAAAAGGCTGATATATTATACTTGATTAATTTAGGAATCAAGAGTTATTATTAAATTACTATATAATATATCTTTAATGTGTTATTTAAAAAGAAGGGCAGAGATGAGCTCACAATAAAGGCAGGGTAGGAGTGTTTTTTCCATCCCACAAATATTTGTGTTTCTGGCTGCTTTTGCCTTTCTACGTCAGAGCTGGCTGAAGTTGAAAAAAGAGAGCTACCAGCCTCAGCATCCCCTGAGCCTGGGGCTTGCCAAGCAGTCTGATGGTGCCGTCTCAAATCCTGCCGGGAAGGGGCCCCTGCAGGAAGCCCGGTGCTGAAGGCACCCGGCTGATTGCACGCTGACCGCAGGTTTATTCCACCCGTATACCCCACCAGTGCAGGGGCTCCTGACTGCAGCCCATCCATGGACGCGCACTGAGCCCCCACAGAAATGAGACCTCGCTGACTGCGTGGCAGGAGAGCTGGAAGTTGAGCAGGAGTCCCAGGCAGCAGCCGTCTCCCTACCAGTACCTGGGAATGAGTTTGAACGTGAACTTAAATCACACATCCCAGGGTGATGCTGAGTGCCCCCCTCCCAGGCTACTGGCGACTTTGCAGTAGGGCTGCATCTCCCTTTTCGGGCAGAAATGACACGATAGACGAGGAAGCCCACCCTGCAGCATTTGGAAGAAAAAGAAATGGGAGAGCTTCAGTGGAAAGACCAATATTGATTAGATATATTCATTTTATCTTCTCTTAAAATTACAAATGCTACAAATCTCTGTCTGGTACTGCTAACGAAAGATGGCTGATCAATTAGCTGAGACTGTGCCCTGGGATGCTGACGTTGTTTGCTATTTGTAGTATTTAGAGCACTAACTTTAGAGACTGGTATTTTTGACTCACTGAATTTGTAGCTGCATTACAAGTCTCGTCACGTTTTTCCAGTTAAACTAAATGACTATTATTTCCTTCTCCCTCCCCCACCCGAATGTTGTCGTTTAATTAACCATAACGTGCTGCTCTTCAGCGGGTGTTTGTTTATAGCTAGATAAATGCCAGTAATACGCTACAGTGTAAAGTCCTTTATCTGGGAATAGTCAGGTTCCTTTAACGACTACTATATTTATAAATAAGAAAAGCTGCCTTAAAATCTATGTTTCTGACGACTTTTCTTAATATTTTAATTATTATTTTAAAAGAAACATGCAGTTCAAATTGGAAGTGAAACATTAATCCCAAACTGAAACCATATGTGATGGGAAAAGAACATTATGTGAATTTCTTGTAATATTTTATCAACAGATTTAGTTCCCTAGAAATTCAGATCACATCTGCATTTCTCAGCTTTTTCTTTTCTGTCTTTTCCTTTCTTCTTAAGCCTCTGAGAAAACATAAGCAAAATAAGTTCATGACCAGCAAAATACAAGGAACACAGGTGTAGAGTGATCACTTTGATTTCTGATGCCTGTGTTCAGTTCCTCCAAGGTACATGTAGTACCTTGAACAACAAGGAATTTACTTTGCCAAAACTGCCATTGGAGCACTTTTAAAGCTGGTCCCTAAATGTTTTGTAACCATTTCTCCAAAATCATCTTGATTTTAATATCATTCATAGAAGAAATATCTGATTTCACTTTGCATGTGTGGAATGAAGTGGATAGTTAATAGATATTTGGGGTACAAGATATCCAAATATCTGCCCTTCCTTGGTCAGGAGTACAATGGACTAAGTTTGCGGTTTCCTCCCCTCCCTAAATTGTACGGACCTGGCACATAAATCCTGGGGGTACAGCTCAGTCCAGTGCCTAGAATAAAGATACTCCTGCTTAAAGGAAAAAAAAAGAAGAAAAGGAAAAAGAACAAAAAAAAGAGCGAGAGACAAGAGAGGAAAGTTGAAAACCTCGGCAAAGACAGAATGGGATTATAATGGTCTAGGACACTGCACTATGTTTTCCCCTACAGTAAATCAATAGACTTTCCTTTTCAGGCTGCCCAAAGTGCTGCTGGCAGTCTTGTCTGACGACACATGCTAATCCTGCCTCCTGTGGGCCCAAAGACTGCTTATGGCCAGGCTGAAAGCTGGGCTGAAAGTACAGTCCTAGCCTGGAAAGCACCTGCAGACACAGTGCATTTGTCAGTGTTAAATCCAAAGCTACATCAGCTTATGCACGATAATGGCAGTGCATTTCTGCCCCACCAGGCAGTTAGGATCAGCCCTGGTGTGAGCACCGGTGGAGGGGAGCCGGCTCCGACGGGGACATGGCCCCACAGAGGCGCTGGACTGGGGGAGTCTCTGCCCGAGCCTGACAGAGGGGCTGCCCTCTACGACGGATGTGCACCCAAGAGCATTGCCAGGACAGGGCTGGAGCTGGAAACATCTCAGATCCTGAGCTGTATTGGAGGGGTTGGTAGTTAGGACAAGTCACGGATGAAGCATCTCTAAGTATAGGGCTTTGCAATGCTACTTTTTTGTTAACTTCTCAAAAAACTGACTTTTCAAGGGTGGGTTTGTTCCTCTTTACAAATTAAGGCAATGGCTATGTCTGCTTATAAGTGTGCAGTCTGTTTCACTGTTGTTTTTTTCTATCTATCTGACTTGACGTGGCAGGACTGAAGGGCTGAGGAATATGGGCACCGAAATCAATTTGTCTGAACAAGACATCTCTAATTGTGCTGTAATGCTTATCCAGACTCATCCTCTGTCACAAACACACGCTGAGGGCATTTCTACCTTGCTGAATGGCCACAGTGCAGCAACCCATAGCTGTCACGGTGCTGTACGATGCTATGGGGCCAGGCTGCCTGGGAGCTGGCTCAGGCTGTACTGAATTACGGAGTCTAGAACAGCTTCTGCATTCCTAAATGACTGCTGTATTTTGTGGATATTTTGTATTTTACTTGAACATAGCACTGTTCTACTAGCTGTAGACTAAATCTGGAAGATTTATTGCCTGCACTGTCTTACTTGGGACCCTATGCTAAGATTGGATATCTATGTCTTTTTTGGGTAGAAGGCTCCCAGTCCCCATTTTATCAGCAGAAGCCATAGACACTCACCATGGAGGAGAAATTCCTTTTCTTAAAAACATAAAATTTAAATGGGGGGAAAGCACGGAGCACACCAAAACCAGATGATCACTGCCATCAGATGTCACAGGAAGAAGTGAAGACTTGCCCAGTGTCACTCAGAAAGCATGTGGTAGAGCTTGCTGTTGAAGCCAAACCTATCATGTGCTTTTCACGATATCTTTTTTTTTTGCCTTTTTTTTTTTTTTTTGGTTTGGTTTGTTTACATGGTGGCAATCTGCATGTTTTGAACCTGGAGACGAAAAGTGTATTTGTTACTTATCTTGCAACAGTATAGAGCCTGTACAAGCTGTTACCTGTACACACATTTATTTTTATTGGTTGTGAAAAGTTTAGCATGTCTCGTGTCACACTTATAATAGCTGCTGAGAAAGATCATGGACATAAAACTGTGTGAAAGGTAGAAGGGCAAGGCACATACATACATTGGTGTATAATACACAAGGATTCCCATTGGGAGATAGACTATGTTTTCCACTGCTTAGTTTGCTTCAACAGAAATATCTCAGGCCAGGAAGAGTTGTTTTTCCTGCACTGTCGTTTTTGTTATTGCATGAAAAAGCTCGTTTGAGAGAAATGAAGTATCAGCTCTAGTCATTAAGATTTTTGTACCATGAGTATGCGTACACATAGGCATGTTCATGGCCAGTATACATGTGTGCATGATGCGTCTTCGTTCAAGAACTCACTCTTCAGAGTCAGGCTGTGTTTTTTCACCAGCATGTGTGCAAACCCCACTGAACAACTTGGGGCACAATCCAGCTGTGCGGCAGCATGGCAATGCTGGCCCTTCCTGGGTGTGCTGACTTGGTGATGTGCCCATCACCCTGGATGTCCACTCGTGTTTTGGGAGTTGGAAATCCTGATGTGCGTCTCCAGGGGTGTCCTGGGGGCACCCCTGCACTCACCCTGGAGTGAGGGTGACAGACGGGAGGTGTGTAAGCAGCTGCCCGGTGCCAGCACCAGCAGAGCCCTCCTGCTGCTGCTGCTGCCCCAGGGCTCAGGAGCTGCAGGTGTTGCTGGAAGCTTTGTCGTCAGCATCATCTCTGGGTGCTTTTCTTAATGACAGAATGGTAGGACAATGAGTAGTAATGTCCCCAAGTAACAGATATTGGTATGACATTTAATTTGGCAGCTCTGTGTGTGACTTTCACAAGCTCTCCTACTGTCTTGCCTCCACTGCGGTTTTTGGTGCATTTTTCTCCCTCTAAGACACAGCTTCTTAAGATTTGTGGTCAGATACCAAAACTTAGCGAGCATGTTAAAACTCATTTTTCCCCAGGATTTTAGAATGGCTTCTCCGAAGGCCAGATCCTGAGCTCCCTACCAGTTTTGTTACTTTTAGGAAGATTTTTCTTTTGCTAGCTACTGGCAGAGCAGGGGCTGATGAATCTTTAGACTGTGTCATATACCATATGAGTAATTTTATCGCAAAAAGAAGTCTCCACATTTTATGAGATGAAATGCTACTCCTATCCATGCTATTGTTCACAGACATAAAGCCAGGAGGAAGATGGGGAAGAGGAGGGATGCTGAAAACATGGAGGAAAAACAGTTCAAGGAGAGTAATCAAATTTCTGTAGTCCTGAGATCCCCACAAAAATATCAAATCAAATGTTAAGATTGTCAGCTGGGATCTTCCTGTTTTTAAAAATATGGTTGATTAGAGCTTGCCCAGGCATGGATCCATATAGTGTGAACCTGGGCTCTGTCACCCACAGGGAGCAGCACAAAAGCCACTGCTTTGCATGTTGGAGTTGAGGGGTGAGCAGCACTGAAGGGGAACTTTTCTGGGAAAAAGCACACTTTGCAAAGAAAGCTAAAGCAGCAGGCGGCAGGCTCTCTCCAAGACCTCTGGGCTGTTCAGTAGCCTTTGGTAGGCAGAGTTTGCGCTCAAGCTAGAGCCAGGAACACCAAATTTTTCCACAGGAAAAATGTTGTCCTCTTCGCTGGATGGAAAAATCCATTTACTTATATCAGGCTTTGAGGTCAGGCAAAGGCATTTTACATCACCTTTGCCATGTAAAATTTTACATTGCCTTTGCCTTTTCATATCTACAAAGCAAAATATCTTGTGCCCCTTTACAAAAGTCAATGCAGCTGCCTTTCTTAAATCACCTCAAAAACAATGCAAAAAATAATTTGGAAGGTGTCTAAATGTCTTTTGGAAATTCCCTTCCTTATCTTTACCAAAGTTAGAGAAAAATTTATGTGAACCCAAAGTGCATTTTTGATGACCAGTCTCTATACAGGAAAGCAGGGAGTGACACACTAAAGGGATTCAGCTGGTAGGGTGAGGAGTGTCATATGAATAATGTTGACAGATGGGTCTTAAAGAGAGACACTGCCTTCTAATATTGGAGGCAGAGCTTCAGTTACTGGGTAACGTGGTCAAATCTGTCTTTTCCCAGAACCTTTGTACCCATAAACAGGAGACATTTCCCAAACGGTGAAGTGTTCTCTCAAGTGCTGCTCAATTTTAACATAAAGGACTCCCTGTTAATATTTTGGGAGGAAGGGAGGAGAGTTAGTGTTGTTCTGGCTATCATGAGCTAAGAACATTAGCCAGGTGAGGCTTGGGAACAGAGATGATGTCTTTTATTAGACAAATTGTTACAGCTGGGAAAAGTAAAAACATTTTCTGACACGCACGCTGCCCTTTGCTGAAATGAAAACAGCCAGTTTCAAAGTGAAGTACAAACTGGGAAGAATTGCTCTGCATTTGAATAGCCGTGTTGATGGTTAGGCTGTTTGAGAGAGAAGGTAAGAAGTAAGGAGCCAGGGAGGATTTTAGTACCAGGAAAGGTGGCTAAGGAAAGAGAAGGAGGAGGAGGAAGGAGTTATCACTTGTAGAGCACGGAGGGGCTAAGGATTGACTGTGCTGAGCTGTAATATTCTCTGAAATCACAGGGGTAGAGTTGCTTCTAAAGGAACCAGATTCTTTTGCCTTACAAGAAACTACTGAGTTTCATAGTTATTTAGTTTGGTTTTTTTAAAACAGGCTTGGGTTTCTTTTTCTTCTGTTTTCTGCCTTCCTTCACCTTTCCCTTCACCTCTGTCATATGTTTCAGCTACAGCAAGATGAACAATGCCTACACATTCTCCCTAGTTTTTAGAAAAGTTCTCTTCCCCTCCCACCTCTTTCCTACCTGCATCTCTTAAAAAATTCTCCATCCTCAGAAAAGGTGATGGCACAAGGGAGAAGCTTGGAAGAAAGACAGAACATTTTAAAATGAAATTTCTTTGAAAATTATTTTTTTTGACAGCCGGAAAAAGGTTTAATCAAAAAAGCTGGTTTTAAGAGCTAAGCTAATGCCGCTACAATGGTAGGAGTAGGGAGTGAAAGAGAAGCACATGCATGTTTAGAGCCACGTGTGTGCATAATGACCGTGCGTCTCACAGCTGACTTATTGCCATGTTCCAGCACAGATCATGTACATTTTGGAGTAGTATCTTAATTCACCTTTCTTCTGGGGGCTGTTCTTTTATTAGTAGGTGAAATAACAATTATATTACATAAGGCACACATGAAATTTCTCCCTCAAACTAGTTAGTTTTTTCAAGTGTCAGAAGCCTCCCCTAGACCCTCACTGCTGCAGACCTGACCCTGGCAGGCGGGAGCCTCAGACTGCCCCTGCCACAGAGCAAAGCCCCGTGCTGTTGCGACTGCAGGACTGGGGGGGCACGTCTTCATGCTGTGTGCACACAGGCACGCACGCATGCTGTCATCGGTCATCTTCCTTCTTGGCAGGGGAAGTGGATTCATGTATCAGGTGCATCACTCTGCGAGCATCCTCGCTCTGGTTTTGTATATATAGTCTGTCTTGTTGAATGGGTACTTTATCATTTTAAGTATGGAGGTCTGCTAACTGGTACGATGCTCTTTAGGAGGTATTCATATACTCCATCACTCTGAAGAAGAGAGTACTGTTTAGTGTCAATACAAGTGACAATATACTTTTTTTCAGACTTGTGCTGCTCATCTAGTTATTTAAAGAAGCATCGATCTAAACTAGAAGACTTCATCGATGGATGCAGCGTAACCATGTCTGTCTGTATGACATAAAGCCTATACGATACAGACTTTAGCATGTACCTATTACCTTTGGGCATGTTAGTTATGCTTTTGTCCTTATTATCTAAGGATTTAAATGAGGAGAAGACAAATGAGTTTGGAAATTCCTATGAGACTTTGCTATTCTTAACTTTGGTTCTTGGCTCTGCCACAGGTGCCTTATGTGACCTTGGTCAAATTGCTTAACACCACTGAAATGGGTTACTCTGTGCAAATTAGTGATAATAGATTTCTCTCTGCTTTCACTTGCAGTTTCTATTTTAAGTGGACGGAAAGTGTCATCTGCTTACGTTGGTTCTATATTTTACTCCTGAGCAGTGCTTAGCATAATGTGACCTGACTTCAGCTGAAGCCTTTGGTAGCCTTATACTGCTATTAAGACTGGGGACTGGGCAGTTCAGTTTAAATGATGTAGTAAATGATGAGTACTTGAAAACCTGATATGAGTGACAACCGCATTTTAATTCTCTTTGAGAAAGTTTTTTTTTTTTTTAATGCATTCCTATCTTAATAAAAAGTTGTAAATTCATGCTTCTACCTAAGCTGGAACAGTCTACAGGTTCAAAGTGTCAAATTTCTAAGAGTCTGTTATCAATCACGGTCTTTCTGATCTAGCCAAAATAAGGCAGAAAATCTCAGGAGGAACCTCTCTTCCATGAAGTTTGTAGACCAGTTTTTCAGCCTCTGAAAGTTTATGGGACACCATGTGCCTATCAATAGTTATTAACCCTGAGACTTTTATGTAACTGTAGAAATCCACAGTGCCCCATTGGCTATTTTAGGGTCCTTCTTGGGTCATTTATTGAGTTGCAAAATCAAATTTTGTCTCACCTGTTTATATTAATGGAGAAAACTTTTGTTTCTGCACAATAGCATTGCAGACTTGTTTGATTTCTTCAGTTGCTCTATATTGAAGATCTCAAAGATCAATTTGGTATGTGGAGTTAGAGATGGGATGGGCAGGATCTGAGTAAAGGTGAAGAATTCTTGGCTTGCAACAGTTCAAAAACCATCTGGCCTTGAAGCTGCAATATGTTTTGCAATCAAAATTAAGGCTGAAATGCCTTCTTTGGGAAAGTGGAGATAGTTGCCTCCATATATTGCTTTTCATAAGCAGATTGAGGTTGATGTTATCTTCCTCTGTTCCCATAGACCTTCCTTAGTTTATGGGACTGGATTTCTGACCCAGGCACCCAATTCTTCTCCTTCATCTGCTATTGATCTAATCAACAGCAATAAAAAAGTCACAATTTCTTTCTTGTTTTTATATCCTAGGGAAAACCCTTAGGAAACCACTAATGTTGCTACTTCTCCCCCAAAAGGGGACCACCCTGAGACACTTAGGAGTCTCTTTGACTGCAGGAATTAAAGATCAACATCGGTCAGGAATACCTGGATATCTGCAGCTCTGCTTTGGTACAGGGGAACTAAGTGACCTGTCAAGACTCCTTGCAGTTCAATTTTCTGGCCTCCCTGTATAGTATTACAATACGTCTAGAAGGAGCAGAAAAGATCCTGCATATAAATATATCCCATTATTTTGTTCTTTTTTCAATAACACTGGAAAGGTCAGATTTGAAGGGAAAAATCCCCATGCAACCTTTAACTACTGTGTTGCTGTTGATACATTGATCTTCTATATTTTTTTAAATATCACAACAAAGTAAAAAGCAGCAGAATAAAAGCAGGTGTACGGCAGTTGCACGAGGAAGTTTGGACAGATGTTTCACCAAGAGCAGAAATTTGAGCTCTTGCACAGCAGAAACAGAGTCTTATTGTGCAGAAATGCTTCATAGATAGGAAATGTGTATTTCTGCTTGGGATCACCTGGAAGTACATGGAACCACCGAAGTAGGGATAACAGGCTTGGGTCAATAAGCATGAAGCCAGACATGTAGAAGAACAAATGCATACAGATTCTTGTATGTACAGAAAGAAAAAGTTTCTCTGCTTTCTACCAGTGCTATATGTTATAATATTTCTTCAGATGGTATAGCTGGGAGTCAGTCTGGCAGGGAATTCAGAACAGATTGTCCCCACCTGCTTTTTGATCTCAGGGGCTAAAGCTAACCTCAGAAACCCTCACGCCTCTTTTTCTAGTTTCAAATGAAAAATAATATCTGACATTAACTATCATGGTAAGTTGCTACCTACAGAGGCAATGGATGTCTTAAATAAATGTGGAAGTCCAGTCATTTATTAAAAAAAAAAACAAACAACACTGGCTAAATTGAATAAACATTGATCATCTGTTAATATTAAGAATGACACATCTTGCTGCTGCTTTGGCTCTGGATCAACATCATCATTTATTAACATTTTGAAATAGTGCTGCGGAATGGATGATGCCCAAATCTGTACCTGAAAAATCCACCAAAATCTTCCTGCAGAGAACTTCAGAGGTGGGGAAAGCAGAAACAGAAAGGATGCATAGCTATCACACAAGACTTATGCAGTAAGTTCAACACCTCATTTTACCCACTCTGTATGCATTTTGTATAAATCAAAGGTCACATTTTAAGTCTATGTTAAATCATCAAACAGCTCTTTTCAAAATGTCAGCAATTTATTGCACAAATAGTCTGCCAAATAATAGTTAATCAATTGTAAATGGCATGCAAATTCTCGTGTAAACTTTGGGGAAATTGTTAACCTCAGCTAAATGTAGATAATATTTTTCATGGAAAGTCACTTCATACACTTGCCTTGGCTGATTTAGACCGGGCAAAGATCTGATATAAATAATTTCAAAAATGTGGATTATACTGAAAAGTCATATTTGATCTTATTAGCATAACTGTACTCTTTGTAGCTCTAGCCAATAGTTCCTTGCTGCATAAAACCAGCCTCTTTGCAGATCCATGTCACTGGTTTAGAGAATACGTTGAGTCAAACCTTGAAAAATAAAATATTTGTGTAACTACTATAACCCTGGATTTTTCCCCATTTTTTTTGTAGGACGGAGAATGCCATGTAAGGAGTTGTGTGGGTTCTCTGGTTCTGTCAAAATACGGCCCTTGAGCTCTTAGCAAGACCAGCACTCCTCTCATTTGCACTGAGATTAAGGGTTTTGTGAACGGCCCCCCTTTCCTTCTTCACTTTCTTGTTCCGGCGTGTCAGCGCCCTTCTTTGTTTTCCCACTATAACGGCTTTGTCTAGGCTGCTTCCTTTTCACTCAGAGTGAATTTTCTTCATAGCCTGTTCCCCTCACATGTAGGCATAGGATTTTACTCTTCCCACTCAGCCTCTTCCCTCCTTTATTTTCTCCCCTATTATTTCTCCTGTTGAAGTTGTGTCTCGCTCACCCTCCTTTTAAATGCCTTTGCCTTTCCCTGCAGATCCTCATTCAGGACTGCAGCTTCTTTGTCAGTAATTTCCCTCTTTCCCTGCGTCTTTTAGGCATCCTAGGTCACCGCTCCAGGGCTCTTCCACTGGCATGGCACTTTTGCCTGGCTCTGTGACCAGCCCCGCTGGTGGGGTCTTCATGGGGGGCTCTGGAGCTCCTGCCCCCACTCACACCGTCCTGCAGATGCTCTCCCAGGGGGGCCAAAGCATCAATCCATCCCAGGGATCAGAGAGAGGGAGTGGTTTCAGCTCAGGGCTGGGGAGACATGTCAAGGGAAACCCGGCCACTGGCAGCCACAGAGGAGCAGCACAAAGGTTGTGTGAGAAGTATAATGTTAAGCCATCTTTATCCAAGGACCTCATCCCATTTATTTTCCCATTACTGAATTTTTCTGAGGGAGAAAACAGACTTTAGAGTACGCTTGTAGCTCACATTGGGAATTCACATTACTTTCTGGTGCGATGGCAGTGCATCGTGGCATCCCCTTGAATCATAGAATCATAGAATCATTAAGGTTGGAAAAGACCTCTAAGATCATCAAGTCCAACCATCAACTAACACCACCATGACTCCTAAACTAGGCCCTGCAGTGCCACGCCTACACCTTTTTTGAATGCCTCCAGGGTTGACGACTCCACCACCTCTCTGGGCAGCCTGTTCCAATGCCTAACCACTCTTTCGGTAAAGAAATTCTTCCTGATGTCCAATCTAAACCTCCCCTGACGCAACTTGAGGCCATTTCCTCTCGTCCTATCGCTAGTTTCTTGGGAGAAGAGTCCAACACCTGCTTCACTACAAGCTCCCTTCAGGTAGTTGTAGAGAGCGATAAGGTCTCCCCTCAGCCTCCTCTTCTCCAAGCTAAACAGCCCCAGTTCTCTCAGCCGCTCCTCATAAGACTTGTTTTCTAGACCCCTCACCAGCTTCGTTGCCCTTCTCTGGACACGCTCCAGCACCTCAATGTCCTTCTTGCAGTGAGGGGCCCAAAACTGAACACATGACATGCTCATTCCCTCTTGTCTGACACTTTTTGCTCAACCATGCTGACTTTCCTCATGTCTTCCTTTGCTTTGCATCTCCGCTTATCAATGGCAAGCTTATTTCTGATCATGTTGAGGAAAACTCCCTTGCTCTCCGGTGGGTATTGGTGCCATAATATCTTTCCAGTTCATTTTTCCTGCCACCCTTGTGCCCCACTGCTGCACTCTGAACCTCTGCTGTGCTTTAGACTTGCCACTTCTTACCTCTAATTTATGGTCATTAGTTAGTCATCAGCAGGAACCACTTTTATTTCAGCCCATTACTCTGTGAAATAAGTAGTCGGGATCAAAGTATTTGCTGATGTATGTTATCCATGCTTTCTAACACTTGAGATACTGATCATCTCTTCCTGCTGATTAGGGGAATTTACAGCATGCTACAAGCATTGCACTACTGTGTACAACTAAATAAATAGAGTACGTTCTGGCTCGGCTCTGGCTGATTATGTTATGTGCCCCTTCCCTCTCCCTAGTTCGCTCTGCCCTTGGATCAGGCCCCGCTCCCCTCTGTAGAGCCCTGGGGAGGGACACATGGTGGGGCTGGGGCTGGTGGTCCTGAGCCGAGCCCTTCCCTCGGGCCCTCTGGGTGCTGGGAAGCACAGTGCTCAGCTGGGGATATGCAGGTGACTGTGTTTGAGGTACACGCCTTGCATAGGGGATCACTTCACTTCTGTAATGGCATTTTGGAGTGGCAGACATTAGCAAAAGTAGAAACCCAGGAGGTTGCGGGGCGCAGAAATGCTCCAGTGGGGCTGCATGTCATCCATTCCAGGCCACCATGGGACAGCCAGAAAGTTTGTCTTAGTTGTATGCCAGGCAGTGCTGCCAACTCCGAAAACCTTTATTATGAGAATGGTGTGTTTAGAGACCATTTGTCTTCCCCAAGGCAGGTTCACGTTGACCAAGGCAATCCTAAGAGAGGTATGGCCTGTTCACCTTCAGGCCTCTTACATCTTCTCCAGGCAACCTGCTCCAGTGCCTCTGTGTCATTAATGTTTTTCTTCTTGCTAAAGTCTGAATGTGTTCCTTCTTGCCCCTGTGCTGCAGACAAGGAATAGTATTTCCTCTCTAGAGGAACCTTTTGTATATTTGAAAATCATCATGTTTCCCCTCAGCCATTGCTGGACTAAACAACCTCAGTTCTTTCATCTGCCCACACAGGTGATGCTTTTGGACCTCTGACTGTTGTCATGGCTCTCCTCTAACCCCTTTTAATCTCAAAGTACAGTACTCAGACCTGGGCGCGGTACTCCAGCTGGACTCTTGCCGAAGCAGAGCACGCTAGCAAGACAGGTGTCAGTGTGTCCTTGCACGTGCATTGCCATATATCCAGCCTGGCATGTTTGCTTTCTCACACAGCAGTATGAACAGTCATTCTTCCCTTGATCTTGAAGAGGAACTCTTGATCCTCTTCTGAAGGACTGCTGAACACTCATTTGCTCTCTGTCTCGCATGTAGGCAGCTGGTTATTCATACACTAGGGTGGTGCTTTACATTTGTCCTTCCTGAATTGCATCCTACCTGCGTCAGAGCTTTCCGTTCTGGCAAGACCACTTTGCCTTATTATCCTGCCCTCCGGAGTGTTTGTCGATACTCTAAAGTTGGGATACTCTGCAAATAAGCGTATTGTCTCCCACCATTCAAAGTATTTATGGAAATGGTGAGTTGATACTCAAGTATTGAACATCTGTTTTGACATTTTGTTCAGTGTGATACATTTCCAGCGAACTAGTTCCTTGGTATTGTAAAGCTGATGCAAACAGTATTGTGTTAGACGTATAAACCATTAGGTGTATGACTGAGTTGGTTCTTCAATAACTAAAAATAATTTGTCCATAAGCTTTTTGCCTGCTGTGGCACTGTGGCATAAAAAAGTGGTTCAGTAATTCCTGTCATCTCACTAGGATAGTGTTGAACTTGAAAATTAATTTCTTCATGTAAGCTTACCATCTTTCTTACAGTCACTGCTTGCCATTATACAAAATTTTGACTGTTATCAGCTACTTCATCTTCAAACTTTTTCATAGACTGGCTGAATATGTCCCATCCAGACAGTCTGCACAACGCAGAAACAATTTATATTTCACTTATCAGACTTAACCATCCACTTGCCTGAAATCTACTACACTTAAATCCTATGGATGAATTTCAAGTAATTAAAGTTGCTTAAGCCTTGATAGAAATTGGTACTGGGCATGTGTCTATCCTGCAAAATAGGGTCAAACGCAGAAACAAACAAGTTAAGCTGGTGCCTCTGCATAATGCAGCACAGCTTAGATAGATCAGGAATTGCGTCCAGTTGTGGTGCTAGTATGTCCTCCAGTGGCATGGGCATCCTTGTCCAGTATCCCCACTGAACACTGTAAGCTTGCCTTAGTGGGTCCATACCTCCACAGGAAAGCCCAAGAGCAAAAGACCCTCCAGCCTCACTACCTTCTGCTCTGTGGTAGGGAAGTACCCTAAACTGCTGTTATGAATATTTGCTTTCACTATGGCATTTGCTACAGAGGTAGACCACTGTGGGCAGGTTTTTCCAGCTTTTAATTTTTTTTTTAAAAATTATGCATGTGAGGTAGACATATTGGTGATACGCTGGTAACTACCTGCAGAGATAAAGCCGAAAGCAATATAAATAATTAATATATTCCTCCTGTTGAATGTCCCTTACTTAGCATTATATCTTCTTAAAATCAATAGAAAGAATACTGAACAAAAGGACATATATTTACTGAATTTAGCCCTTAAATAATTGTCAAATAGGTCATGCTAGTTAGGAATTGATTTAAAACAATTTTATTTTGATAATGCCAGCTGTCACCAAGTGCTGCTGTCAGGGATTGTCTTCCAGTTCACTTTTCTTTATAGGCGAGCAAGTCTTGACCCTTAAAATACCAGTGTGGTAGCTCTGGGGTATACAGCCAAGCTCTGTGCAGGTTCGTGGAGATGTGGGTACTTTACAAGTTAAGAACAGAAACTGGAAAAGGTAATTTAGCCATCAATAGTTGGACAAGTTTGCTGTCTTTAATTAAACAGTCAGATAAAGCTTTATATCTGACTTTATATCACTGGACTATCTGAGGGCCTTCTAAGTGGATTGCAGTTATTGAGCTCCAGATATGCACTGAAATGGGTAGATAACTTAGACATCTAGTGGATAGCAAAGATCACCTTGCAGGGTTCAGTTTCTGACTGGGGTAACATTTTTGTGTGAAGAAAGGTAGGTAATAACATGGGAAAAGAAAGGACAGTGACAGCATGCTGGAAAAGCTTTCTTCAAGCCTCAGAACATCCCCTAGAGATACTCAGACTGATTTAATCATCACAGAAAGATTATTTAACCTATCATGAACCTGGGTTTTAATTTTTAAAAAATAAGTAATTTTCTATTTATTTTGAAAGGGAAGCTGGGGAAGCAGAAAACAAGTGTGTCTGTAAAGAAAGCTGTCGTTTCTGGGGACTTAATGTGGTGACATCTTTTTGACAAGAGAAGCATCTGTCAAAGGCGTGCGAAACTTGATCCTTGTGCTTTCTCTTTCCTCTCAAAAGAAGTAGAATCACTTAATTTTGTTGTTCTGGTGGAGAGGCAGACTCATGGGTGTGCACAATGTTTGTTAAACATAAATGGCAGCCTACTCAACACCTCTGAGTATGAAATCCTCTGGAAGGATTTGCAGGATGCAGATGTTCCCCCCATCCCTCTGCCCTGGCCCGTGGGGGACTGATACCCAGTCTCTGCCTTCTGAGCAGGCCATTAATCTGACACGCAATCTGATTGAATGAAACGGGGTAAATCCCTGTTGGATAACAAAATGCTAGATTAGCAGTTAGGAAACCTTGTGATTAGAGAGATTAACTGCTAAAGACATCATTCTTTCAGATGTAAAGCCTCCATTTTCATTTAGAGCTGGTAGTCCCTGAAAAACTACCGCACTAGCAATTAGGAAACTCTAAACATGCTGACCTGCAGAAGGGTGATTGAAGCTTAAGATAACTTTGGTAGCAGTATTTCTTGCTGTTGGCTTGTTAGGCAACCCATTTTTCTTTCTCTGGACATTTAAGGCTTTGCCTTCTCAAAAGATGCTGTTTTCTTTGAAGAAAAGGGGATTCAGTGCTGGCTACAACTAGGAGCAAGAGTCCCTCTCTTTGGCTTTATCATTTCATTAGGTATGGGACAAGAGCTTTTAAGGAAGGATGTGGCTGTAAAGATCAAAGGGATCCCCATAATTTTCTGAGCTGCCTGCTGGAAGTCTACCACTGGATGTTGAAGGTTACAGTAGTCTCCTCTAGCGGCACTTGCAAAAGCTACAATTTAAAAAATAATTGTTGAAATATGATACATGCTTTAATAGGCACTGTTAAATTAGTTGGCTCGTTTAATTCAGTATAGACATGATATTTGGTTTTTGCTTTGAGATGGCAAGCAGAAGCTTTAGCAAACACACTATAAATATTTTTGCAAACATTTCTGCATCTCTTTCCAAGTGTCAGGTGAGAGTTCAGCACTCTACTGCTCTAAGCACATGTGCATAAAACCTGAAAAGGTGGCAGCTACTCAATGAAAGGGAATTATTAATATTTTGTAGAAACCTGAACTGAAAGCTTTTGGGGATACCTGTGTTTATACCAAGTTCCCTTTTTCTACAGAATGAAGGTAATTAATAAATGAAAACAGGTAACGCATAACAAGAAAAAAAACTTCATAAAGGATGTATTAGGGATACATTTAACAGGCAGCATTAAATGTGATTTCTCACATTTCTCCGCTTCCAGAGACATGATAGGTAAGTAATTAGAATTAAATTAAATCACACTCAGAGGTGTCATTTTGGGGTAAAACCCCCCACAATCGCCTTGATTTAAGCAACTGCTTTTGAATATTCTGCTAGGACCTAACCGTATCTTTGTTCTTCTTTAAACAACACAGCTCATACTTGATTTAACAAACAGAGACTTTTGCTGGACAGCCTTCTGTGGCTCACTCGCACTGAAACCAAGACATCTTTTCCCCTACACAGACAGGAAGAGTTAAGGGTTCACGTGGTGTGACTAAAGCACTCTGGACATCACTCAGAGCAGTTTCTCTAGCCAGTATTTTCAGCAGCATGGTGTTGTGTGCATGAGTAAAAGCCTGTGAGGAGAAGTTTCAACTCCATCTGTGGATAATTCATTGAAAATTTTCCACTGTTGCTGCTTGGGAGCTAAGGAGCTCACGACCAGCTTGCCAGAGCAAAGCTTGACAAGCCTTTATCGTCTCCATTGCCACCTTGCAACAAACAGGAACATGTCTCCCCGTACATGGCTTTTCTCCCTCTCGTTGTGCTAGTTCGCTTACAGACCTTCACATGGTTCCAACATCATCCACAGTGCTCTCATCTGGTCCTGCCTCACCGGTTTTTGAGATCAGAATATTTCCTTAGTGGTGTCGTTTCCAGGAAGAGAAGGTAGGCAGCTGTAGGGTGGAAGTCTATATTTGTTCTTAGGATATCCTTAGAAATCACTTGAAAACACCTTAACACTTTTGCAGCAGGGTTGGGTTTTCTCACAATTTTAAGAAACCATGGAGTAGTTTTGCTGCAGGAATGTGCTTTTCAGCAGAAAACTAAGCACTAAAGCCACAAAAAAACCCCCAAACCCAGATGTGGCAGCTTTGCATGCTATTGCTTTGTAGAAAAACCCAGTGCCAGGGGAGAAAAAAAAAAAAATCTAGGCCTCTTACAATGTCTCCTTTGCTATATATTTTATAACTATCAGAGTCTAATGTCAGTTGTGGGCAGAACCCAAAGGAGATAAAACGGGTCAACCGGTGAGTAGTTGGGTTATTTGAACCAATCACTACTCTGAATGATGACTCACCGGGCCGGAGCTCATTTGGAGGTTGGGCGAAGTGCGGACCCAATAACCTTGTAAGTGTACCTTACCCTATCCCTCTGCAAAGCTCAGTAGCATCCCAGCTTTTAGCACTTTACCCATTCCTGTAATTCTTGCAGTTTTCAAGGTGAAGAGTCCTCCCTGCTGTAAGTGTTCTGGGGCTATTAATGACAAAATCCCCATTTCTGTAACAGATGCCTAAATGCACTTGTGGGTGGAGGTGCTACAGACGCAGGACTGCCACAGCAGCCTCCCCCCACACGTTTGGCTGCCCAGGTGTTCTGTACCTGCAGTTTCTGGCACCGCATTGCTCTAAAATACAGGAAACTGTCACAATCAGACCTACCCTTGTCCCTCTCTGTTGAATTTTGCCCCCCGTCCATCAGCCCAGGTTGTGCCCTGAGGACACACAAGCCTGCACGGAGAGAGGTGCAGCTGCCCTGGCCTGGCAGACAGGCAAAGCAAGGAGTGAGACCTCCCTGGCGATTCCCAGCAACCCTTCCCCAGAGTCCCTGGGAACACCCCTGGGACAGCCGGCACTCGGAGCTTTCCCAAGGGTGACACCTACTTCTTGATGGTCTGCTCAGTAGGACGCCCAAGGGGGTACAACATGCACCTCTAGCAACACAAAGCCCTGGAAGATCTGTCTTTTGGTGGTGGTGGGGGAGACATGCTGTGCACTGAAGCAGGACTGTTGTAGACTGGGGGAGTCCTTGTGGGCAAGGCCAGCCCTGTCCTCGCTCCTAGGAAGGAAGAAGTTGGGGGATAGCCTGGGGAAGGAAAAGTGGATTGCAGACATACAGCTTTCCCCAAATCCCAAGAGCACAGCAATCCGGCATGGGAGCGGGGAGCTTGGCAGCTGGCCACGCTTGCCTGGAGGTAAGTGCGTTGCCCCCTCAGGGGGCTCAGGATGGGGGAACCAGAAAGGACACCACCAGTCACTCACTTTCCAGCTGCAGTTTATATAAAGCCAGTTTGCTGACTGCATTTCCCCAGAGTGGGTAAGTTTCTGGGTGCCATAGCCCTGGAGGGCCTCTGTCCTGAGCTGCGCTAAGGGAGGGAGAGCTCTAGGCTTCGTGGGAGTCCAGCTCCTGGAAAATGTATCCAAGCTCCCATTTGCTTTTGAAAGCCTTGGCTAAAGACATGTACCACATCATGCAAGGCAGGTCTGCCTGAAGCAAAAAACCTAGCAACTTCCAAACAGCACCTAGTGTCTGAAACCACTAGGGAGTTGAGAAGTGTTATGGGCTGCTACACGCTTTTATGCATTTCGGAGAGGATGAGCACAGCATTATCTGGTTCAGGTGTTTCTGTAATTGTGATTCATTAGGATAACCACAGCTTGGGTGGCTAGCACCTGTGTGCTCCTGCTGGGCTGGTGTCAGTGCTCTCAGCTGTGATAGGAAACATATGGCTGTACTGGCTGGTTCCAGATTTTTTCCTCATTTTGTAGTCTCTTTGCAATGCATTTGTTGGCCTCTGCAGCATTGAAGGTGCTGTTGCAAGCAGCCTTTACATGACCTGGGGGCATGATCAGTGTGATGAGTTTTATCCATCCTCCCCAAGTAGGATTGCCCACATGCTCCCGGCAATGCACAGCTGCCACAGGGACCCACGCAGCTGCAGGCTGTGCTGATAGAGCCTCTCTTACCCAGGGAACAATTTCTCCTCCACCAAGAGGCAAGGGGAGGGCTAAGGATATTCAGTCCTTACTGAGGATATCAGTGGTTTTCATGTTATTCAGAGTCAGGCTGGAAATCTGGCCTCCCCCCAGACCTCGGCTTGTGGGAGGCTGCTCCATGCCACTGGCTCTGAGCCCACACGTGGGTCTGGGCCATACGTACACACTGTAAATGTGTTGCCCGAGTGTGGGTCTCATCTCCTGGGCTGTGCGACTGCTATCAAAATCTAGAAATGCAAGGGAGAGTTTCATGTCTTAACACTGATAGCTGTACAATGTTTGCACTAATGATAACAGAGTTTGGATTTGGGGGAGGTGATGAGAGGCAAACAGGAGTGTGGCTCGAGTCAGAATTCATCAGCAGGCAAAAACATATGCATCTTTATCAATCAGTGGGGTTAAAATAAAATTGTGGTCGTTTGACAGCTCTAAGTGATGTATCTCTAAATAGCGGCAGTTCTGATCACTGAGAAATCCTGACTCCTGCGCACTTGACAGAGAGTAATTAAGGGAGAAGCTCAGCAGTCAATAAATGCCCCATGGGATTACAGGTTCACAGCAGACCCACAAGACGCAGTCCTCTGACAAAGGCCCCAAAGAGTCGTAAGCTGATCCTCATTTGTTCTGCAGTAGCTTATCTATCATGCTATTGGGCTGGGCCCTGAGCACACAGCTTAAGCAGTTGCTTATATATTTCCAATATTCCTTCTTTTCCATTGAGCCTTTCTTCCCGCTTTTTCAAGAAAGTTAAGGGATGTTAAATAACCCTTACTAAGCCCACAGACTGGGGGTGGGTAGCTATATGGGAAAGATCACCTGGCCTAAACCAAGGCAATTTCTGGAATGAAACACATTAAAGCCATTCAATAGCATCCGTCAATATTGTAGTTCTCTTTTATAAACAATGAGGATGCATGCCTGCTGCTGCCAAGGTAGAGACCTAATGAGGACATTGGCTTTCCTAATGGGTAGTCTCTAATCAGGCTTCTCTGCTACTGCATGCTGCCACACAGGAAAAAAGGCAGGAAAATAATATTTGTTGGGATGTGGTGAAAAGGTCACAGTAATCATATCTGCTAGTACATCAATATGTAAGATTGCCCTGTGCTTGTCCCTCCTCCCTCAAGACAAAGTAGCTTTCTTCTCAGTCATGGAGTGAATTTACAAGTAGCATCTGAAGCTAAGGAAAACATTTCTAGTGACACAGCTTGGTTTGCAGAAGGGAAGGTTCTTTAGAAAAGGATTTGGTTTTGCTTTAAACACGTCTACATACAGAAAATATGGAGAGTAGCACGGCTGTGAATATAGCAGACACATTGCACTGTACGTGCATGGATGTGCAGAGCTGGGACCTGTCCAAGCGGTGTACGAGCAGCCTAGCTGGTGACCTAAACATGTTTGGAGAAGGGTAAAAAAGGTCAGAGCTTTGAATCAGGACAACACTTGGCTGAATCCTTAAATACCAGTGGGATTTAAATGCATCCCTAAGCATTTTCCTCAGCTACAGTTTTAGCTAGCTGAAAATACAATATTCTGTTGAATCAAGGTGGGAGACACAGTGGTCTTATGCTTCCTGCAGGTCTGTAGGTGGTCTGAGCTGTGCTTATGGCCAACACCAGGGGGGCATGGGGACACCTTGGGAGCCAGGGAAATGGTCCCTGCAGGGCAGCAGGTCGCTGCTGGCCTGAGGCGGCAGCAAGTACTGGGAGTCAGTATCCCTTGAATTCCTTCATAGTCTCATTTTAATCTTTTCTGTAGTTTCTTAAAAGGAGGCCAATTAACATGAGAGTCACAGGCCACCAAAGCAGTGCTGTACTGCTGATTTCATTATATATATTTTATATATATATATATATAGTGGCCGACAAAGAAAATCTTGCCTGGGGGGACAGGTCAGCCTGATAGGGTAACCTGTCTCTGGATCACTAAAAGTGTCAGGGGAGAAAGTAGAGCATTGGGTTAGGCTAGTGGTCTGTGGCTGCTTGCAGATTTTAGGGAACCCATGCTTCATGGGGTAGTTCACACCTCAAATCCACCCAGTCTTTGGGGGAAATTTATATTGGGGGGGGTATATTGGGGGCATTTTATAACCAGTTACCAAGCTGCATTCTTGGAGCTGGCAGGGAAGGGCAAAACCACACATCGTGATGTGCTGCTTTATGAAATCATAGCAGGTTAGTTAGCTCCTTTGCAGCAAGTACAGTTTGTTAAGCTGCCATCCAAGTTTAACACAGAAACTTCCTGATACGCTCTTTCAACTCTTTCAAGCTACTAGAAAGGATAAAAGGAAATCAAAGAAGAACCAAATATGTTTTATTTATTGTTTTCCAACTTACTTTCACATTATTTCTTCCCAGACAACAAAGAGAGTTTCCTTCTTTTCCCAGCACCTTTTTATAAGTGGTAGACCATTAATACTGATGGGAAAGTTGAAATGTAAAAAAAGTAACCAAAGTACTGTCTCTTAGTTTCAGGAAAACATTGTAGATTTTAAAAAAATTGAACTTGGAATTGTTTAACCTCAAGGTCTAAGCCACAGAAGAGTGTTCCTTTAAAAAAAAAAAGGTGGCTTGATCATAAATCTTTTATCACTTTGAACTGAACTTACTCATTTAAAAATATCTTAGCTGAAGGCTGTGGATGGCAGAGCAATAGTGTTACACAGACTGAAAAATAATAACCTGCTTTTCAATCATGATATTAGAACGATGCTGGTGGACTGAACAGCCTGTTTGTAACCTGATGATGGCATAAATAATTGAAACTACCTTTGGAAATACGAAAGCACCTTTTTATAAGATCCTCTATGAGCTCTCACGGCCAGGGGCTGGTTTTCTTAATTATTGCTTATCAGCCCAAACATGTCACTGCAGTATATAGCAGACTAAACTTCCCAAAAGCAAGCACTGATTTCAGAGCTTCCTATTGTAGTCACTTTAAAAAAGACACTTTTCCTTCCTTTCCCAGAGGCTGATTGCTCTGAACTTCCTGAGAGAAACTCCTGGAGGATAGACACAGTCCAGAAGAAACTCTGGGAAACAGCAATAGTAATTCCTATCTTCAGAGGAAGGAAAAGAAGAATCCCAGGAGTCTGGCGCTGGCCAGCTTAACTTCAGTTGCCTGGCAAACACTTGCATGAAATAGCTATTTTGTAAGTAATTGGTAGGAAATGAGCAAGAGTTAATATGAATCTGTCAAAACCAGGTCTTGTTAATCTGATTAATTTCCTTCTTTAACAGGTTAATGGGCCCTGTGGGTGAAGGAAGGGGTCCTTAATAAGCCTTTGATCGTGTCCTGCATGATATTTTCGTAAACAAGTAGGGCAATAGGCCAGATGACATATACTGTACGGTACCTGAAAGTGCTATTAACTAGCTGTCCTATTAACTCTCAGATCTTCACTGTCAAAATTGGGGGGATCTACAGGGGTGTGTCCACCATCTGGGTCTCCTTTGTGGGTGATTTTTAGTGAGTACGTTTGCTAAATTTGCAGGTACCATCGAGCTTGTTCAGGCAACCAGCATGGCTGGGGACAAACTGATCTTGACAAATTGGAGACACAGTCCTGTAAAAAAAAAAAAAAACACCACAAAAATGTGCAGTTCCTTATGGCCGTGGCCCTAAACTCAGACTGAAATTATTATTGCCTGTATCACAGAGGGGTCACCCACCCTACCCAGTTCAGGCAGAGATCTGCTCACAAGGCACGAGAGCAGCAGTATGGCCTTCAAGACACAAGAAGTTTTTCTGCCCGACTCACCATGGGTGGAAAAGCAGGTCTAGTTTTCGGCATCATGTTTTGAGAAGGATATGAAGTAATTACAGAGAGCCTTGGGAAAAGCAGGGGTAATGACAAGAGTTTTAGAAAACTTGACCACCGTGGAAACGCTAAATGAGCGGAGGTGTCTTCTAGTCTATAATAATATTGAAATGTACGAAGCAGGGCTTTTGTAAGCAATACCGTTCATTGCAGATTGACCTTGCCATGCAGCACAGCATAAAAGCACACAGGGGGCTGCAGGGAACGGTGGTGTGAGGTGAAGGTGGAGGAGAGATTTCTCCACTCAAAGGCTTTCACATTACGTTCTCCTTTTGCAGAGGAAATGGCCGTGGATACAAGGCAAAGGTAATCAATAGTAAGCAGTAAGTTCTCTGGGAGAATACAAGAAGGACAATAAAACTCAACACTTCACTGAAGAACCTGGGTAACGAACATCGAGACAAGGTGAAGCAAATGTTGTTGATACAACTCGGGCTCGCCCGGCTCCATGTGCTGCACAGAAAACGAATCGGTGGCTCCATTCCTCTGGTTCCCTTTTTCTAGCCTTGCCTTAGGATTAGACATGGTTATAGTGGTGGGATTGCCCTGGATAGACGAGGCCTATTTATATAACCTGGCATGTAGGAAGGCAGGGGTACAGCTCCCAGCTGCTGGGCACAAGGGGCACCCATCTCCTACACCCACCCTTGTCCCTTGAAGTGTGGATGTGCCTGCATTTCACCTGTTTCCTTTCGCAGGCATCCTCAAATCTAACCAGCTGGCACCAATAAAAGCCCCAGGAACAACAGAATTAATCACAGAGACAAGATAGCAATAAATATAAATGTGCTTCACCTCACTGTGATATAAAGGAATGGTTTCTGGGGGGGGAGGAGGGATGGGGATCTGCTGTTGTAATGCATCACTGTTCTTCAGACAGAGGTTTCTTTGCAAAACCACACTAAATTCCTCCTTCACTGTTAAAACACTTTGCTGGTGCCCCCAGCAGCTGCAAGAAAAGGTTTCAATTCCAGAGCATTGGCTGTATTCCTGTCAGGTGTTGTTATCTTTGCGGTCAGGATTTGTTATAAATTGAATAATCTTGGCTCTGATTTCTAAGGGATTTTCATTTTGAAGTCAAGAATTGTTTTATTGGTATCAGGAGCTGGAGGATACGGCAGCGTGATGATGTCAGTGTTGCCTTCCCCTCTTCACTGATCATTACTTTTCTGATTTCCGTTTTTCTTTTTGAACACCTAGCACCTGGAGCCATGGCATTACCTAATAATCATGTTTTAAAAGAAATGAAAAAGAGAAAAGATAAGGAAAAACAAGTTTCTCACAGAAAAGAACCTGAAGAGTGTTCCTTACAAATATCAGAGGAAGTAAAAATAACTCATTGTTGGACACCTTTGTATTTAAGACATTTTTGTATTGTTTATGAGTTAATTGTCATTGCTTGTGAGTTAATTGTAAGAATTTTTACTTTGGTTGTCTGGGTCCTGGTTTCTAAACAGCTGTGCTCAGCAGAACTGCAGTCTTTTCTTCAAAAGGAAAAAAAAAGTTCCACTCCCAGATTATTGGAAAAAAGAACCCTGCCTCTTGTTTATTTATTTATTTAGAAAGCACATACAGCAATGCGTGGGGAGGGGAATAGAGATGCAAAACAGGTGAGCATACAAATCCATCTCAAAAGAAATAGTGAGACACTTCCCAGATGATTAGTAGTACATCAGTCTATGTGAGCATTTAAACTGTTGTACCTCTAGATTAAAAAAAGAAACCACAGAGAATTTCTGAAGAACAAGGTAAATGTCTATATTTCAGAAACCCCACCACAATCAACTTGCAGGCAGCAATGTTTTTGATTTGGTTTTTGTTCCTGATATTTCCTCAAAGGGGTCTCTCTTGCTCACGCTATGGTTTCTTTCCTCAGTGTCCGCCTCTGGTGACAAGTAAGGATACTTGTGAATGAAGATTTCCCCTTCGTTCTCGACCTTTTCTTTAACTTCTTCTGATGCTTGAGCGAAATTCCAAGCTCCTCCATTATCGCGTTGAAAGAAAGACACTGGTGGAAGACAGAAATGGCATTAAACACTTCTCATCAAAGGCAGAGTTTGACCATACCCTTTGCACAAATGGTGGCTTTTAGAAGCAAGGACCTGAGCTCTTACTGGCGGGCTCAGAAAGCTGCTCTGCTGAGTTCTGCCAGCTTTGAATAAAACCCTAAGGTATAATAGGTGAGTCTGTATAAGTCATGGGTTTTGCCTAACTTGTCTTCCACTGAATTTAATTTAACTTTTTGGCTTAACTAAAGCTGACTATGAATGTTTCTGAAACTCTACACAGATGCGTTTACAATGTTTTGGTGGCTTCATATTGTAAAACTTACCCTTTTCAGTAGGTAAACTTCCTCCTGACCTTTTAAATCACGTGTACCTTAGCCACAAAAAAAATGGGTATACTAGAGAAAACAACCCCATTTTTTGAGGATTTCTTTGTGGTTTAGTTATTTTCCCCTCATGAAATTAACAGACATTTCTAAACTATAGCATAGTCCTCAATCTTCTTTCCTTGGAAAGAAACTTTTTCAAATATTGTGTGTTGAAGGAAGGAGAAAATTACCAGAAGAATAAGGTAGCTGAATAGTTTAGAAAGAAAGAAGAAATCTTTTTCTTCCCACCATCACAACATTAACAAAGATATTTTGGGTAAGTGGAAACTTCCTTTAAAATCTACAGCAGGAATAAATTACATGTAACACAACAAAACCACAAAGAGGCTTTAAGTGGAAGTATCTAGCAACGCAAAAAAATTGTTCCATGCAAATATATATAAATAGATTATTTATATATAAAATGAAGTGATGGTAGCAGTGTGAAACAAAGCTTTAACCACCTTACCTTCATCAAGTTGAATAAATCCTTCCTACCAAACCCTTTCTAGAACTGCAGAACTGACCAGCTTTAAAACAACTGGTTAAAACTACAGTTCTTGTAAAATGACAGCAACAGCACACAGACACGGTTCTCTCTATCAAATACGAATTCCCTTCTAGAGCGATACCAATGCAAGGTAAGCAGCGTTCAGTTCTTAACCAGTAATAATCCAATAGCGACCTCAGTTATACAGGGCTAAAAAAAGTAAAAACAGATATATTATTGGAAGAGGGGAAACCCCAAGCTTTCCTAGTAGCCAGCTTTTCCAGAGGAATGTTTTCAAATGCAAAAGAGAGTATGAGGGTAACCTGTATCGAGGTTAAATCTTTTGTTTAAGGTAGCAAAGGAGTCCCAGAGAAGTGGGCTCCATACACCATGCTTCTTCCTCTCCAGTATAAACCCGCTGTATAACATGTGTAACACTGGTTCTGCAAATAAAGTCAAGCCATCAGGGCATCGGCGCATGTGTGTATTTTAAATGTGTATGATCTTGCGTACACCAGCATGTCCTTTTGGGGTATGGGCTGCACACAGACTAAGATCCTATAGTACATGAAATCTATAGTTTAATATGCTCTTTCTTTGAGCTGCTTAATTTTTGCTCATCTAAAATTTTAAGTATACATAAATTAAACTACTATTATTTCATTCCAGACCCAAAATGTAATAGACAGGGCAGTGTACTGCTTTTTTTTCAAATTACTGTCTGGTAATAGCCAGGAATTTGATGGTGCAATTGTAATTTAAATATCCCCTTTGACACTCTAATACAGGAACTCCAGCACTACTGGAGTTAGAGTCAAAGGCATCTGCTGCAGCCCCATGCCCTCTGGAAGCAGCGGGGGAAGGAGGTATCATCCTAATATGGGTACAATTTCTATATCGCTTCAGGCTTTTTTAGAGAGTAGCACCACTTATTTCCAAACTAATAAAAATGTATGCTCTAATTATCCATGACTTAGCATGAATAATTTCTCTTTACTATCTTAGTTTTAATTGAGCTTTCAAAATCTAGAGATTTCAGAACTCCATGGCAAATAAGGAAATGATCATATTAACCATCTGCAAGACTGATCAGGTTTATTTTTATTTTCTTTCCCTGTTGCTCTTACTAACCTATATGTTGTGTCTGTATTTAATAATAGCCATCAGTCTCTGCAACGTGCATACAGGGATGATTTCTGCAGATGAAATAGTACATTCTACTACCTTGTTAGTAGGCTTGTATTTTAATTTTCCAAACTGATTAATGTTATTCAGACTATGCAGTTATCATAACGTCCTTCAATTTCATATTAACAAAATAGTCCCATGAAGATCATTTTACATCTGCAGATAGATATTTAAAACATACTGCTGACACTAAGTACGTGAGGTTTTCAATATCTGACTGCATGATTTGTGAAGTGCCCAACTGGTTCCACTTCCAACTCCATTTTGAATTTTAAAATAAATATTATCAGAATGACTTCAAGATATTCTTAGGAATGGCTTTGATGTTTAGGTCTTATCTCTAAGAACTAAACTTTTGCCTAATTGTTCATCAATAGCAGTTACATCTAAACCCGAATATAAAAACATTACTGTTCTTGTTGATGAGCTTTTCTGTAAACTGATGATGTTTATCCACCCAACGAAGTATGGAAGTGGGCCATTCAAAATCTGAAAGGGCTCTGCCCTATCAAGACTCTCTCCTATCCTATCCTGGCAGTGCAAGGCCCCAGCGGGTTGATTACCCGCGAGAGAGGTCGAAACACACACACTTGACACACATGGGAATGGGCTTGGCCATCCTGCAGAGACAGTGGGTTGGGAGAGGGATAGGAGGAGGGTTTACAGTGATAACTTCCTGGGTCTTACACCTTGCAGCTCCTGCTCCTGGCTTTGTAAAAACACAAATGCATTTTTACTTTTACAGTTGTGTTATGCTTAGTTTCGAGGGACTTAAAACACCATTGGCATGAATTTTGTCAACCTGAAGCAATGAATTAGCTGTAGATTTAAGACCCTGGACCGATCCTTCAAAGATGTTCCAATGGTTATGGACATAACTACGACTCCGATCAATTTTGTGCATATTCCTGTCTGAGATCCTACCGTCTTTGGGAAAGCCAGTTGGAGGTGGCAAAGAGCATTACAAATGTGGGAAACACAGGGCTTTCTCTGCCCCACTGCCTTCACACAGAGCTTCGGATGGTCTGAAAGAGCAATCTAAGATGATACTTTGAACCTTCAGGGGTTTGGTTACTCATTCAGAAGGACAGTTGAACTTTCTTTTAAGCCCCAGGAAGCAAAGCTCAAAATCCTATTTATCTTCAAGCTTGTGCATGCAAATCAGGAAACTGAACAGATGTCTGAAAACTGGAATTGCCCTGAACTTTTCAAGCGGTAGAAAACTGTGGTACAGAGTGAGTACAAACTCAGGCAGAAGGCTGTAGGATTTACAGGAAAAACACGGGCAAGAAACACATTCAGTGGGGTCTCCCAAGATGGCCCTCTGAACAGCACCACGTCTGCAGCATAATTGCAGTAGCCTTTAGAAAGCGGATGGTGACATTAAAATTCCATTTAAAAGGGTAATATGCTGTTCTTTTAGTTTCATATTCGGATAGCCAGACTGAAAGGGTGTCTTTAAAAACCTATTTTTTTACACTGTTAAGTCCACTTTTGAGGTCTTGCCGAGAATGAGAGCAGAGTAGGCACAGAGCAATACATTTAATGGCAGAGTAATAAGTCTAACATTTTGCTTTTAGTCAGCTTGACTTTCTCATTCTAGCAGTGTCAAAATGCTGCAGGACATGGCATGCGAGGCTAAAAGGAAATGTCATCCTTTAAAAACAGAATAGATTTTGCTCTCCTTGTGATGTGAGACTCTCTCTTTGCCCCTTGGTCGTTTCAGCAGGCTGTAAAGGCTTGGTCATGAAGCTCCCAAATCCTTCCTTACACTCCCATAAAGAAGACTGTGTTAAGCTTTAGGATAATTATAGATTCGGAATTTAAAAAATAACATAAAATAGAGTAGAAACAAGACTGAAAAAAAAGAATCTGTAGTCAGGCTTTATCGATCTGCTGCTTATGCTGCTGAGCTACCACTGGGTACAAGACTTTTCAATTGCATTTTATTAACACCTTGCAAAAATAAGCAAATAACCAAAAAAAAAAAAGAAAATCCAGTGCGCTGTGTTGGAGAACTGAGAACTATGAAAATCAAAGGATGTGGGCCAGATTTTATTCTGGAAGAACACCTGACCAGCTCAGGCACAGAGAAGGAAGTGCAGAAGTTAAGATTTTTCTTCTGCAGTGCCCTCATCACTGTGAAGGACCCATAGCTGGGACGCTGACATATGTCTTCTGCTGAAAGAAAAGTGATTTGTTTGTGCCTAGTGCACCGAAGGAAAAATATCCAAAATAGTTTCTCCTAGTGAGCAAACTGCTGTTGCAGCACGTTAAGAATCTGTTTTGAGTGTTCTGTCACTGATGGCTAATTGCAGGAGGAGATCAGTAAATTAAGTCTTTTAAACTGTCAGTGTCTATTGAACAGTGATTGTCAAAACAATATGACAATAATCCATGGATTATTTTAACTCTTTCTCAGTTATATAAAGTGTTCCTCAGTTTCCTGTTTACAAGAAAGAAATCAGTAAAGCTACTTGCTGGTCTCACAAACCATCTAAACATGAATGGGAGTGCTCAGTGAAGGCATAGATGACCACAGTCGTGTTTGGAGGTGGGGTTATGGCCTGAAAATGGAGGGGCTCGAGCTGATTGATGTTAGTTGAAGAGGGGGAATTTGCAGACCCGACAACTTCACAAGAAAGTCTATTTTGCATGAACCTGACTGAGATAGGCGGATTTCTTCCTTCTCCCCCTTCTCCTCCCCCCTTGTTTCTGAAGAGCTAAAGTTGTGAAACTTCAATGCTTTGATCCAAGAGACATGGCACAAACACACAATACCATGGCAACACTTTGGGGAAATATCAGTCTAGTTGGGGAAAAGATTATTGCTGTGCTTGGTCTAGTTCCGCAGTGCAGGCGTGTTGTTAATCCACCCTCATCCTGGCTCTTTGAAATGGTGATCATATTGCCTTCATTCTCCTCGTTCTTCTCTTGTCTCATCCTTTCCCCTGCACCTTTGCCTAGTTGGACTGCAGGCTGTTTGATGAGGGCAGGAACTGCCACTAAATAAAGGTAGGCACACTGACCCCCACCAAATCAACCTGGCAATGGCTTGGGACTAGCTTGTTCATGGACCCTTTTCTTTCAATGGTAGGTAGCTTCTGTGTATCAAAGCGTATGGCATTTTTTGCAAACACTTATTAATTTGAATATTTTGGGAGTTCTGAGTAAAATGCAGCAACAGCAAAACAAAAATTAATGTAAAATGACATAGGGGTACGCTTATAGCCATTTTTCTCCCAAAATAGCTCTGGCTGTGCTTTACTGGTACTGCAGTGCCAGAATGGATGGAGTATGTTGTGGCTCACTCATCACAGGTAGAGTTGTTGGCTCTGTGCTTGTTGCACAGCAAGGTCCCTGTGCTGACACACACCTGAGAAAGGATCCAGTTTGATTATCAGGCTGGGGATGCAGTTGCAAGGCTGCAAGCTAGGAAGACGCAATGGTGACCATCTGTTTTCGTGAACGGAGTATTTTTTTGTGGCCAAATTTCAAAGTATAGCGGTCATAGAAGCTTAGGGCGCTGATAAGCAGAAAATCTTTGAATGTTTTAACATTTCTCCTTGAAGCTTGTTATGTCTGTGCAGGGGTCCTCCCAGGTGCCATGCACTGCATGGGAGATGCTATGGGCTGTGCCTTACTCAAGCTTGTTAACCTGAAGGCACCTGCCTTTTCCTGGAGCCACAGCAAACCTTGCAAAAACTGCCTTTACAAGCATAGATTTGTTAGAACTCGGGTGGCGTGCTGGCTTTTCACTGCCTCAGCTGCTGGCATAGTTGCTAAGGAGCAAATAAGGCTTTTTAATAACTCTTTTTGTAGCTAGGTATGAAGTTCCTTTAGAGAATTTAGAAGAATTTAGAGAATTTCCCACAGGCAAGCCAATGTCTGTGACTGTCCCCACTGTCTGTGGGGACAGCTAGACACGGGGAAACGATGACTGTTACTAACAATGTAACTGTTTCCTTGACAGATGTGAAAATGTTTACCCAAAAAATGAAAGAAACTTTCTGGATTCTGTGTTCATCTAAACAGCGATTAAGAAACTGGTTGAAGCTGCAACCCGGAGGATTTCTTGCGTAGAGCAATGATGGAGATAAACACATTAGGAATCCTCCTTCTCCTCTGAGAGTTGAGAGAAGCTGAATTTAATTAGTTTTAAGTCTCTTCTACTGGGAAACTGCAAACAAAAGTGCTTTCTTAAATCGAGGATACAGAAGGTCTAATTCAGGTCTTTGTTGGTAAGAAGGCTCATTTTATGAAGAACCAAAGCTTTCAAGGCCCTATTCAAACAAGTTAAAATGCCATTTTGAGCAAGACAATTTCTTGCAGCGTCTGGAGCAAAGCATAAACACTCACGTACACGCATGAGCACTGGCAGAGAAGAATTGGTATAGCCTAGCTGTGAGCAGTACATCTTCATCACAAAAAATACTTAAGCCTACTGCCAGCATAAACAGTGCTGACCAAAAATTGTAACATGAATAGAAGAAAAACACAGGCCACGGTATGCTCTGGCTTTTCTCAGGAGCCAGGTATGAAAGAAGCAATTCAAGAGGAGAGCAGAGCTCTGCCACAGCAGTTCGGCGATTGAGTGTGAAGGCATCCACTCGAGCAAGTTTGCTAATTGCAGTAGAGTCCAGAAATGGCTCCTCAATAAAACAGATCATTAACTTGTTTGATGAGGAGGAACTGCAGTGAGCAAGAAAACATAAAGTAGGTGTGCGGGGCGGGAAATGAATTGGTGAAACTGGCGGTAAGCTGGGATATAATGAAATACAGATAAAAGATAATCAGGTTTTGAAAATATGGTGGTTTGCCACAGTTCATGACATCCTACGAGCTGGCATTTCTGTATATTTTGTGTATCTCAGATTGTTGTCATATGTTTTTCAGTGGCAACAACAGATCCAGTCCATTGTCTCCTGCCCTTGCAGTCCCCAGACCAGCTGAGGACTAGAGAAAATCAAACCGGTGTATAAAAAACATCCAGTACCAACCACCTACACAAAAGCTTCCTTGTGTGTTTCAATACACAAAGCAATGCCAAGGCTTCACTGTTTGATATAAATTGATATCCTGATTTTGCCATAAAGGAGTTTTCTATGTTACAAAGCCTTACAATAGTGAACTTCATGAATCGCTTAAACCAAGTCAACAGAGTTATTCTGTGAAAGGTATATTTTGGGGGTGCCTGAGGGTGCTTTTGTTGAATATGTTCTTAAATGTTAATGGTTACATGGCATAAAATTTGACTAATAGATATGATTTTGTGCTATGATAGTTACTTGGAGGCTTTGGCTAATGAATTTTAAATGGATGAATTAAAATTCATTAAATATTGACACTGGGAATAGGATATGCCAGCTAAAAATCTCTGGCTGCTTATAATAGGGGTTCAGAAAGTTAATGGAGCCCTGCAGGTTATTTTCTGAGGTTTATAAAGAACTGCCTGGCCCACTTGCTGAATGCTTTGGCAGAGACCAAGCAAAATATTTCTCCATGCATTTAGTAAGGAGACTGCCATTGCTTTACTCAGGTTTGGTAGAAGATGAAAAGGAGGTAAATAACTTTTCTTACCTGAAAAAGGTGAATTACCCCATGAAATGACAAGATGAAAATTGTACATAAAGACTGTGATAATTCTTAAAATCTGCTACAGTCTATTGCACTCACTCTTCACTGTAGGTGTAATTATTTTCTGTGATATGCATTTAAACTGCCCAAATTTCCAGGACTTTGACAATTTGTGTTAGATAAGCCTATATCTCCTGCTGAAGCAAGAGGCACTTTGAAGTCATTAACTACGTGTTGGCGAGTACAACCTTTGCCACTACGTGCACTGTTTAAGTTTAATGCTTTCCGCCGAACACACCTTTTTTCTTTCCTGTCTATACAGTGTGAATTGAGGGCTGTGTTCGAATCCCTCGCTCCTCTCGGATTAACTTGCCACAGTCTAACTCCGTAGATAAGGTGGTGCCAGAGGTGGAGTTGGACGGATGGGTTTGCTTACACTGTAGTCCGTAAAAGAAACAAAAGGCCTTGCATGCAAGAAAAGAAAAATGGAGAAAATAAATAAATGAAAAAAGTAAAATTAAAAGCAAACATGAGAATGAGATTCAAAAGCTATTTAAATCAAAAGAGATTCTATTTATGGAAACAGAAAATCATAGATTGTATTCAACTCACACTTTGAATTAGCGTAGTGATAATATACACTGTATAGCATTTTCCATCTAAGCTTCTTTGTTCACCAGAATAAAAATAAAACAAACTGAAAGAATCAGAAAGTAACACTGGAATTGGTGGTATTCTACTTTCCGTAAAATTACTTCTGGAAAAGAAGTATGAGGTTACCACATTAACTCGGAGATTTTAATTATTAAGAGACTGCCTATAATAAGCAGCACATTGCTGTGAAGCAGTAGTACAGTTTCAGAAATGGTATATGTATATATGTATCCTGAATACTATGTTATTCACCCAACATATTTCTAAGTAAATTAACACACCCTCATGATGTAAACCTTTAGGTCTACTTTAATTATGACTTCGGGAATGCATTGCCTTTCCCAGACTCCTGAAGAGTTTCCAGGATATCCTGCACCATATTAACACTTATACTAAACATTTTAATTAGCTGCAACTGCTCTCCAAAACATATTTGAATGAAAGATCTCCTGAGACATAAATGAAACAAAGATATCGACACATTATGCGTTTTGCGCTAAAACTGTTCTATAGGGGTAAAGTACTAATCAGAAAGCTGCAATATGTGCAAAATACATCCATCCTTTATCTCTGACTTATTCCAAAACAGGGACACTTTGATTAATATGGCCTGCAAAATCGCTCCACGAGCCACATCTGTTGTTCGTAGACAGTGCCATTGCCTTTAATGAGGGCTTGCTCAGGCACACGTGGAGATGTTTGCATGGTCACGGGCTGCCCTCTCCTGCAGGATATTGTGAGGACCAAGTCCACTGACATTGGCATTAGGTGTCATATACCCAAAATAACACCAAGTGCCATTTGGAAAATGTAGATGCATGGTAGGATTCAGCTCCCTTCTTTCAGCTGTCTGAACAGCAGGCGTGTAGCCTTAGCTTACGGTGATCCCTTGCCGGCAGCAAGGAGGTACAGGTGATTTATCCTATCCAAAATCAGTTGTTGTCCTCTTGAGGCCCTCAGCCCTGGCTGCTTGTTTTTACTCAGGTGTCAATCCCTCTCACATCCCAGCACCACTGCTACATGCAGTGTGAACTGCACCTCTGAGACCGAGTTCAAAATGTTCTCCTTCTCCTCCCACTCATCCCTGCTGCCTTCGTTAAGGTTATTTTTCTTGACAGTCATGTCTGGCATTTATGTCACCAGCGTTGCAGGATTACACCTTGGATGAAGAGGGTGAATTGCCCATAGAAAAGCTCCTGCCTTTCCCATCTAAAAGTGCAAAGTGAGCTTAAACAACTCACTTTGAAGTAGACGTCTCATGTCTAGAAACCTGAAGTTAGGTGATATGAACCCGCCTCTTGGTGATTGTGTCAGGGGCCACTGACCCTGCAGTGCAATGTGACCCTCGTCCCTACGATAAGTCTTGTTGAAGTGAAGAGGATCAGGTCAGCTATAGCAGTTGGGCCAAACAGGGCCACATCAGGGTCTAGGACGTGGCCAGAACCAAACTGGCACCAGGGAAGGCAACCAGAGTAAGAGGGTTGGCAGATAACTTCAAGAACAGACTCCGAGTTGCTGCTCATGCCTTGTTTCTTTTACAGCGGCTGGTGGTTCGGTAAATGGGTGTTTACACTCTATTTTAATGATTGATTCTATCTCACAAACTGCTGTAATACTCAAGCATGATTTATACTCAGCATTTCCTTTGTTTTCCCTCTGCCCTTTTAAATTGCTCATTACGCTTCAGTGGAGCTATAACCAGAATCTCTTTGGCTCCATAATCTTACTTTACTGTGGCATCCATCACCTTTCAGTAGGTCTCCCTGCTTTGAAGTGCATGCTTCAGCACAGTGTGTAAACCCCTGGCTGTGAAAAAAATGCCTTCTAGAGCAAGAGAAAAATTGCACTTGGGGATTTGGAAGTACATGCCTGTTGTTACTCAAAGGGTTGATGCTAATGCCATATAAAAAAAAAATCCAGTTGTGTTTTATTCCTTTCCAATGTAATTTATACTTGAAGTCTTAAAGATCAAGCAGAAACTGTTTGAGAAATTAATTGCTCTTGTTCTGCACTGCCATACTAAGCAGCATTAATTGGACTGTGGGTGAGGTACTTCCCTGTTCTTATTAATAAATTCTTTACTGCCAGAAACGCATGGTGAGAGTTCAGCAATACAAAATCTGCACTCCAGCAAAGAGCCTTATAATGCAGTCACCTCCACATCCACAAACCTCAGCCTCCCAGAAACATAAGCAAGCTGGAAATGGATGACTCACCTGCTCAATATCACTGTTTTTCCTTGATTTATATATAAATTCACCAATGGCTACAAACACCGAAAGAACAAGGCCTGCAGCGAGCACTATGAAGATGCCCCCAATATTCTCTACCCCGAGAGCGCTGGCTTCTTTGCTGTCCTCCTCGGGGCAGCCATTGCCTCGCCACCACTTTTCCTTCATCATGTGCAGCTTTCCCTCCTCCTGGAGCTGGAGGATGGCGATGGTGATCTTGTCTCTGTAAGGAGAGCCTGCAAGGTGAGAGCAAGACCCGTCAGTGCTGATGATTGCAACAAAGTGAAGGCAGGGAGGGAGCAAGCTGCTGCTATCTGAAGCAAAAGTGGTCCCTTATCACAAGATTGATTATTCCAGCTAGAAAATCTTGCTTTCTCTTCGGCTGGAAGGGGGAAGAGCACTATCTGTTGGTGTCTGTCCTGGGGACTGGAAAGCAGAAGGCTCCTTTGGTGTGGTTGTTTGTTTGAGAATTCATTATAATTTCTAGGGTCTCCTACTGAGGTTTATTTAAGCCTTGGCAGTGGGTTTTCTTGCTAAGTAATTCCTCCATATCATGTTTGAATAATGCTTTGAGCATCCTTTGAGACTTTCTGCTTTCCATCTCTTCTATTTACTTCAACATCTGTTTATTTTTCCTACCGCATGTAAAATGAGTAGCTGTCTAAGAAAAGCCCACAGTCAGTCAGATGATACATTCTCTTCTCAGTTATACCTGCATAAGTCCACAACTCCACTTCAGCTACCTTAGAGCTTATAAGAACACAAGGCGGCCGAGTCTTTTTTTCCGTGACTTGCAACAATATTGGCACTGCAAGCTGAAAATAGCAACTATTTCATGCTTTTTATTTGCAGGCCAACAGCTTGCTAAATGATGTGTCTTCAGGCTCAGCAGCATTAATGGGCCTGTACAGTATCTGGCAAATAGTGGGGTCATGTTGGGCGATTCAATCTGTTTAGGTTTGCCTCTCACGCACTCTGCTCTGGCTCTCAATCTTCCAAAATCTCTGCCACCTGTAAGTCCCTTCAGCCAACTTGTGCTCTTGCAGAAGCACAAGTCTGTAGCCCTAAAGGAGGACAAGGGAGAGGCTTGCCCCTCGCCCCGCTTCTGGAGTAGCACCTAGTTAAAGGGAATTGCTACCAATTGTCTTTTCCCATGTTGCCAGAAGCTGAAATTCTTAACAATAATAGCAGCAATCCTGTTATTAATTATAATAGACAAGTGGAAGTTGGTTTTGGCATGGTGAGAGAGACTTTTCTTTATGGGGCAAGGATTTTATGATAGCAAGCAGGAGAGGGTTACAAGAAAGGTTGTTTGGCTCTAAAGGCATATATATGCCCCCAAATCCTGCCGTGTTGGACTTGGACTACAGTTGGAAGCGTTTAGTGTCTGTGCTGAAATACGGTGTTGCCAGTCCTTTGTCCATGTAGCTAACTACCATCCACCCTTTCCTTTCCTCTAACACATTAATAAGACTATTTTCTTAAGCTGTAATTTCACCAAAAGTTGCATTTTGCTGTAAATTAAAGCAATTGCAATTCTCAATCCTATCAAGGTAAACAAACTGTGAAGGTAGAAAGTGTGCCAGAATTTCAGTCATAGCATGGTACACAGAGAGAGAGACACTTAAGAAAAATCTCACAAGGCACCACTTTTTTGTCTTTATGCATCTAAATAGCCTTGGAAATGTGGCCGCATAGCTTCAGTTTTCTTTCTTATATGCCATGCAGGACATTATTAAAAATAATTGTACCATGAATACAAGTCCCCCTCTCTGCTTTCCATTTCCTTTAGCCTGCAGCACTGTCTGAGGAGAATCAGTATGAAAAACATTGCAGTTCTTCATTTGTTGCACCAACACTCTGATATTTTTCAGTGTATCTTACTGCCAGCACTAGGACATGCTGTGACTGCAGATGCCAAGAGACATGTGTCAGATTATACAAAGTCCATCTGGGAAGCCAGCAATCAGCAGCCACTGCTTGAGGTAGCCAGCTTTGAGGGGAAAACACGCCTGCTGTAAGAATAGATGATTTCTATGCATGCTATTAAAGAACCAAAAATAAGCATAACAGAAAACAAAACAGAAGCACTTTCAAAACTGTCTTTACGCAGAGAAGTGAATTATTACCACTGAAAACAGCAGCGCCTCTCAGAAGAAAGAGCAGTATTGTTTCTACCCTAGGAGAGGTTTGTCGCCCTGATAGCTGGAGTCTGTTAGATTGTAGGACTCATCTATTTTCCCTTGTCTGAAAGGACATAGCTGTTAGGTAAAGTGAAGCAGCCTGAGCCACAACGCAGGGATGTTCATTCTTTCTTGTGATGTTTATGTTGCCAGCAGGATTATCACAATTCATCTCGAGGGTAACAGGTACATCTATATTTCTACATGTGCTTTTCAAGTTTGTCAAGTGTGCCTGGAGTGTTGGATTGGTGATGTTTAATTGGTTAGCACTAAAACCGCACACAAATCCATCTCAACACCTCTTTGAATATTCAGCATATCATTTATGGCCTCTGAGCCTACCTCTCAGGCCAAGAAATGCATCTATCTATTTTCTTAGCAGTCTCCCAAGTAACTGGTAATAGCTTTAGCGTTAGAATTGCTAGCATCAGCACTGGCAGTGATACTGGAATTAATACCTGTCCTGACGTCTATAATAACATTGCTTTCTTCAACCAGATTCGTCCCAGGGTAACATTTTGCGTAGGTTTTGCTTAGAGGTGCCTTTGCTACAGCAGTATTTCCAGAGTGCATTAAGTTCACCACCAACCATCGCTGCAGATTTTTCATTAGTAATGGTCTTTGCCAAGAATCTGATGAAAGCGCTCCTCTCTGTGACCCGTTGGCTCCACAATAAACATAAATGGAGATGTTTGTTGATATGCCTAAATCCTCTTTATCCTAACTCAGCACAAAGAAGTAGGAAGATGGCCTATATCTGCAGTTTTTTACTTGCAGAAGATGCTTTGATAAATAGCATATTTCCTGGATTCACAGAACCTTTGAAAATTCTCCTTCCTGTTTCTTTGGGAGCCAAATAATGATGATATTCAGCTCACTCACTGGAAATTTTGGAGTGTGAGGATACTTTTGCTGCTGCAAACCCTAGCCATGTGGTTGTGCATTCTCCTGAAGGAACGAATGCAGACCAGTTAAGACTTGCTGAAACTTTTGTGTTAAGGGTCACAGACAAGTCTTTTTTTTTTTTTCCATACAGCTTCTGCAATCAATAGTCTTGAATGCTATGAGAAAAATAAGAGCCTTTGGGGTCCATCTGAATAGTGAAAGGATCTCCACGGCTTATCTTGTTTATGAACTCAATCGTTTAAGAATTTAAGATGCCTGATGGCACTGAATTATTCCACAGTGCTTGGAGATTTCTGTTCCCCTGAATTTTGCTGGTTTTCCTTAAGAAAAAAATTAAGGCACATTTATCATACAAGAAACATCTTATAAATATATTTCACAGCTGTATTTCCAATGGATGCACTCTCTCTGAGGTTTACCATCTGTTCCAATTATTCCTTCATAGTTCTTGGTTTAAAGTGTGGCAGCTTTACAACTGCAATGAAATTCTTGCCGTACATTTGTCTTTATTTGGGATTTTAGCTTTTGTATCATTTTCCTCAGGGTGAGAAGGCTGTTCTCACCTAGCCAGTGGAAAAATATACTTAAAATGTTATCTATATGACAATCTGTCTGAGGTACTCAGTAGCGTAAAGAATCACAGTTCAAAGTGCAGTGGTGTTTCTCCCTTATTTATATCTGGTCTACCAAGTAACCGATGGACTAAATACTTCACCTGTTCTATCTGTGTAAACTGATACTGCCTTGAATAATTCCCCTGAAGACAATAAAATTGCATAGCTATTAACTGAGCATGGCATGCTAAATGCATATGTGAGCAGTATGGAGAAGTATGTTATACAGGAAAAACATCTGGCTGCCCATTGCCAATTATTCACAAGAACACAGCACAAAAACCTGACACTCTTTCTAATTCTCTACAATTAGAAAATCTTGAAAAGGACACCAGATATGCTAAAAAAGGTCTACTGGAAAGAGTTCACAGAGATTGGGAATCTTAAGACGCTGCTTAGCTCAGAACACTGAAATCCCTGGTGCAGATGCAGAACCTTGCAATTGCTTCTTGCTGTTCTTATGTGTTGCTCTGAGGTCATGAAATAGATAAGAAATTCATCTCCTTTCACGCAGCTTGCTTTGGGATGCATACGTTGGACATAACGTTTATCCTGCCCACTTCCTCTCTTTCCCAGAGACACTACCTGATTTCTCAAACTAAACTGAATTTCAATAGAGTGACTTGCACCTTGAGCAGCACAGAGGATACCCAGTTTGCTATGAATGGGATGCTCCAGAAGGTAAGCAGGTCACTCGACCACATTCTGCAGATGTAGCCTGCACTGCTATATTCCCTCTTGCTTGCGGAGACTGATTGCAGATGAGCAGGGCAAGAGTAGATGTTTTGCCTAAAAGGAGGCTCCTAGGGTCTGTTTCAATGAGAAAGGTTTCTAGAGGACAAGGACATGATTCAAAAGGCCATCTAAACTTCTGAAAGGGACATTGCTGGGTGTGCTCCACGCCACCTGTGCTGGAAAGCATCTTACCAATAGGGGTTCCCACGCCGTAGCCTTTTGAATCGATGAGCCCCCCAATCTGGGTGAGATTGCAGTTTCTCTGAGTCACGTACTCTATGCTGGTTGACTCCATTAGCAGCGCATAGTCTGTTGTGAGCACACGCTGGATTCCCTCGTCGTTGTTCTTCACCAGCGCTGTCTGCTGCCTGCTGCTCATGAATGCCCACATCTTCTCATATGTTGATATTTTGGATTTCTGAGGAGAGAAAACGAGGGCACAGAATCACGCCAGCACCCAAATTACACTTGTAAAATATTCCTCGGCCTTTTGTTGTGACCAATGCAAATAGCACATCTTGAATGAAAGAGAATCAGTAGCAGGGTTTTCCCTCCTGCAGCCTTTCTCTCTTACTGTGCTTTATGCTGAAGAATCTCTTTTTTTCACTCCCTTTGCAGTGCCAGGAACTTCATTGCTGGCATGACTGTGAAGTGCTTTGAAGTTTTTTGGACTAATGCTATTACATGGATTACAGCACATAACCCAGCTAAATTAGTGCAGCTGGATACTGTTGCACTCAGAAGCAGTGCTTCTGCCTGTCAGGGCAAACACACTACTCCAAAAGCCTGCTGATGAATAAAATACTCGCTCTTTTGTATTGATATCACTTGCCTAGAAGTCATGTACTTCAAGGATAAATCTTGAGAAAAAAACCCAAAGCAGCTTCTAAGCAAACTTCTGCTTTCTGCTTTCCATTGCAATCAGACTTAAGGACTTCATCCTTCTCCCACTGAAGTTAAGGGGAGTTTGCCAGGATGAGTGTCTACGTGTCCCGTGGCAATGCCCAGCTGCACAGGGAAGACGGATGCCACCTCTGTATAGTGATGAACATCCCTTCCTCCCCGCTCCTTTCCCTGTGCTGTGGGAGCCCACGAGGGACTCGGGCACCCTGCAGGGAAAGGCGGTGCCGACGCCCCCGTGGTCGCACTTCTGTCTTTGATGGAGGATATGAAAAGAAACACTAAACCTGCTCAGGGATGTGCTGGAGCCCTGTGCCTGCTACCCTCAAGCTGTGCTGCCTACAAACCAAAAAACCTTCAAGCGCTCGCACAGTAATAACATGATTAAACCTCTCTCTTCCTTGTATGCTCTCGAACAACATTGAGCACACAATGTCGCTTTTGGATTAAATATCAAGGTAGACCTACAGACAGCTGGACCATTAGAAACTGTCAATAGAAATGATTTTGTCTGAAGATGGCAAAGCCCACCATTGCCTGACTACTCTGTGCTGCAGCCTAGCATGAGCCAGACACACACAAACCGACTTTTAAATGTAAATGTGAGTGGAAGGTCCTCCACACACCTGCATTTCCCCAGTTCTGGGGCGGTATATCCTCACTTTCTTCATGGGCCCTATCTTTGGTTTATAGCCATCACGGCTGATTTTAGGCTCACTCTGTGGAGACCATATGTGCTTATTAAAAACCAGTGTCTGGGGGATTCCTGTAAGAAGCTGATTTTCTGGTTCTTTGAGCTTTAAAGGTTGATATGCTTCACCTGTAAATTCAATACCTGTGAATGTCACCTAAATTCCACCTAAGTTTGGTAAGCCACAGGATACCACTAAACTTTGAAGATGGTTAAGTGGTTCTTTACTAGTAGAAACCATTTTTCCTGCTCAGTTGGGAATATTTTTTGAAATTGATGGTAAGTTTATGCAGTAGATTGAGCCTGATACTGAATTTACTAGAAGGATGTATTCCTTATTCAGACATGTTTGAAAGAAAGGTCTTAGCTTCTCGACTTGCCAACTCCCATTTTTTTCAGGATAGATCATATGCCAAATTCTGGCCTTTGAATTCTCATTGATTTCAGTGAAAACATGTCTGCATATCAGAAGGTAGGAGCTGAGAAAAGTTGCAACATGAGCTTAAGATCTATTATCACAGAAGAGCAAGAAAGCAGTGGAAGATTTATAGATGTGTTAGAAACAGAGCAGGACAGCAGTCTGGAGAAGTATGTGTGTGTCATGATTTGTGGATGTGAAACATCTTGCTTTCAGCTGGACTTTTCCCAAATTTGGACATGCACACAGAAGGTGAATGCTACCTGAGATCCCGCTAGCTCACCTGCCTAGAACCCCATCCCCTCGCTGGAGTGCTCCTTAACTGTCCAGGCCCTGTTTTCTGGGTATTTTCATCTGGTATGGCCAGATCTGGGATCTGTGTACAGGAAGGAGGCTGTCTCTGAGGTTCCTTGAAAGTCAGAACTCCATTTTTCCCCCCAAATAATTTCAGTTGCTTTTGTTTTCTTTCCCCTCATTACCTGGCTAGAAGGCATAGTCGCTGCAGAAACTTTCTTGAAAATATTGCCTCTTTAGCAACAGTTTTTCTGGGGACACAGTTACAACAGGGATACTAGTGTAAGGCATTCAAAATTAGTGGAAGAACACAACTGTTAGTATATGCGTTGTAAACAAGACTAAATAAAAAGTGATGTAAGCTTGAATAAATACAAATAGAGTTTTCAGAAAAGCAGTGGAAGTACCTTGCTTTTCTCCTATGGTTCCCAACCTGCATCCCATCCAGTAGCTACATTATATAACATCATCTTTCAGGGGCTTCCTGCTGCTACTTTTGTTTTGCTACAATTGAGTGAGATTCAACAAGGCCAAGTACCGGGTTGTGCACTTGAGTCACAACAACCCCATGCAACGCTACAGGCTTGGGGAGGAGTGGCTGGAGAGCTGCCCGGCGGAAAAGGACCTGGGGGTGCTGGTCGACAGCCGGCTGAACATGAGCCGGCAGTGTGCCCAGGTGGCCAAGAAAGCCAACAGCATCCTGGGTTGTATCAGGAATAGTGTGACCAGCAGGAGTAGGGAAGTGATCGTGCCCCTGCACTCGGCACTGGTGAGGCCGCACCTCGAGTACTGTGTTCAGTTTTGGGCCCCTCAGTACAAGAAGGACACTGAGGTGCTGGAGCGTGTCCAGAGAAGGGCAACGAAGCTGGTGAGGGGTCTGGAGAACAAGTCTTATGAGGAGCGGCTGAGGGAACTGGGGTTGTTTAGTCTGGAGAAGAGGAGGCTGAGGGGAGACCTTATCGCTCTCTACAACTACCTGAAAGGAGGTTGTAGGGAAGCGGGTGTTGGGCTCTTCTCCCAAGTAACAAGTGATAGGACGAGGAGAACAGCCTCAAGTTGTGTCAGGGGAGGTTTAGATTGGATATTAGGAAAAAGTTCTTCATGGAAAGGGTTGTCAAGCACCGGAACAGGCTGCCCAGGAAAGTGGTTGAGTCCCCATCCCTGGAGGTATTTAAAAGATGTGTAGATGTGGTGCTTAGGGACATGGTTTAGCGGCAGACTAGCAGTGCTAGGTTAGCAGTTGGACTTTACGATCTTAAAGGTCTTTTCCAACCTAAACAATTCTATGATTCTATGATTCTACTTTAAGCACAAAGTCCTAAACCAAAGCTCTTCAGAGTTTGCTTCTTGCCAGGATCTTTTTCTGCACTTGATGTCTTCACAAATCCTTTTGCCATGTGTGTCTCTTATAGTCCTGAAAATCAGACTGGTCTTTGCATCTCATGTCCTGCATGACAGACATTCTCTTGTTCCTCTCTCCTCCATAGCAAGGAACGCCCAGAGTGTCATGGTTTTGCTTTAAAAAAATGTTGGTCTTAAGGAGCTTGCTATTTCTCTTGGCATTTCTTGGTTTAAGTACTGTTTTGATTAGATAAATCAAATCTTGCAGCACACGAAGGCCTTGAAATAATGACCCTTCCTTAGTGCAATCCATCCCTGCACTATGCTCTTGCAGGACATTTTTACTACTGGTGCACCTGGTTGTGCTGATTTCTCCTTTCCCTTTCCCTGTCCCCATCACGTCAGTACTGCCTGGTGACAGGACCCTCTCTGCAGCACAGACTGCCCATCATGAAAAGCACCTTTCATCCCACCTCAGTTCCTCCAGCCCTCAAATCGCAGGGGCACGGATGTCGGGGTGTACCCCTGGGCATTGGGGTGCTCCCAGAGTCCATCACTGCATGGGGCAGCCTGGGAAAAACTGTCCAGGCCAGGTCAGGACTTCACAGCTCCCCAAAAAGAGGCAGAGTTATTTCAGGTGTCTTCTCTAGAACTGTTATGACAAAGGTGCTTTTTCTTAAACTGTGCTGTAGTGCACGTGCAGTGCAGGAACAGGAGTAACGGCTGCCCAGAAACCCTTACTCCTGCCTCCTCCTAATTCCCAGGTCTCTCACTGGGGTGTGTGTATGTGTGTGTGCTTACTTAGCTCAAGAAGTATACGCAGTATTTTACAGTCCAAGGGAGACAAAAAGTCATGCCCTCACAGAGCACACAGTCTTCCTTTTGCATACATAAGTATCTATCGTATTTATTGTAGAGACCTGCTCTGCGGTTTATTTTTTAAGTTTTGGACAGAGTAAAGAAATCCTAATCTTGTGAGGATCTTGAAGGGCTTCTGTAATGAAAATAATAACACCTTTTATATAACCCTCTGTGTGTCTCACTGGTTTACAAGTGTGATAAATTTTATTTTTCATGCATCTTTCACTATGTCACCTTCACTCTGCCAGAGAATCCATCTCCATTCTGTACAAAAACTAGTGTTCTTTCACTTATGTTTGTGTACACGTGTATTTCAGGCATAAGTAAGCTAGCATATATAGCATATAAATATTTAATCACCTTGTCTGAAATTTTTTTAAAGGCTTACATTCTTTTAAGCCTACAAATTTTAACCTCAGGGATTAATGGTACAAAAAAATCAGTGTAAAGCTGGAAACAACTCCAGAAATTGTTCTGAACTTCTCATGCTGAAATTAAGAAGCTATTTCCTCTGAAAAACCATGGAAGCAACAGATTTTGAAGATTTGTCTCTGTCGCTGAATATGACTTCAATGACAGTGACTGGGCAGTGAAGAGCTCCTAGACCAAGGGAGTTTCTCAGAGTCCTTCAGAAGGCGGCACAGGCTGTTTCCTACTGCCTTATATTCCTGATGAGAGTCCGGTTCCTGCCTTATGGAGTCTCCAGGAATATATCCAGATGGGTTTCCCAGCATATCTTAATGGAAATGTCAGCTCATCATTTCAAGAACTGACTGTAACGAGGCTCTGAAAAATGCTGTAGTTTGTGCATTTCTTTCAGCACGGAAACATTTCTGTTCAGCCATGGGAGAGCCATTACAAGGGCAGTTCACCCTTGACAGCTCCATCAGGGATAGCCTACCATCAGATCTATTACATGATAGAAACATCCTTGATGAGCATTATTTGTTTTGAGAGATGACCCAAATACTTTAGCCACGATCCTTTTTGTCTCTGTGTGTGGAAGCACTTTGCCTTGTGTGGAAGAAGAAGGGTTTGTGGTTAAAATTCAGGCTGGAGCAGCAGGGGCTTGGGGTCTCAGCACCGGGAGCTGAAGCTGCTCACTCCTGCACACGTGTGGCATGAAGGTTATTTTGCCCGACATGCTGCTTCCCCATGGTGCCTCATTCTCTTCAAAGGCATATTTGATGATCTATAAACACCATTCCTAGATGCTACAGTGAAAAGCATGATACCAGTTCATTCAGTGCTGAACTTCCCTGCTGAGACTAGCGATGAAGCTGCTAATTAATTCTAATTGTCACAGGATTTTTGTGTGTGTATCCTATATTTATAGCTTGTTGGCTTTTACATTGACATCATATGAGATTAACCCATTTTGTATGTGATTAACACTAATAGCAAAAAAAAAAAAAAAAATGCAGTTATCTACAAAGCAATTAGCCGCAGAAAATGATCTTTTACTTACAGATGTGTTCATGTGTCTATAAGACCAGTATATTAACAGTTTGTGTAACATTAACTATGGACCATTTTAAAAAAGGGACAAACAACCTTGCATTTTGGCTTCCTGCAGTATTTTTCCAGTGCAAATGTGACCTTCAGAAGTGATCTTAGCCAAGTGGCTGTAAAAAGCCGAGATCCCACCCTGAGAAACAACCTGGAGTAGAATCTCCCCATGTCCATGCCCTGGTTCCCTTCAGATTCTCCCATCAAAGGCATGGGTTTGATCCTCACAGCAGTACAGCATCAGATTGTTTCTCCATATGTCTTGGGGGAAAATCTCCCATCTTTTATATTAATATTGCTGAAGAATCCTCTATGGATTTGGGCAAATGATGTATTTACCTATTACGCTAATCCTTCCAAGCGTTGTGATTCCGCCTCACCATTTATCACTGGAGGGCCATGAGTCAGTCCGACCGTACAGAGCTGGCTGATGCCACCTTACCTTGAAGAAGGTCATTGTGGATCCGTCTCTAACAGCCCCGTACTCTATCTTGGTTTGCTTTGCCAAATCGTCTGCTGAATCGATGGGGGACTCCATCCTCTCCACGGTCAGGAAGGCGGCCAGGTTGGCAGTATAGGATGAGATTATGATTAAGGTGAAAAACCACCATATTCCTCCAACTATTCTGGTAGAAAGAGCTTTGGGCATCAGCTCTGATCCTGTTACAATATCATCAAAACAATCATGTTAAAACGATGCTGAAAGATGCCTTTCCTGATACCACAGACTGTTTTTAGGCACAGAATGCTTTTATGAGCTGTAGTATGATAAAATGATTTAAACAATAATCTCACAGATGCACAGCTAACATTTATAATGGTAACACACTGTGAAGGGGATGTATGCCATGATACATGACAAATGGAATTATCCTTGGGTCTAAGCCCCATTACCTCTGAGCTAATGCTCATTGTGATATTAACCTCTTGCATCCCCAGCAAGCTATGCTAGTATTTTTGTCTCTTTCCTGAATCCTTTTTTGCCAGTATACTGTAATCAATTTTTTAATGAGAGATCTTTAGCAGAATGCTATTCTGCTTACAAGCTACCTGGCAGAAATACCTTACAAGAGAAACCTGCCCTGTGCATCCTATCGACATACCTAAGCAGAAACAGGGTGATCAATACGGTTCCAGTGAACTCATCAGCCTGTGTGAACCTGAGCTCAAACCCAGAACACGTCTTATTGCAAATGTGTGGTTTACATTTGAAAATTCAGAGGGTGTACGGACATATCCTTTGGATCTACAGGGCAATGCAAAGTTTTGGGCAGAGTATTTAACGCTCATTATTGCTGAAAAGCTTTTAGCAGATCTGCCTGCATGTCACTGAAAAATATTAAAGTGATCTGCCATTGTCATAAAACCCCACAGAGCAGCATGGGTGCGTGTTAAGTGCACTGAAATGGCTTCTAAACAGCTCAGACAAACTGTATTTAAACCACACAGGTACTCGTATTTCTAAGCATTCTGATGCAAGTTTTGTGCTGTTTTTTCTAGAGGCGTCCCCACTGGACTTAGCTCATTATGTGGGATTCAAGGGTCTGGTTCAGCACAGCACTTAGACAGCCACTTGAATGCTTTTGACTTCAAAGTTAAGCCTTTGCATAATTATTTTGTTGATGAAGGGTGGACTTAAGAAAGTACTTAAGTGCCTGTGAACGGCGATCTCAGCACGTAACACTTTTGATGTGACAAACATATTTCTATTACTGGAAAAATGGGTTGACATGTCTCCCCACCTATTTAATGATCTCTGTAAGAAATTTAAACATGTTGCAGAGAATATTTTCAGACTTTGCAAAAACTCTGAATGTGACTTTTGGGGCAAAGACCAAAAGGGTAGAAACTTTCCAAACAACCAGCAAACAGATTTAACTTAGCTTTGTAAACATATAGACATGTCTCTTAAAGGTCAAAGCTAAGCATAGCCCAAGGGTTTGAGTAGGTTGACAGAATTGCCAAACTGCGAGAGCAGAGGCTCTGCCTGTGCAGCCCTGTGCAGGCCTGGTGCTGCATGGATTTCAAATTAAGCCAGCAGCCTGAAAGCAAAAACTCTCACTTGAAATTTTTGAGTCCAAATGTACCTGTTTCAAGAGCTGTAGCTCTGTCTGGGTTTATGTTTGTGGTCTGTTGTACTTTCTTGCTTTTCAGATTAGATTTTTTTTTTTCAATACAATGAAGTCTTCTCCTTTTTTGTATTGTTGCTCTCAGGAAAAGTGTGTGTTTATTTCTAAGCCGGGCTTGACCCGCAAGAGCTGGCTTCTAGGCATGCTGATTCAGGTCATCCTGAAGGTATTACTTTTTTTAAGCTTAGACAACTATACAAATATAGTTTCTACACTTGGACCCTGATGTAATACCTAGCTCTGACATCCCGGTAATGCATAATAGCCAGATACCTTGCAGATATCTTAACAAGCAACCATGAAAACTGCCAGCGCAGCCTTACGGCGACACAAGAGAGTAGGTGGAGAAGCCCTGTGTGCTGAATTTGTGGGGTGAGATGCCAAACCTCCTGTGATTTCCCCTAGCAAAAAGTTGTTTGTCAAAAAGCAGCAGAATACATTCAGGTCAATTAAGCTCGAGACGCCAGAGTCTATTAATTATGCAGTGAGCTATGATTTTGCTTTTGTGAGGTGCTGAGCACACTCTGCTCCAAGCTGAACCAAGCGGGCCCAATATCTCTTTCGATCACTCCCCTGATTATTTCAATGTTCACCTTTTCGAGGGCCTTGATTCCAGCGAAAAGCATTAATATATGCCCCACGCTCACGGACTTCGCCCTAAGCGCTCTCCTTAATGGGATAGTCCTGGTCTCACCCATCGCCTGGCTGAACTGGGGCTCTGACGGATAGCTTGCCTTTCTGAAAGTGATAGTTTCTCTGAATGGATTGGATGAAATGTGCCCTGTTTGGATGCTTTCAGAGTATGCATAACACATCTGAGACTTTCAGGGGAAAAACAGGGGAAGTGACATCTAAATAAAAACGTTGCTAGCAAGACTCGGGGTCAGAGACAATACTTGCTGAAGTCTCTCTAGTGCCTTTTTATGGCAGACATGACAGCCAATCCTGATCCAGACTTTGCTCACGCTCTGTAGAAAAGAGAAAGTCTGATCATCACATTTTAAAATTTAATAACAAGTGGCTTCCAATCAAGCATAACAAGCAGCTGCTGCCAACAAGAAAGAGCGTAACACTAGATGCAGTTTCACAACCATTCACATCTTGCTCAAACTCTTCACGTTAATGATGATGCACTTACAATCACACGCACCACAAGTTTGTACATCGAAACATTTGTGTTGCCTTACAAATGTTTTTTCTTTCTTTCTTTCCTTCTTTTTTGTTTTTAATCTTCTTGAAAGACAAGCAGAGTCTGGTTGGGGCTGACTGTCATGTACCCAAGGTAGTGGTAACGAGCAGACACTGCATCCCACAGTTTGCTGTGGATGATGGTAAACTCCAAAAAAGGCAGTACATCGAAACACAAAATCCTGGGGCACTTTCACACACAGGGCAATCACAGTTATATACACACACCTGCCTGATACTGTAAAACCTCAGCCTGTGTTTTACTGATAAATTGGAAGGAAAACAAAACAAAAAAGCGAAACAGAATGGCTCTTCCTTCATCCAACCTCCTTCAAAGTAATTTCTATGAGGAAGCTCTATATCCTGTCAACACATTGGTGCACCAATAAAAGCAAGTGCATCTTAGGTACAATACAAACTTTATTCTCTACCATATCTAGGAAAAAGTCCTCCTCGTGGTTTTTTTACTGCTACTCATGTCTGTTAAAGAGGGAAGAATAAACTGTACCTGGATGAATGCAGAGATGGTTTTATACTCCTTACTTAAATGCTTAGGGATTTAATACCAAGGTACTGCTGGGCTTTCCTCTGGATTGCCTTTTGGTTGTTGTTGCGGGGTGGGGTTTTTTTTGTTCGGCTTTGATTCAACTTGAAATGTTTGTCAGAGAATGTTTTCATTCTTTTCAATGGACCCCAGTTTTGGTGAATAGTGATTTAATTGGAAACCTTAGAACATACACACCATAAACAAATGTGTTTAGTACACATATCTGTTTGACTTCCCACATGGAGTAAGCTTCACTGCCCTTCCTTGTCAACTGAGTAAAATGTCAGCTGTTTCCAAAATCATCAGCAACAGGGACTTGTGACTGGGTTAAGTTAATGCTTCTAGGGTTGGATGCATTTACAGAAGGATGGGACTCATACCTGCAGAAAAGCCATAAAAAAAAAAAAAAAAAGGTTTGGTTTTGGTTTTAGACAAAGTGTTTGACAAGTGCCAACAAACTTAACAACCCTTCTGAAGAAAGAGCATCTTTTTTTGTTTGGCAATTAGAACAGTTCTTCTAGGGTAGCTGAGGCTCTTACTGTTTCCGCTGGGATGGAGCCCGACATTTTCCTGTTGCCAAACCTCTTATACCAATAAACTCAACTTCAGTGTGAAGCACTTCATATCCCTCTTGCGATTATTGTACATTTCAGCTCCAGAAACTCCCGGTGGCCCTGTCTGCTTCCCTTTCTCTCAGATGCTTCCCCTCCTTCCTCCTGCTGCGGCCCTGTTCTGGGTTTCACAGGTTTCCCTCCTCTGCCTGCTCCCGGTTGCGGTAGCATGTTGTTTTCTTCCTTTCTTCTATTGCTTAGTTTCTGAGATCAGGTTTTACAGTACATGTTGTATTTACAGAGGGTGGAGTTTACCAGCACAGAAGCCCTTGAGCAGACTGTGGGACGTGTGCGATAACAAAGTGTAACCGGTGTACCTTGCTGCATGAGAGCTCCAACTCCAAACCAGAAACTATTTAGTAAAGTAAAATTGTTTTCCACCACATCTGAGTCTGGGTTGCACGGGTGGGGGTTATACCATTCATATGGTGTAAACCTGTGGCAGTCAACAGAAACAATCTGTAAACATCAAATAGAGTACACACAGCGGCAGCAAACCTGCTGAACAACGCACAAAGTGAGGAGGTTAATGAAGGAAACAAGAAAAAGAAAACCTGAGCTGAAAGGCTGTCGGCGGGATGTCTCGCAGCCGCCTCGTGCAAGCTGTGGAGCAGTGCTGCAATGCCAGGAGCTGTTTTCACAGTCCTGGATCTAGCACAGGGCTACTCCCTTACTCCTCCCGCTCTCGGGTTAGAGCCCTCAAGGGTGAGACTGCTGCAATGCCCCATGGCTTCCCTGCCCGCACCGCGGACAGACGGACAGACAGACATTTGCAAGGGTGGGGGGACAACTGGAAGCCACATAGCTGCTCCTTGGTAAAGCATTTAGAAAATAATGAAGGAGTGGCAGCCCTCTAAAGGCAACCGTCGTTAGCTGTCTGTAGTTGAGATGCTGGATGCTGAACGTGCTCTCCCTGAGCAAGGCTGTCGCAGCAGCAGAAAAAAAGGCTGCCGATCCTTTGAAGGTGTTCAGGAGCAACTGCAGCGCCTGAAAGCCATAGGGCCACGTTGTCGGCATTGCAGGGAGAGAATTACACAGAGGATCGCCTTTAATGGAAGAACTCTGCTCTATTCCCCACGCACCATCCTGCAGCTGCAAACCGTGCCCCTTCTGCTCTGCATGACACTTGGCAGAATTACATTAAGGACCGTTTCTCCCCAAGGTACCTTGCCTGCTGTTGCTTCCCACTGCTGTGTGGCTTGCTGCATACTTTCTCATGAAGTTTATGAATATAGCTTTAATTGACAATGTCATGCCAATACATTTTAATTACTGTTTCAACACATATAATTAAGCATTGAATTTATGCACAGTTGCAAGCAGAGTGCCTTGCTTAGCTGAAGTAATGAACTCTGATAGCAATGAACCCACTAACTGAAACAGTATGTAGCTTAGGATGCCATTAGCTGCACAATATTACTATTACTAGCACGATAATGTTAAAAATCGTAACAAAAGGTGCCGTTTTCAAAATACAACACTTCTGCATACACCCGTTAAAAGAAAAGCAATCACCAAGTTATATGTTTCAAATTTGTGCTAGAATAATGGAACCAACTGTTGTGTAGCAAGAAAATTGTTCCCAACTCAGTTCATGCACACGTGGGGAAACACATCCTTAACAAGAGATCCAGAATTATGACCTGTAGGTTGCCTGAGCTGCCAGCCACCATAGAATTGAGGAGGTCCCCTGCTGAGCGTTCACCCACAGGGTCCTAGAGTGTTAACATGGGACAGTAAGAAGATGTACAAATAACTCTGCCTGACCTGACCAGGAAGCCCAAGGCTGGGATCTTGCATCATTTCCAGCTACAACCACGTTCAGTAGGTTGGACACAAATGTCTCCATCACCGAAAGAGCAAAAAGGCAGTTGCTAGAAAGTGGCAACGAAACGCTGGCAGCAAAATTCTTTCTGCCAGACTGGAAGGGTTTTTATAGTGCTAGGTATATATTTCAATGTGGTATTAGGGTATATATTTCTTTTACACCCTGAAAGAAAAGCTGATTTTCTTCTTGTGTTCCTATTGCTGTGCTGAGCTCTAAGAAGAGGCTGGCTTACAATTCTGCTCTATTTCACTGCTCAGGCCTTCTGTTTTCCTGGCCATTTTCCCCTGGTTTTCTCCCTCTTCGGACCTTCAGCAGTAGCTATGCTGGGGTTTCTGATAAAGATGAGATGCTCAAGGTCTCGTAAGCATCTTTTTATACAGGCTCTGTGTGACTTTATTCACCACTGGTGGTTACCTCAGCTACCTATCTCTACCGTCATTGACATCAACAGCACAGCTGATACAGCGTTAGCGGTAAAGGGAAATTTTGGCAGAAAACGCCTGGTTCATTCACTTCCAGTGTACTTGGGAGAAGACCATTGTCAGTCTGTAACTCTTCGCAGTGATAAAAACTTCAGTGTTTGAGTTTAAAAATTAATACAACAATGACAGGGTTACATAAGGCCCAAAGACAAATGAGAAATTATTCAGCTGCTGAAAAGTCTGAAGAAATAACAGGAAGATTATCCCAGTCTATGAAAATTATTCCCAAGTATTTGTCTTCCATGAACAGATGTCAAAATGCAGTTAACCATTTAATTTTACTGTGGCAGTGTTAACAAGTGGATGCTTCCTAAGGTTCTTAAAACGAATCTAATCCATATTTGCTGAAACACTTGACATATTTGGAGACGTGAACAGGTCTAGATATGGACTGTAAGAATGGCTTAGCTTTTTGGAGTAAATTAAAATTTATAAACTCTAAAGTCAATTAAGATGACGTGTGAACACAGTTTTGTGTACTTCAGCCTATATAATCGCGATCTAATTAGGCACTGGTTTTAGGCATCAGTTCAAAAAAAGCATTTATGTCAGGAAAAATTTGAACATTCAGAAAATTATATTAACTCTTTTGCTGAACTGTTCTTTTCCTCTTTTCCTAAAATAGGTGGCTTATGAGAATGATATGCAAACTTGACATATTTGTTACAAGTTGTGTTTTGCGCTGTGTGCTATGAATGTGGGGGGGTCTATACCTCTAATGACATTTAAGCCTTTTAGCTAATCTTAGCCACATCTGACAGATAGGTAGAGGCCTTAGAGGTTATTATGCTCCTGCAAGTGTTGTGAAACATTGCAGTAGTAGCCCCACCAGGAGACAAGCTGCAGGATGAGGTCACAACCCATTACTTATCAGTTAATCCGCATGGGAAAGATAGCCTATAAATCCTTCAGCTGCAGGGAAAGCAAACACACGCACAAACAAACTTCAACTGGCGATCACAATCCACCACGAGACACAAATCTGCAGGGAAATCAGGCTTCATTAGTTACGCTGCTCCTGGAACTACTGCTTTTTAGAAAGATTTCAGAAACAAAACATAACATGGTTACACAGGGCGGACCTATGGATTTACCCAAAGGCTACACTGTGATTTGGAGAAATATTTAACAGCCAAGAAAGAAAAGCAAACAGGTTTCACAGCCGATGATTTGTGAGCACTGTGCATTTCCCTTTGGTTTGCTGCTGGCCGCTCATCTCCGTGTAGGCAGCTCTGCGAGCAGACAGAGGACCCTGATGCTTATTTATTCTTGCAAACTTGATGCTGCTATTTTAAAAAATACAAGCACAGAGGATAACTCGGGGTTTGTTTTCCCTTACGCCTGTTCTGAGGTGGAGAGGACTGTGGGATGTTTTTAGTCTTGGCACACAACTGCAGAAAAGTCAATCTGTCAGAGTCGAGCAGATTTAATATTAGTCATCAATGAGATCATGATTTGCGTACAGTAAGAGTTATTATTTACGGTACAGTGAGCCACTGCAAGAGCTTGTGGAAGTCATGACTAATTGTATACAGTCCCATAGCTGCCGGGGATGGATAAACTCTTTCTTTTACCTAGGGCCAACACTAATAAGTTAACCCATGACCTCTCCTCCTCTAATTCCCTCCTCCTTCTTCACATTCTCAGCAATTTAAAGGAAAAAGCAAATCCCACAGATTTCTGTACTTTGGTACCAGTATAGAAACATGCAAACAAGCAAAACATTCACATCGGTTGTCCACCTGGAACAAGGGTTGTTCAGTGCACCATGGAGAAATGTGTGTCTGAGGCCAGTCACTCTCAGCAGAACTGCTCCTGTAAACAAAGGTTTTGCAGGGCTGTGTCTTTTGATTAAAATAAAACAGTGAATTGGAGGAAAAGCAGCAAGAGCTTAATTTGACCTGGCTCACACAGAAGTGGAACTCAGGCACAATGTGCTACATTATCAGAATTAATGAATCAGATTACAATGATTTTATGACCTTTGAATGAGGTTTATGTATGTATACATTGGAATATATACATTATTGCTGACTTGTTAAAGTTGAATGCCATCATTTGCAATAAAAACTGCAGCATTTCTGTTACTTTTGCTGTGATGTGAATGTGTGGACTTCCAATGATACATCACTTCAGTTCTTATATTTCATAGTATAAATGTTTTCTAGGGCTATTTTCCGTATACTTTATTAATGTGGAATATATTGTTGTATATACAAAACAATACGTAACAGAAGTGGGGAAAGGCTTAATTAGGGATCCTCAGTAAAAAGAACCGAAACATGAATCTCTGTGAAGCGCTAATGAAAATATTTATGTTTTAAATTATAAAAAGGAAAAAATGAAGGATAGGATGAGATCAAATAAACAGAGTTGGAAATTAAATTCCAAGGCTACTATCTGAAGAAAAAGACAATAACTATGCCAGTTCAGAGTCCAGGTTTACTCAGGAGTACAGAAAAAATGTATGCCTCAAATGACCAATTTCCTCTGATGAGTATCTAAGTTCATTTTCTTTCATACTTGGTTTGCTCTTGTTCAAAGCCCTAGAGCAATTGTCTCCCAGGCTGTGGTCCATGGTCTCTGAGGCCACGGTAAGCAGCATGTATCCAGTTTGCGAAACCAGCTCTAGCTGCCCAGAGTTTTTAAGGTAAAGCTCAGTGATAAGGGTATAGAGTGCTCTGCTGGCCCTCTGGAGATGTGACTGGGGTCCACTGGTCCAGAAACTTCGTGGCGCACCTGCCTTTGAGAACCTTATGAGGTTTGGCCTCCTTTGGAAAAGCAGTGTGTACGTGCTTATTTCCTGCTGGTTTTGAATAGGGACATCACTGACAGCCTGCCACTGACAGGCACGGTGCACCTCAGGACAGTGCTGGGAGAGAGCCTTGGGTATACATCACCTTGCAGATTGTCCCCTCAGGTTCCCGGTCACGTTATCTTGTATTTTCAAGGGGAAATTAGCTGAGCTAATTAACATCCTTCAGCAAAAATATGTTCACATCCTGTTTCTTACCTTTTAACTGTACGCACTGTTAGTGGAAAAGAGAAGTGCTTACATGCAAGTAATATAAACTGCTTTTCAACATGTAGTCTGCTGAGCTGTTGTGTACTGACAAAGTAAGGCTGACACATTTCGTCGAATATTTCTCTCCATTCAGCCCTTAAGGAAAGTAAAATCTCATCACATTGCAATATATAAAAGTGATAGCAGTGATGATGTGAAAATACCAAGAGACTTTCGAGAACGTTATGTTTTAGGACCGGATAAAACCCTTAGGATAGTATTATACTACATCTATTTTGCAAAGCCCGTGCAACACCTATGGCAGGAAAGGTAGTTAATGTGGATGCATCTAAAACTACGTCTTCAACTTACCTTGCAATGACAAAGAGGACACAACTGACTCCAAGGCAGGCTAGGAGAACATACATCCAAATATCAGGAGAAAGAGGGTTTAAAAAGGAGAAAACACCAGGGTTTGTCCCATTGGGCTTCCGGTACAAGATACTGATTCCCAGCGTCATGAAGGGCTTGGAAAAATCAATTACTTTCTCTCTTACATAGGTGATAGTGAGAGGAGCAACGGCCAGATCAGCTTTCTGAAAACACAAATGGGAAAATACTCATTCTTTTTCATGTTCAGCAAACGCGCTACTATTCCTTCCGTTTTTTCCCCCAAGTATTAAAAACTAAACCAAATTTGACTATAAATCTGGAGTGTGTGACAAAATTTAACATTGTTAGGGTATTGTTTGGTACGTGATAATCTGTTTCCTCTTTTTGCAGGCAGAGGGATATTTGTAACTTACATGTGAGTAGGAGAGGTATGACCAGGGATGTGGGGCTGAGTCCTGTGGGGCGGACTGCGAGCGAGGACCGCCAGAGCGTCTGGGCAGGGAGCATGTCCACAGATCAGAGGCTGTCGCAGGGCAGAGACGAGCTGGAAGCTCAGCCTTTGCCGTTGGAGTTTGTAGCCAAGGGGTGGGCAGGACCCGTGCTAGCTCAGTGCCTGCTGCCCCACCTCAGATGGAGGTTCCCCCCAACACCCACTAACTGTTGGTTCGGACGTACTGCCATGACTTCCTACTCTGACAAATGGCAATAAAGACAGACCAGTGGCTCTAAAAAAATGAAAACTAAAGCAAACATTTTGTTTGGGCTGGCTTCATATAAAATACCACAGGTGAAAGGAGAATAAAGAGAGAAGGATTCAATCTTACATGATCTATGAGTTCTTTGACCATGCCATTCCACTCTCCTTTGTCATTCTGGGCTCCATATTTACCATCGGAAACCAGTTTGACCTCATAGATGAAGCCTAAAATATTTGACAGCTCCTTTAGTAAGTCCAGGCAATAACCCTCAAATCTGTCATTTCCATACAAGGGCTTGTCAGACTTCTTGTACATAACATAAGGATCTTCCTATAGAAAAAGACAGTAGACATGTAGCAATAGAAATGAGGTTTGTTTCAGATTATATCAGTTCCTCTAAATTATGTTAATATTTTATAAATGGATTGCAATTAGATGGAAACCAGTAATTTACCGTGTCCATTAAAAGCTGTTTTAGGTGTGTTAACAAATTGACTGACTCAATTAGCGATAAGCATAAGGGCCCTCATTTTTAGTGGAACAGACCATTCATAGCTCCCGGGAGCTTTAATTAAAGTAGTGCTTAGCAGCTCCAAAATCAGACCCAAGATCTGTACTCCATTTTGTCCCACCCTAAGGGACAGGAAGGGATACTGAAGTAGAGAGAAGCCTAAATAACAGAAAAAGAATCATAAGGGGAACCTAAACTTTTATATTCTGTGAGAAATAAATCTTTATTGAAAAAAATCTTCACATGTACAAAATAGCTGTGAGTTGAGCAGGTATTCACATGAGAGAATTGAGAACAGCATTGGTAGATTGCAAAGTACCTTGTTGCTTTTCTTTTTAAAGGATTTTGGATAGGAGAAGATCTGAGCAAGCAGGTTTCTGCAGTTTAATATGGCAAAAGACCTCTGGCAATAGAAAAGGAGTGTAGAGGGAGCCTTTAAGCTCTTTCCCTCCTCCTGATGAATTAGGCAGAATAATTGAAAAAAATGGCATTACTGGCCAGGGAGAAAGCACGAGGCAGAACAACTCGTGAATACCCAGTTGCATATTTTCCATTGATCATAGTAAGGACATACTTCAATTTGTCTACCCACTGTTTGCTACTTTCTTTCAGTCCTCTTCGTCTCATTTCCAGTAAAAAGGAAGGCTGTATAAGCACTGACTACAAAGCTGAGTATTTGTGTGTGTTAATTCTTCTGGGAAGAAAAGTATGCAGCGTTCGTCTCTGAAATATTGAAGTAAGCTAAACAATTTTGGAGGCAGAGGTTCCCAAGACTCTTTCATTGGCAGTGGGGTATTTTTGACTCAATCTTGTGGATAGATTAATGTGTATGTTGATTCTGAGTCTGAATGAAAAAACTTGCCTGAAAACAGGCTGGTTTAACAAAACATTGTTTAGTGTGGAGGAAAACAGCCGTGGAGTGCAGGGCAGAGGTGGCAAAGGCGGCCTCGGAGAGCCCCACAACCCACCATCAGCAATGCCTGCATCCTACAGCGCGGCTGGTGGTGTCACCAGCGAGACTTACCAAAATGGTGGTGACAATAAGCGTCCGGTTAGCCAAGGAATCCGTGACGTTAGTCGATTGGCCCTTGTTGCTGTCCGTCATGTTAAGGCCACTGTATGAGTTCCAAACCCCAATCTGCACAGAAGAGAGCGGGTGAGCGGCTGCTCGGCCGCAGCGAGCTGCAATTTTTCCCTACACGCTCACTGCCTAGGAAGGGTGCACTGGCTCTAGTCACCACAGAAAGAGACATCAGCAGTACGAAACACTAGAGAAGGGAAACAGCTGTAGGTCTGAGTAAGGCATCAACATCAAATGGCTGATTTAAAAAACACAGGGAACATACAGCCCTTTCAAAAGCAGGTGGAAATTAATAAGCTGTAAGAGTATAAGGCATGTCAATACAGTGGTCTATTAGCCAATTTGCCACAAAAGTTCAACATGTTGACTTTGTTTCCTGCTAGAAAATGTCAAATGTCTATTTTTATGATTTTTTTTAAATTTTTATAAATGGTAGAGTTGAAACATATGGCAAGACCTCTCTCTTCCAATACAACAGATTAAAAGCTCGAATAAATATGTTGAAGCAGATTGATGGATGCACTGGCCTTTTGCTTCCTCTGTACCTTCGGCAGGTTTAGCAAAGATTATTCTGTCATTTCTTGACTACTATATGTGACAGAGCTAGCAAGGTGATACCATTTCACCCGCCAATCAGTATTTGCTCAGTAAATATAAGCGGCCAAAGGCAAATTCCCTTCTAGCCCCAGAGATAGTGAAGAATTGCAGTATTAATTCCCAATCCAAAGCCTCAAGGGAAAGATCTTCATTATTTCAGTGGATTTGGATCTACACCTTGTGAGGTCAGAAATTATAACCATGTTGATTTACTCAGATAAATATTTACTTAACATAAACACAGAAAGCATCTTCAGGTTTTTTTGCCTTTAGATTTACATACACAGCGTGGCTGAGGGCTGATGTTAGAAAACTCCAGGCAAGGGGCTGGCTCAGGCAGTTTGGTTTGTATTGAATATTTGTGGAGAACACCAGACGGATGGCTTGGGGGTCTGACATCGGCCATCCACTACTCTGCACAGCTCTGCCAGCACGTTTCAGTTCTGCCCAGGGGGGATCCGCTTTCAGATCCTCTCTGTTGGGTTTGCCAGTGAAGCTGCCAAGTAAGTCTAAGACAAAACCCGCTGACTTCTCCTGTGTACTGAAGGTCTCTATCTGCCGTCAGATGCTTAGACATTTCAGACCCAGGCTGGACTCTTTCTCTTTGGTTGTTAACTGAGGCAGAGATCGTGTTGCCTTTGTAGCAAACCCAGCAGATCAGTTTGTACCTGCTGAGTGTGAATTTGGGGTAATAACTGTATAATTTCAAACAAATTTTATGTTTGTGTCCCTGGGTGCCATTGCTTTCACCTTTCACAAACTTTTTTTCCAAAGTATGCTTAATGGGGATAGTCATGCCATTTTTTTTTAAATTATTTTTTCAAATATTTATCAGTCATTCCCTTTGTTTCCAAAACTAGATCAGGTTGGGAAACTGATCTGGAAAGTACACACAAAATAAAATGTTGGATATTATGATAGCCTGTGCCAGGATTATAGTAAATAACAAGTGTCCTTGAATTTGCACCAAGGTGGCTGAGTTAATCAAAAAGCCGTTCTGCTTGTTGTTACTGACTTGATATGGTTTTATTGGCTGGCAGCAGGGAATAGGAGAACAACCACGAAGAACATGGAGCGACACAGTCACAGTGCATACAAAATACACCAGAAGACCACTCTACGTCTGGATAAAAGAATGACACCACCGGTCAACCTTGATTAGAACGATGGAGGAGGTCGGAGGGGCGCTGGAAGAATGAGGCCAAGGTAGTACATCACTATGGTGAATCCAGGGGATTTATTGCAGTTTAGTGACAAGTTTGAGAGGTGTCATATGCCCTTCTCAGCAAGCCTGTGCTCTGAACCAATTGTAATTTGGTTTAAATCAATTCAGCGTAACACAAAATGCCTAGAGTCAAAGGCGAGATTGGTTCAATAGTGTTCTGCATGTCAGGTAGGATGATCTATTCACCAGTAATGAGGGAAATGGGAGCCTTTGTGCCTTAGTCTGATTCACTGAAGATTAAAACAAGGTTATTAAGTATATGCTTTATAAGAACACGAAAAGAGTGCTATAGGATGTTTTGCACTGGTCTCGTCTGTAGCATTAAAATCCCTCTCAAAACAACATAAAACCAAAACCTTTTTTAACTGTGTATGTGGGAGGGGTGGGAAATAATAAGATCTGTGTGAAATACATGCAAAATACAATTCTAAGTGTTATAAGAAATGTTTATCTTGTGACTCCAGGACACTTTAAATGTGGTAAATGCAGTTGTTTTCTTCTCTTTACAGAACGGCAACCGTGGGTTGTACCTCCAGTGGGGACCACTGCATGGAGCTGGTCTCTGACTCCCACTTTGGTGCCTTATCCACCAGGCAGAGGCACCTCACGTTAAAAGAGGACTGAGATTGCTGGGGTAATTTAAATCTTTTATAAACAAGCTTAGTACCAATTTCCATGTGTTAGTGAATGACAGCATCCACTTAATCATCTATATTATTTTCTTTAAGGAACCAATAACACACTCGCCAAAATTTTGAGTCAACAATGCTTGAACATTGCCTGCACAGTACACATTTTGTGGGAGGCAAAAAAAACCCCAACCCTGCATGTTAAAACAGTCCTTGTTGCTGATGCTAATATACATTGGAAATGGTGCAGATTTCCCACTCATTGTGAATCTCAGGTGAATCAGGAATGATAACAGCCAAGAAAAGGACTGTTATACTATTACAGTGTCTTGACTTGGGACGAAACTTATTCTACTGGAAAAATTCATACTCTCCGATAGACTGTTGTCTCTAAACTGCAACATGAGAGTCACTTTCAAAACCCAAAGGATGAGTCTGAAGACCCAGCCCAAAGGTTTTTTCTATCACCCGTCTGTGTACAAACCTTCTTCCACACTTTATATAAATGATTAGAAACCTCGCCAGCAGCCTTGGTACAGAGAAAAATAAACAGAGTGCTTCATTAAAAATGAAAAGAGAACCAGTCTGTAGAGCTGTGTGGGAGCAATTACATTTAAAGTCTCAATTAACCCATCAGCAATTATCATTTGGAGTCAAGCCAGTGTACGCAGAGCAAGGGACAATGCTGTCTCCAGCTGACATGAGCTGGTGGTGTTACCTGTGTTAGGGATTTTTGGACACTCACAGCAACCACCTCCTAGGAGACGGTGGAGGGAGCACTGCGGTGCCCATCAGGAGCCCATGTTTGGTGGCTGAGGGTTGGGGCAAGCCCATCCTGCCTTCCTCCGGGACGCCCCCAAGTCCCCCTCGGTCTCCAGCATGGGCCCCAGCTGGCAGTGGCAGGGTTCAGATGCCAGCCGCCCGGCTGGTGTGAAACATGGCCAAAAGCATCCATGGCGTTGGGCTCCTTCTTATGGTCTCTGCAAGTCAAGGAGCTATCCCTGCCTTACACCTCTGCATCTTCAGGAGAATTTTTAAGTGGTAAAGTAAGGAAAACAAGATCTTTTGACATGCATTTTTTTTTCAGAGGCATGCTTCCCTGAGTGTCCTGAAGGAATGTGAATTTTATTTGTCTTTTGTTCGAATGCAGAACCAGTTTCTGAAATTGTATCATGCGGAACTTTCTGTTTTCAAACAAAGGTGCTACAACTCACTTAGTCCCCTGCAGTCTCACCATTTCAGCGCATTTTATGATAAGCTGTTAGGGATGTTAGGCAAAAAGAACTGATCTAATCTCAAAAACATGAAGAATTTTTAACATGAGATGTTAGTTGAGAGTTGAGAACTCTTGTTGAGGTTATTACTCAAGCACCTTCTTTCCTCTCTCCCTCACGTTACATTTATTAAAAGCAGTACATGTAAGATAAATCTAGGTTTTATCTATATATATGAATTTACCACACCAAGTTACAGCAGCAAGAACTGAAGATAATGTGTACTTAAAATAATTATTTCCATTCAGATAATTATTGTCAGACCCAAATTCCTATCCCATACCTTGAAAGGCAAGGTACACATTGTAAAATAATAAAACAATCTCAGTAGTCCTGTTTTAACTTTGACTTAAATAGTCTCGAGAATAACGGTTTTTACCCCGAGCACAGGAGAGTCAAGCTGAGGGGAATGGACTTTCCTAAGCCCCTGTCAAATTAGCTTTTTGTCATTGTTTTACAAATGATCTGGTTACCTTTTCTGTTCCTTCCTCCTTGAGGCTAATAATGTCCAAATCAAAATCCTTTCGTAAGCCGTCCGTTTTGTTGAAGGTTATGCGCCCTGTCAGGCCATCCCACCGTGCCTGTGTGAACACAAAACCACTCTTCCCTGTAATGATTAGTAGGAACTACTCTGAAGCCATAACAAATATTGCATTTTAAATTAACCGTAGCATTGAATCACTTCCAAATAGTTTTTTAAACATATGTGGCTTTATTACTTCGATAAAAACCACTTTCTTCAACCTTTTTTGCTATTTAGTTTCTCTTCAATATGTTTTGTATTTTACAATCAGACACAAGCTTGTGACAGTTTGTATATATTCATTTACGTATGTCTAGTACTGTATATAAAAAGATACACTGAAGAGAGAGAAAGAGAGAATAAAATGTGTTTTACACATGCCCAAAGGCAGGGTAGTTTTGCACTGCATAAGAATCCACTAAGAAATTAAAAAAGGAGTCTTCTGTGTCCAAGCTTTGGGTCTGAACCTTGGAGTACGACAGCCTAAATCCACCAGCCTCCCTGGCATGATCCTCTTCACCCCAGCCCAGGACATTTAAGTTCTCCATGATGAATGGGTAACAAATGGCAATTGGTGCTGCATGGGAGCCCCCAGAAGGTCCTTAATGAAGGAAGGTAGCTAACCATCCCAAACCACCAAAGCTTCCTCAACACTTCAGTTGTGCATTTCCTGGTCTCGTGTGATAGATACTGCCTCTGCTACTCTAGGGCCCAGAAATGCAGATTTTTCCAGGAAGAGACAAACAAAATAAGCGCCTTTGTCATTCTTGCTTGATTTCTTCGACAGGTTGTGGTTAAATGTCCCCCACCAGCATTGGACTCCTCGTGTCCTGGACTTTGCTGAATTGTTTCACTAATCCCTACTCAGTTTGCATCCCCAAGGAAGACGGCACAAGTTCCCAAGTAAGCAAACGAGGTGTAACATTCCTAATAGGAGCACTGCCACTGCCTGTGCTCACAGGTGTTGACGGCATGATGATGATGGCTCTAAAAGCAGGCTTTCAGGAAAAATTCACCCAGTCACAGAGACCTGATAAAAGCTTTGTAGTGTAAGGTACACGCGAGTCTTACACACGTGTTTGAAGTACAGCATATGAGTTGCATATGACCAGTTTTGGTCCAGGCAGCATTTTACTGTTCTACCGTAATTAAGTGAAATAACATTTTCCTTGTTTTAAACATTAGCATCAGGAGTAAGTTAATGATGTGGTGGATTTTGTACATCAGTCTGTATAGCCATGATGATTCCCTGTGCTGGAGAATGCTTCTGCAGTGCAACAGGATCAATGTCCAGAACTAACTTCCTCTGCAATTTCAGTTTTCTGTATCTTGTAAGCTTCTCAGCAAGCTCACTTTCTTTTAAATGAGATTTATCTGTCTCTTATATAGCCCCCATTTTGTCACCAAAGCTGAAGCTTATCTATAAAAGAAAGTATTTGATGGATTTCAAACTGCAGATGATTTTTATAATCTATTTTTGGGAGCTCCCACATTAGATTAAATTCTTCAGAGATACAAGAAAGGCTGATGATAAATGATGGCATAGTTTCTTCATGTGTGTCAGCCATATAATTCTTAAATTACGAGCTTTTCTACTGCGCATTCTTATTTGCTTCATTTAATTTGTTGTAGACGGATGGCATAAGGAAAGCTGCATTAAAATTCAGCAGACTTACAAAATGGTGTCTCCCCTTCCTGTTAAATCTAAATTCTAGCTCTGAATCTGCAGGATTTCATCTCAGATGCTGGGGTGTTATCACCATGTATCCCAGACAAATCTGGTGCATCTAGAATTTTGTATGGAAATATGGCAGGATTTTGAAGCATGCTTAAGTATAATAAGAATGGAAAAGCACAAATGCAACAAACTTGCTATGAGACCTTCCATCTTAATGATGCAGGAACATACGAAAATCTCAGCTGTAAACAGTGAAACACTTGTGGTTTTGTATGCTGATACAATTAAGATAGCAGGAGGGGATGCATATGAATGCATTTCATTATGTAATATCTCTTTTCCAGTCTGTCTTTTTATTACTCTGATGTGACCCCCATCTCTTATTCATGAAGGAGGAACATTGTTTAAAATATGATCTTTAGAGATCAATTCCTCCTTAGAGGGCAATTTGCTTCTGTGAAATGCGCGCATTTATTGATTACATATCAGATGCTCAGCTTCTCTGCTAATGTGATATGATCTTGAATAAAGGAACCAATATGTTATTTTTGGAAATGGTATCAGGAGCCTACATCTCCAATTCTTCTGAAAAAGATTTATATGGTGAAATTCTAGCTCACTTTTGGAAATAGGCATTGGTGCTTCTACCCCCACACCAAAAAAAAAAGGAAGGAAAAGATGTTACAAGCTGCATAGGTGTATGCTTAAATTTCAAGGTAGCAGAGAAGTGTATATAGCCTTTGTCTAACTTAAGTCCCACTTAGACCATCAAATAATGATCCAAATGTGACTTAAATTATAAACAGGAGCCAGGGAATGTTTCTCAGAAGAGTTAAACTCAAAAGTTGAAGGGGTTTTTCAGACCCTAATTGTGAGGCACATGCTTCAAATACCATTTGAATTCTAAATTTAATTTCTATTTTTTATTTTATTTCTTTATTCTAAATAAAAATAAAACATTTGGGTTTGAGTCCAGTGAGCACAATTTGATTTCTGACTTCAAGACAGTTGTGGCGCCTGTGTGTGCAGCACATCTAGACAGACAGGTGATGTTTCTTTCCTGATCAGAAACAAAAGGTTTGCTTAAGAAACAAAGGGAGGGATGAGCTAGGAACCTACGGTCCATCCCAGGCCTTCCAAAGTCTATGATAAAACTTCCAAGCTTTCAATATGATTTAAGTCCTAAAGAACAACCGCCTGCTGCATGCAAAGAAAGTGAAATGTATCATTGCTCCGAAATCATGGCTGTATACCACGACTTCTAGATATCTGTCAGGTAAATCAAGGATGCGAGTGCCTATTAGGCGTCGTGTTCAGGCAAACAGAACAGGCAGCAATCGTATAGTTCTCAAATGCAATTAATGAACAGAAATGAAGCAGAACTTTCTGAATAGTCAGAAACCGCACGACTGTTTAACACAGCAATGAGATTTCATGCTTTCATACGCAAGATTTATAGCAATTTTAATGTTTCTAGTGACACTGTGTTAAATGTTACAGGATATAATAAAAGTTGAATTGGAACCTAATCATGTAATTCATCAAAAGAAATTGCTTTTTTGAACTCTGTCCTTGCTTTAATATTAGAGGAACTAAGGGCACAATTTGAAACTCTTAGGGAGAGAATATATTTTCGATTTTGTTTGTAATTTTGAGTAGAGCTTGCAGCTTAATTAAAAAATGTGATTTTCAGTGGCTTCTGTTTGTAATGTCCTTTGCTCGTCTTAGATCTCATTTATGCAAGGTTGCAGGCTGCCTCTGACAACAGAACTGCGAGGAAATGCTGTTCTTTCGGGAGTTTGGTTTGCAGCAGTAGGGCAACGCAATGTTCGTCAGAGGTTCAAAATAAGGTCTCACATTCTTCAATACTGTGTGTTATCAGATAATTATTATTCGTATTTCTAAGTTGTAAACATTTGATGACTTTCTCCTGTTTATTAAACAAAATGGGGAATTAACCCAATATGTTGGTTTCAACTAGTAACTGAGAAGCAAACCATACAGGACCAGCAGCTACTCAGACCCTTTCTTAGCAAGCATTGAAAAGGCAGTAGATAGAATGGATTACAGATAAGTCTTCACTCACCCTGGAAGGCTGTCAGGGACCTGACATGGCAAAAAGATCCAAAGCAACCTAATTAAAACTGTGAAACTTTCTATTTTTACTACTTTAAAAAATTAAGACTGTGGGTAAACTACAAACTGAAATCTGGGGTTAAATATTCAAATTACAGTATTGGTTTTCATATAAATATATTGATGGAAAAATTATAACAACTGGAAAATGAAGCTGACTCAGCTTCTAAGAGCAAACGCTCCAGAAGCTTGCTATCAATTCACACTACCATGATACGGTCTTTATATCAATTTCCACTTCTTCATCTTGAATCAATTACTGTAGCAGCCTTAGTTTCAGCCAAAGCCAATCAACAGTTCAATCACAGAATCAATCAGTTCAGCCGCTACCAGACTTACTAAGGTAAAACAACAGGTACATTTCATATTCTCTTTCTTTTGTCTCTACCAGACTGCACTTATATTTCCGGATTTGTATTAGCAAGATACAACTAGAACAAGAAATCATAATGCACAGTGTATATAATGCATTGACTGAGTAAATATTCAGCTTTATGATATAGCCTCACTGGGATATAGCCAATTTTGTAGACACTGTATTGCACTACTGCACATAAAAGTGTCAATCTTTCTCAGACAAATTGATTGCAGTTTTATTATGTAATTGTTCTTTTCTTACTCAGTATGAGTTTAGCCAAATATTTTAGTTAACTGTTTATCTGCCTACGGCATATTTTCTCTTTCTGAGTCCAGTCTTGCAGTGACAGATACTGGATAGTTGTGTTTCAGATTAGAAAACTTTAAATTTTTCAAGGTCCTTTCTAAAGTGTTCAAAGTGCCCTGGCAATACAAAAATGCACAGCCATAATCTTATTTTAACTTTTTAAACTATTATGTTTAATAATGTTTCATAATGTGCAAACATTTCTGCTCTTCTATTAATATTCCACTTATTCCAATAACTTGTGAAATAAAAGTTATTCTGAACCTGTTCTTTAGACCTCCACTTGTAATTAATCAAGCAATCTCTTTAGAGTTTCAAACTCAAGTTTTAACCTTTTATTGTTCCCCCTGTTAAAAAAATAAGACCCCCCGTTTTGAATGTGTGTCCAGAGCTAATGTTAGAAGAAAACATCTGAGACACAAACATGGACCCCCAACTGCAAATAAAACTGTGACTATATCACTTACAAAACACGTGTACATATCCAATCTGCTTTAAATGGTATAAGGAGAAACTCTCATAACTCTTAACAAATTTTTAAAATATGTAGACAAAAGGAGTTGATAAAACTTCTGAGTGAAAAGCCAAGAAGAAAAGCTGTTTTAGCACAGTATTGTGGCAGAAAATGAACTGTTCTGTTGTTCAGCTCCAAAACCCTGCACAATACCAGGTTCAAGCCTGACTTTGTGCAAGATATTCAGACACTTTGCATCTGCCACTGAAGCCTGAATTACTGTTTAATAGAGTATCGTAAACTGATGACAAACAACATTAAAGGTGAAGATCATTCTTGGATATAAGTGCAATGCTAGATGACAATCTTCTTCATTCAAAAGCCTTACAAATGCATTTAAGCACACAAAAAACACCCTACTGCAATTGACTTGAGAAATTCCCAAAGTAGACAATGGGCCATATTTATTTATTTTGTAAAACAGTTTCTGTATTTTTTATTTCTCTCTCTCTTTTTTTTTTTTCCTTTCTCTTGCTGTTTATGTGTAACTTGAACATTTTGAAACCTTATCCTAAAGGCAAGCAATCAGCAAAGTTTTTCTACAGATTTAATGGGAGCTCGGAACAGAAATTGGTTAGCTGGAGTCTTCGGTATGAGAGAAGTACATTCAGAAGCTAGGGTGAAGTCTAATCAGAGACAAGAATATTTTCCTGTCTACTCAGTTTTGTCAATGGGATTATCTTGACCTTTGGTAGGTTGCTTTCCCAAGCATATTAAAGGTAACCTACAAAGGCAAGTAATTGGACAGATTTTTTTTTTCTTTTTTTTTGATGGATATATAAGCCAAGTATATTTGTATTTTTAATTCTTGGTAAATCTGTTTATTTATCATAAGAAGTTACTAGGCAAAACTGAGCATCAGTTATGGATTTAATGTACATTTCTAATTAACCACAGTTGTGAAGTAAAAGGTATTAACTTACACCAGCATCATGCCATTGGTTTTCTTTCTTTTTTTAATAATGAGTGAAACAATAGAAAAAAATTACTGGCAATCATCTGACCTGGAATTCAGGAAGCATTAGTATTCAACTCCCCAAATTATGTTTGCTCATTTACCATTGCACAGTGGCAGAGACATGCTGACATCATAGTCTTTTTGGACCTATAGATCCTCTAAAATGAATGCGTTATGTGTTTGGACTGAGATTAGGAAATTCTTTCTGCTTCTGTGCTGGTCTACCAAAATGAGCAACTAGAAAGGAAACCAGTCTTGTCCTGCGGAGAGACTCTACATCATAATTTCCTTTAGCCACCATCTCTCTAGAACATTTTACTTCAGCTAAACATTAGCAACCTAAAGTGAATGACAGCAAAGCAACCTCCGCAAGTGCTAGTGTCTCCATGCCACTTCAGGTGTGGCATCCTTCAGCTTTTAAGAAAAGGTGGCAGCTGAATACATATGGGGATCTCAAACAGCATATCAGGTGTACCAGTGTGACAGACCTGTTCTGTTTAGTCAGCATTACCTGCTTATAAAGAAGGTGAACATCTACTTTAGTTTTAAACTGATAATCCAAAATTTCTGATGAGGGCTGTGGTGTTAACTGACTTCCAAATGCAGAGGTGGGCGATTATGTCTCCTCCTTTGGGTCTTAGACTTATTAACAGAACAGAACTCTGTTGGTTACAGAATTATTGACAATGATTAATGCACATATACAGAGGACATCGATTGTGGTGTTTGATGACAAGGGACAAGACAGTTAGTGAGCTCTTTTTCTCATGTGGGTTTTTTTTTTTTCCCCACTCCAAACTTTTGCTTCTTGACTACAGAACGGGATATCTGAAAAATTTATAAAACATAGGCATACCTAAACCTATTTTGTCCACATGCTCAGAATACCACAGATCACTTTTCTACAACAAAATCTTCCAACACCGTAAATAACAATACCATTCTATACTAACCAAAATGGCAATGACTAAAGAAAAGTTTACTTTGATTTTCCTTTGGTTTTCTTTCCTTTTCGAGGAGAAAGCTCCTGCTTTATGAGAATTGCAGAGACAGTTGATAGATTTAAGTGATAGTGATATTGCTTCTAGTTACAGTGGAAATCATAATGTGCTCTGAGCCACACATCAACTTAAGCTCTTACAATTAATCCTCTTATTAAAAGAGATCCTCAAGGATTATGGAATATAGTGAGTTAGTGTATGACTTTTCCATTATCCTGGTTCAAATCTAGCATAACAGATGTAATAAAAAGTATTTCAGCATTCACCATTACAGGGTTTTATCTACCCCACTGAAAATCTTGATGCTTCATAGTCTCTTTACTCGGAAGAGGTCCAGGACTGGAACAGTCCCGGGCTTTTACTAAGCAGCACTGGAATGGAAAAGAGGAGGGGTGTGGGGGGCTTGTTCTTAGGAAGGGATTTAGGCAGCTGTTATAAGACTGAGCACACCCCTGCCTTGAAACAAGAGAGAGAAATGGTGGGTAAATAGAGAAGGTGGATTTCTTAGGAAAGTCGCAGGCTGTTCTGTGAGCCTCTCAAGAACGCTCATTTCCAGAGCAGTGGTTGAGCTTAATGACACTCAGGGGTAGTCATATGAAAGGTTTTTGGTGTGACAAATTTGACAAATGAGCCCTGAATACTTGAGGATGACAACTTAGGTGGATTCATTTCAGAGCATATGTTTGAAAAACCTTTGAGTTCCTTTAAAGCTTACACCTACCAGATTGCTTTATATCAATACCAGAGATGAGGGAGTGGGCGTGAAGAATTGGAAGGGAAGGTCAAACTTTGCCAGTTATTCTTCCTAGTAAGAGCAGAGTCTATCTTACCGTTCACGAACATGACTGTCACTGAAGTGTATGAGTGGGATTACCGTTGACTATGAACTTGGAAGCCATAACTTTACACTACTGTGTTAATGGGGATTGGGATCCCATTGTAACAGATACCATTTGTATAGGCGAGAGAGTATGTAGAGAGGTCCTGCTCCACACAGCTAACAGACTAAATACACTAACTAGACAAAAGCCGTCATCCATCTTTTACAGAGGGGAATCTCAGCATTTCCAGCTACTGAACTTCTTCACCTAGGTTTTAGGTCCTGCTGCTTTTGTTTAAGGGTGATGTGGTAGCTACAAGCATGGATGGTGAACACCCTGATCCTGTCAGCGCGTTGGAAGTGCCTACCGAGCAATGACCAGTTTTGTCTTACCAGGTAACCACGGCACAGGTTTTGGAGCTGTCCTGAAGCAGTTTTCTCATGGTTGCACAGAGTCTGTGGCAGAGCCAGGAGCCAAAGCCAAAGTTCTGGCATTCCCACCCATCATCTTGAGTGGGAAATGTCCTCCCCAACTGAGCTGTTGTCCTATTACAGTGACATTGACCCACTGAACAACAGGGATGACAAGGAGCCTGTGGGACCTTCATGTGGTGCAAAACACTGTGTCATTTCCGCCTAAGACAGTGGGACCCAAGTGCTGGCAAATCTGTGAATGAGTGAGTAGGAGGTTGTGCGGTTGAGGAACAGATTGTTTCAATGAGAGTATGCTGCTCCAAAACCTAAATCATCTGCATTTAACAGTTATCTTGTAAGCTCTTTGGAGCACAGACTGTGCACAGTGAATGGCTCAATGGTGATGCAGCTAGGGCTCCTGGGAGCTTTTCCACTACAAATAAGTATCATGCAGTTTAGGCCATGCACTAACACTTAAATCGAAATATCAGTGTGGAGTAAATGATGAGCACTTTTAGCAGGCCAGGACATATAAAATACATTCTGAAAAAGGGTTTTGTGTAGCAAATATCAATATATCCTCCATAAATTCAGATGAAATCACTTTGTAGTAATTCTTGCTCATTTTTTATAAACAAATCTACTTTCCAGGTAATATTTAAGAAGGTAAAAACAGAATGGAAGAAAATATATATAATCTTTTTGTCAGATTTCTTGTTTTGATTTTACATATCACAGTATCAGAACATTGCCGATAATTTTTTTATCAATTCAATATGTGTTTATTCTTAGTATGCAAGTTCTAGGACCATTATTTTGCAATCTGTGCATAGATCATTCTGTAAATTAAGTGATTTTCCACTTGAAATTTGATTTCAAAATAGGAATCCCTGTTGGCATTAACCTCAGCCATACATTATCTCCTTGGAAAGCTGACCTTTATTTCCTAATAAATCATCATGGGATTCAAGTCTAGCAGTTGTTTTGTTTGCTCTTTTAGTTAAGAGTTTTCAGTTCAAAGTAACAGACAGTAATAGGCTTATATCAGAAATGCACCCATTACTTCATGGACAAGAAGTAAGTTTTTAAAAAGTAGAACAAAGAAAAATGTTTGGTTTAATGAGAGTGGATCAAATCCTAATATCAAATTATCTGGTGAGAGAAGTCCTACCAAAGTAACTAACTGCTTTTCTTTGAATTAACTAAATATTGCAGCATCAGAGCCCAGAGAATAACTGCAGCCAGTATCTATAGATGCTGTAATTGACTCAACACTAAAACACAATGACAAAGGTGCAGCAGCAGAGATGCTATTTTATGTTTTGGAGCTGAAATATTGTCATCTTTCCCCAGTCACATGCATAGAGATTTTTGTACAGCAGAAGGATTGGGTGACTGACACACAGATCCTTCCTCAGACAGCAGGGGACATGGTGAGTTCTTGGGTCTTCTTACATCCAGAGTTTTGTACTGCTCACTTCTTTTTTTGTTCCACTCTGTAGATTTTTAGTCCTGTGAAAATACTCTTACATGTTGACTTTGGTAGTAATAAAAGACCATGAAACAAAAGAAATGTTCTGTTCTCTTACAAGTTGTTTTGTGCTCCTTTGTTTGGAGATGCTGCCAATTTTAACCAAAAAAAATTGATTAATATCTCCCCAGATGGATGGGTTTTCCTTCTGTGTTATTTTAAATTTGTACTTTTCCTGTAATGAAAAATCTTCAGTTCCTTCTTCTTCCAAAGACTTTCTATGTTTGTTTTAGATTTGGTTAGTTATTATCAAGAAAACCCTGAAAATTACATCCTGTGATTTGCTACCATTTAATCAAGACTTTGTGTGTTCCTGTCCCTTTCTTAGAATGCTAGTCAGCTCATCAAATTTGGACAAAATCAGTCTGGATTGTGGCCATCACCAATTCATTAGTTTTGTCTTCTGTTCCCTACACCAGAGCTTCCCAGGAAATCTAGCAGTCCTGAGGATGGTTGCTTGCTTCCTCCGTGCCAAGAGAAAAACAAACTGGCAGGATCTCAGCTGCACCGGTTGATCAGCATGAGAGAGTAGGAACTTGCCATCTATCTAAAGTGCTGGGTAAACGTCAAACTGTTCAGAGATTTAAAGGATATAAACTTTTAAACATTTATGTGCTGAAAAAACCCAACATTGGAGAGCTGCAAAACAGCACTAAAAAAGTGAGAAAACAGAGAAATCTACTACTTTCTTATTGTAGACCAACCAGGTCTAGAATAATCATGTATATAACAGATACCTCAGGACAGACAGGAGTTTCTAAATCATTTGTACACTCTCAGCACAGGTGAGGTAGACATGCAGCTAGTTTTGGAGGCAAGTATGGGCTAGCAAGTGACTAACGCACTGAATCACCTTCACTCAGAAGAATTATTACAAACCAGTTGAGCCAGAGTCAACAGTGGTGGTAGTCCCTGTGCAACCAAGTCCACCCACCTTGTTGCTTTCTATGGTCTACACGAAGAAGTGGTTCAGCTTGGAGGATTGTCAAGTCTTTTTTCCTGTGGTGCAGGTCTTCCCAGGTCTTTTTGTGGACTGGAAATTATAACGCCTGCCTGTTTTCCAGTCTTCCTAATTATGCTGATGGAGAGGCCTCTTTCTCTACAGAGCAAGGCTCTCATTTGCTTAAATGCCTTGAGTTTGGAAGAAAAGATTCCAGGAGTCACATTCTTCTGTATATAGGATAAGGGTTTTTTTTCTGTTCTTTTTGTAAAGAAGAAACATGAAATAAAAAGATTTATAGCCAATGTAACCAGAACACAGAGTACCACACTCTGAATTATCATCATGGTTTCAAAAAGCAGGCAAAATAACAACCTAGGATAATAGAGATGGCCTTGTTGCATAATTTCATTTCTTGATGCTGAGTCAATTGCTGTCCTCTTGTACAGGGAAGGACTGGATACGTCTTTTTTTTTTAATTAATTTTACTCTTGAAACAGAGTGTCATCCACAGACCAGAGTCACACAGTGCTAGATGCTTTAAAAACTGTAGAATGTGTTCAACATTTACAGTATTCTTCCTGTATACACATAAGCTAAATCAAGGTCTCGTTTTAAATCTTTAACAATAAAAATTATGTGAGAATTTAAGCAGGCTTCTTCAGGGACTTAATTTTACTAATCCTTGTCTTTGTTGCAGGCCAGAGACATTTTATGAGGCATACCACTTATTACTTGTAGAAACAAGAATCAGCTAGCAGAGGGCTGGAAAACCCTTTATAAATTCTAAGGAAAGAGTTTCTTGAGCTTGAAGGCATTTGAATGAGGCTGGCTTTCCAGTCTAACTAACTGGGACATCTTCACTCAGAAGAATTATTACAAATAAATTGAGACAGAGGCTTGAAAGTTTTACAGACATGGTAGTGCCTGAATGACCAAGTCCACTTATCTTGTTGCTTTCTGTGCTCATTACATTAGCCTACACAAAGAATTGGCTCAGCTCAGAGGATTCTTGAGAGCTTTTAATGTCACACCACAAAAGGAAGGCTGTATTCAATTAGTCGATGCAGAATCTAGACGAATTGCTCCCACTCCTGGTGTCTACTAACTAGATGTGCTTGAAATGTATCTTGTCAAAAACACAACATAAACTGAAATGTAGATGTAAATGCTTCAGATTCCTTTTAATCTTTGAGATTTGTGTGTGTGGTGCTGTTTGAGGGGATTTAAAAAAGTCACTCAAGATAAAGTCTGCATCTGTATCTTCTGAAATACTTCTCTATGCAGTCGTTCTTTTAATTGTTACTGGATTTGAGTGAGGGGAGCTCACATTGGTTTAGGTGATAATTGAATAACAGATAATCATTATTTTGGGGTTTATCTCATGATTTAAAGGGGACATGGCCAGGGAATTTGATCATTCATTTGTAAACACCTGTTTCATGTTTACACACATTCTCCTTTTAGGAAAGGTGGAATCATCATTTCTCTCCCTATTCCCTCCCTGCAGAGAGACAACGACCTCCTTTTTCTTTCTGGGCACGGGTAAGATATACTGCCTGCAAATGCTTCCATAAGGGCTAAAAGATTAAAATATCATTTAGATATGAATGACATTAGGTCACTGAGAGACAAAAGCTTCTGACAAGGATTTACTTTTCATTAAAAAGATCTTGATGAGCTATTGTAGAAGAGTCTTGATCCCAGACAGTGTATTTTATGTAATATCCTCCTTCGCGGGAACTAGCTGATGACCTCTCTGACCTCAAAGCTGTCCTCAGGGCTGGGGGCCTTTGGTCAGGCTTGCTTTTCTCTGCAAATTTCCAAATGTTTCCTACAATCAGCATTAGTTCATGAGATCTTTAGAGCATAGAAGATTATTCTTTTTGTTGCTGTAATTGATTATTCTGTAGCCTCAGACATTTTTGCTAGTGTTTTTCTCCTATAGCCTTGCTGGTAGACCTTCAGGTCTTGGTCATTAAGAAAAATAGGCAGTGGATCTGCTACTGCTGTTACCTGGTACACTTGCCTGAAGTCCTAAGGTCGAGAGAGGAGTATTCTCACATTTAACTAGCCATCTTTTGTTTTCATGTGCTCTGAAAATTCAGAAACCAACTCCAATGCACATGCATTCAGATCAGCATTAATCAAAAGGCAATATTTCACCCTAGGATATCCACTTTCCAGTTCCTTTCAGGAAGAAGCTAACTTGTGTGTACCTGAGGACCAGATATAACCTGAACCTTGACTTCCCAACAGGACAGTGACAAGCTGAAAAAAATTAATTTGCCATCTGCTGAGTGAAGAGAGAAGCAGCCTATGAGCTGCTATACAAGTCAGAGGCTTTCCACCTTAACCTCTGCTCATGTCCAGGCAGGTTCTGAGGCCCTTTCTATTACAATCAGCCTGGCATTCTATAGCATTGGCACACAAAGCAAATAAGATGACTGCAGTTCTTATCACCACTAAAATAAAATGCAAAAACCTGGCACAGAGCCATTGAAGTACTCGCTAAGCTCTAACACCTGCAGAACTCATTGCAGGCAACCTCTTTGTCTGAAAGTTGTTTATTTAGACTGCAGTACAGAGTATGTGTCTTCAGACCAGTCTGTAAAATGCCTTCACAGACTGTCAGTACCATATCACAAAATAGTAAACTTAAATTGTATTTATGTGGGCCCAAACTACCATTCTGCCTGCTTGACTTTTTTTCTCCATGCCTATTAACTTGATTCCTAATTTATAAAGTTCATCTATCCTTGTTGAGCAAACCAGATCCTAACATGGAGGTCCAAATGTATTTGCTATTTAGTTTCCAACACCTGTTATAGCCTTTATGGGAAACATAATACTATCTTATTAAACCTTATTCTCTACTTTCAACAACCGTCTTTTTTTGGCTACAACAGAAACAGGAAGATAAGACTCTCGGAGTATTTAAATCAGTGTTTTACTGACCATGAAAGACACTATCTGCAAAAAGATCGGCAATTAGCTCACATATCTCACTCCATGCAAGAGAAGCTAGCTGTACATTATAAATGTGAACTGTATAACTGTTTAAGCTTTGAATTGGATCTGCTGAGATACGTCTGGTACTCTTGGTCAAAGTGCTTCTTCTGGCTTAGGATTCAGGACCCTTATGCTATATACTTAGCATCACCCAAAATAAGTAGGTCACCACTGCAGAATTATGCAGGTGTGTTCACTGATACGAAGTCTTTTGCTAACTTTCAATTTCATTATAATTATTCCCAAAATGCACCAGAAATTGTATAAGTAGCAATGCTACCTCATTTAGTTTGAGTTTGAGAAGTAGAAGAGCAAAGGTTCCCACTTAGCTCAAATCAGAAGGGAGGGAGGGAGTTCATCATCTTTATTACAGACACTTCTGAGACAATTTTCTCCTGTCTTTCACTGTTTCTGCTACAGTCTTCCCCCATCCTCCCCAGTGGGGGAGCTGGATGCAGCATGGCTGATGTCAGTGTGAGAGAAATAATCTCTACCAGTGCTGCTTCCCCGACTCCTCTGGGTGTTCCCATGATTGTGTTGCAGTGAGGAAAGTATCTCAAACCTTCCTTAATTCTTAAGTCAGGTCCCTGAGTACTGGGGTAACTCTTGTCTTTTCTTTATACTTTCAAAGAGAGACGCTTACAAGGAAACCTTAAAATTCATAACACACCCTGTGTGGAGAGTACTGTTTCAGTAACTTTCAATGCTTTCTGTGTAGGTGAATCACCATGTCATATATTGCCTATGGCAATTCTAAAAAATTTACTTGGAATCGTTTGGAGAAGGTGATGACAGCTCTTCTACATGTTCTGTAACCACCACATGTCTTATCTTTCCGTTTGCTCCTACGATATTTCTGGAGTTAGGTGTATGCCCTGATGTGCTGCTACCACTTACCTTGTACTTCAGCCTACAAGTCCTGCTCCACCTAGGGAAGTGCTAATGAATGTGGCTTTGATAGGAATCACACTGCCATGGACAAGAACTGGGGGAAAAGATTAAGTATATATAGGACACTCCACATGATTTTCAATTTTCGTTTCCACATGCTTCCCTAAGGGAAAAGTTTCCATTTAAAATTCACAATAAAAACTGAATTTTTGGAAGAGTGAAGGCATTTCAGATAAAATGTGTATTTTTTAGAACATCTGTGGATCAAGCTAGCTCAGTGATGGATTCTTGAGATAGTGCATGACTTAATGAAACAATTTACTTCTTTAGAAATACTGGCTGCAATGTTTTCTGGGTATTGATTACGGATCAAACAATCGGCAAAACAATTGGAATTAAGTGGTGAAAAAAAGACAGAGCTACAGACTCATTTTTCTTTCAGTTTCTGGTTGTTATCTCATATTTTTAGAAATTATAAACGTCCATAATAAACATTAACCAAGCAAAAAACCTGGGAACTCTCATGGTGTGTTAGTCTGAGTTTTTAATCACACCTAGGGTTTAGCAGTTTCTTTTTTTTGAAAGACCAGATAAAGTCTCCACCGGAATGCAAGCCACAGCCTTGTGCCTGTAAATCAACGTTTCTGTGTTAGGGAGGTGAGGAAGAATTGGATATCCAAGTGCCAGAAACCACAGAATAACATATGACAAAGAGCAGGGAGTAACAACACAAACCAGTGCAGTAAAGAAGAAAGGAAGGATTATGCTGACCATAAGCAGATGGTCTACACTTGCCTCTTTTATCAGATTCATAAATCTGGGTCCAAAACGCCATGGCTTGTGTCTGTGGCACTGCAGGGAGCTGACAGTCATTTGGGAGGCACGCTGGGAGGCCACTGCTACCATGTAAACAGCATCGTACATCAGAGCTGCTTCAGTCTGCATGAAAAAACAGAAAGGCTTTCTTTAATGTACATCTTTGTGCCTAGTCCCTGCTTTTCTCTATTGAGAACCGTTTCCCTGGGCTGCTGTTATGGAAAAGGCCCCTACTGGGCTCTCCATGGAAATCTGAGGTGTAATAAAATCCATTTTTTTGCAGCTTATATTAATTTCAGTGTATTTTCAGGTGAGCATTGGGAAGAAAGCTGCTTTGGGTAGCTACAGGAAGAGAGAGGTCACTGGGTCCAGCACAAGAAGGAGTGCATGGGTAGCTCTGTGGCGTGGAGAGGAGTTTTAAGAAGCCTCCGGTGATACAGCAGCCCAGGTCCCATCCTCCAGGTGTGGCTTAGAGCCAAGCACTTTGCAGTACTCAGTCTTCCATAGTTTCCTCATGGGATTTGCCAAAGACTCTCAGCAGCTCCAGGTGTGTCATTCGAAAGCACCATGCAGGTGCTCAAGCCAGTCTCTGCCCAGCCTGCAGGTTGGCATATCATGGTGGCGTGGCATGGGGGTGTGTGGGAGGGCTGCTCATGTGAGGCCCGTACTAGCTCCCCATTGCCGTTCTTCTCATGGCACTTGTGGGGTTGCTTTCTTCCCCACGGGGTAGGCAGGCCCTGCTTTCCAGGGGAATCAATCCCACCAAGCACCTGGTAGCTATCCCACCAGACAGGCATCTACTGTCTCTAAGTGTGTACTGTCCTCAAGGATCTTGGCTTTTGGCACAAATGTGTGAAATGGCCCCAGCGAGATCTGGCTAGGGCTGTTCCCCTGCCATACCTCCCATGCTGTCTTAGAGAGAGGTGTACCGTGCTTTTGAGGTGTCTTTTTTTGTGATTAAGTTGGACTTATGCATCTAACTTCTAGTTGTCTAAGATGGGGCAGACGAATACAGCCTTTAGATACTTAAATATTATGAAAATTACTGGATGCTGTTTGTGCATCTGTGTTTCTCTTGAGAATGGGTTTATTGGTTTAAAAGCATGCCCAGTAAGCCTCAAACTGAGATCACACAGCCTGACACCCTTTATCACTGGAAAGTTTTAGAAAAATCTCGCCTTCACCTGCATTGTGCTTCAGTGCTCTCACGTGTGAAGTGGGAATGGCCATGTTTTGCTTAATGCACAGGGATGCTGTAAAAATGAAGTGCTTACCTTTCTTGTAAAACTACTGAATAATTAAGCAGGGGCCTTAAAAAAAAGTACTAACTCTGCAGATGAGAAACTGGACTCATTTATATGAACTGCAAAGCTAATCCATTTTTTATTCCTTTCTCACGCAATTCCTTTGGGAAATTAATAGATTTGATTCTTTGTCTGTTTCATTTACCTAAGTAAATTACAACAGCATCAGTCTTATCAGCATCGGAGGTTTTTGCTGGCAGTCAAATGTGATCTGAATTTATCAACTGATCTTAATATACTGCAGATAAGGAATCGCTCTTGACACACTAGTCAGGATCTGCCCAAAGCAATGCTCCCACAATCAGAGCAAATTAAAAACATTATAAATAGCGAGGCAAGCAGGAGGAGACAATAACAGCTGTTCTCAGTGTCAAGGGTCTTAAAACAGATAGTTGTTCCAAGCGGACCCGGAGACTAAAGGCCTGATCCAAAATCACTCAAAATCAGCGGAAAGATTCCCATCAACGTTAATGCACTTCAGATCAGCTTTTACATTAGACTGGGGACATGTCCATTCAGAATTAAATTTTACTTAGTCACTGGAGTCCCAGTCTCACTGTGTCCCAGGCCTAGAGACTCTGGAGATACCTGGTGAAAACGCTTCTGTGCACCTCACTTTGCACTCCTGTCTGGGACCGCTGATGTTTTCACTTGATAACATGGTGCATCCCGCAGCGTTTGTACATTGGCAGCATTGCCAGACTTGGCTGTTTGAATCTCGTGCTTGTGTAACTTGTTACTCATCCGTGCAGCAACGGGGAGGTTATATTACCTCCCTTAGCCTTTTATTTCTCCCCTCACTGTTGTTCTATTTTAGGGCTTGCAGGTGCGTGGAGGAACAAAAGGTCACCTCATTTTCTGATGCAAACCACCTTATGTTAATGTCTGTACTTGTGCATAAGAAGAAAGGGACTAAGAGTTAGTCCTGGAACTTGTTTTCTGATTTTTATATTCTATTTAAATTATTGCAGAGAAACCCAAAGATCTCATTAGAACAACTATGCCTCTGTGTGCAGTTTGGGCATAAAGTGGGACATGAACTCAAAACTGTCTTGGTCATGCTCTGCTGACTTCCCGCAAGCTGACATCAGGGCAAACAATATAGCACGAACCAGAAGGGAGAAATCCTGAGTTAACGATAGGACGTGTAATCCTGATCTCCTTATACTGTGCAGCTTGTCATAGCCTTACTGTTTAATGAAATATAGCAGTATTGCAGCTCTCCATCAAACTGAATAAGCAGAACCTGCTATGAATATTTAAATGATCACAGCCAACTAGGAAGATGCTTTCCTTGATGCTCATGCTGTTTCAGAGCATCAAGGACACTAAGAGATTATAGAGATGCAAAGCAGATGATAAGAGTCAGAGACACAAAGGAGAGCATGAGAGTCTAGTAAGAATTTTGTTTTTCCTAGTTTTACAGTTGAGCGAATGCAGGTGAATAGCTACCCTTGCAGGTCTTGTGTATTCACATCAGAAGCTCCCAGGGACAGCTTTCTCCCCTGCTTTGCGTATGAGTGAGCATAATGGCACTGCCCAAACAAGCAACATTTTGTTGAAATGCTAGAGATAGCACACATAATGCATTCCTCTTCGGGATGTTAGGATGTTTCAAAATTTTCCCTGCAATCATCTTCAATAAAGTCTATTTAATATCTCTTCGAACTCTACTGAGTACATAAGATGTATTATCTTATATTGCAAAAAGATGGCAACCCTTCACCCCGCAAAACTGAATAGAGTCACGCTGTCCGTGTAATTATTCCTATTCTTTCCTTTACTTCTTGGGGGAGCGATAGGGAGGAAATCCTAGTTTCCTAGCTTGATGACACCTTTCATTTATCCTTAAATTATATCTTAAAAGCCAGAGTTGCTGTAGACGATGGAAATGAAGAGAAAGGGCACTTTTCCAATTTAAAAATGCTATTACCTGTCCACATGTACAATATCTTTCCCTGCAGGTTACAAATCGTATACCTGCTCTGAAACTTTTTATTGCCTGTTATGTTCTTCACTCCATCCAGAACATTATTAGAGAAATGAGGCAGCATTATATACATTTGACAACAATAAGATGAATGGTGTTAGCTGGACGGCACCATGATGGAGAATTGTCACTCATCTCTAGAGCTGCCCAGCAGTGATTTGTCACACAGATAAGTACTACATTGGTTCATGGGGCAAATGCAGCTGTGGGTAGAAGCAGGTAAAAGGAAGTCTGTTTTGGGAATACTGCTTCAGCATTTGCATTGTGTAAAAAAGCAGGAATGGGATCGGTTCACATCCGATAGAACAGCATTGCGAAGCGCGCTGTGGACGCCCTGCATCATTGTGGTTGTTCACTTACTGTCATCATGCCATCGAGGAGGCCAGTCTCTGGTTTCGGTGGCGCCTGCAGACGCTCCATTGACCATTTCTCAATGACCGATGAAACTTGCGGGTTCTCGACGTTGAGCAGGCGAAACCCTGTCATATTTACTCCGCTGTATCTGTAGGGTTCCAGGTCTAATGCAAATAGATCCTAAATCACCGTTAAGAAAACAAACAAAACCAGATGTAGTATTTTTAAAGCAAAATGTTCGGAAGGTACAATTAGGCCAAAACTGTATGATTTTCAATCCAAAGCTCAAGTGCTGTTTTTTTTCCCCTGTGGACGCTCTGCTTGCCCTCAAAACCTAGTCATGACCACTTCAGTTATAAATCTGAATAAATCAAAGCTGTGTGAAATTTTTGACAAACCACATATCTGCTTTGCTGGAATGTAAAAATCAGTTCCCCGCAACAACACTATTTTGCAACCAATCTGCACAGCAGTATCTAATTTTTATTTATAACAGTCCTCTAACAGTGTTACAGCTCTGACAAACCAACACGAGGAATTAGCCAGCCAATGTCAAGCTTATTTCTCAACTTGGGGAAGGAAAATTCCAAGAGATGTCGAGAGCAATACACTTTTACTACTTATGAATCCCATTTTTCTCCTGCCTTGCCTCCTTTAGGTGACTTGCTGCCAGTATGGCTAATGGACGTGTCAGGCCAGTGCACAGTAAGTCCATGCGCTTCAGTGCTCGGCGTTTACAGGGCAGGAGAATAATGGATATTCTAAGTGATGTAATTGTGTGGCACACTCCACAGCTGTATTTATCAGGCAGTGGAAATATGATAACTGCTTTTCAAAGCCTGAAAGCTGTTTTTCAAAACAACTTTTTGCTGATCCTGGCAGGCCAATAAAATGACAAATGCATTGGTCATGGTTTAATACCACAGTAACCATCAAAATGTCAACATTTACAATACCACAACGCTGAGATACCACCAGCACTGCTTACTGCTCTATACTATCTCATGCATATTGTCAATGGTGGTTACCATTTTATGTTAGATCCACTGCTATTGTATAAAACTGTAAAAGTTCCACGGTAAATCCTAAATTTTCAGATTTCCCTTCATGTTAAAATGGGCTCAGAGAGAACTATTTCAAGCAACTGCTTCAAGTTCCAAACAGCTAGAGAGTCTTTTCTGACTAATGAATTGACTATTGGATTCAAAATGATTTTTCACTTCCACATAAAATTTTATATGGAAAGGAAATAAAGAATAAGCTGATGCACATGAACAGATATAATCCAGCCCTCTAGGACTGTTCTAGCAATATTGGTTCTTTGCTGTCTTTCTAGTCGACAATGCAAACGGACCTTAAGCATGGATTGTGTTATATTTATATATAACATATAAGTTAAAATATAGGAAAAATGTGCTGAAATAAGTACTTATAGATTTGTACCATAAAAGAAAATTTAGGGTTTTTCTTTTATTATAAAATTTCCCAAGTGATTTTATACATATGTGATTTTGTGTTTTTATGAGTAGATTCAACATTTTAACGATGAACAGCACCGCCCACGGTGTTTGCCTTCAGCTCCACTGTAAAGCCATTCATTCATTATTTTGTTTTACTCTGATCCACCTGTACCGATGGCTCCTCCTTAAACGCAATACTGCAATTAATTTTCATTGTATTAAAGTGTTAGCCAGCCCCGCAGATACTGCAAAACGGCTTCCTGACAAAATTGTAACTCCTGATATTACTAAGGAGTGTTAGTACTCATTCTCCAGTGGCTTCGTTGAATAATGGCAGCAAAGATCTCCTAGAAACAGTGTAAATTTTTAGTTGTCTTTTCTGCAACAGAGAAAATTCACCCCCAAATCTTTAGTGTTCCTTACCAGTGTTGTAAAAAAGTAGTGGTAGTATTCGGTCATCATTCCCATGGAGAGAATCTGTTGAAAGAGGTTGAAAGGTGAATGTACTTTACACTGGATGGTTTCGTTGTACTGCACCGCCTTTTGAAAAGCATGGGTTAATCTGGAACAATGTGTTACAGGTTATGAAAACTTGATTACAATGAAACCTACATTTTTCTTCAGGAGCAAAAAATACCATATTGTATTTAAATTATGTTTTTATCACCTCTTCTCAGGAAAGAGATTAAAGATTGCAAAAATTCTAGGACAAGAAAAATGACTAGCGATAACGAGGAACTGATTTTTTTAAAAGTGAAAGTCTTTGGTCTGCAGTTTAGAAGTGTTACAAAGGAATTTACTGGCAGACAACAGAATTTGTAGGGAAAAGTGCTTAGGTGCATTTTTTTAAAATTCTGCATTACCATGTGAGAACAAGACACTCGGTGAGTGCTCACTGAAGTAAACCAGAAAAACAAAAAGAAAAAAGCTTCTATAAATGCCTTTTGTTCCACCTGGGGAAGGCAGGTCTGCAGGAGGTTGTCAAAACAACCGGTATGAAAGGATTTCTGGTCTGGATTGATTTTCCAGAGTCAGACGCTTTGACGGTCTGCAAGGTAAGGATGACATTTAAAGGCATACTGACTGGCCACCTCGGGTGGAAGAGGATGAAGTTTTTCTTCCCAGCCCTCACGTTGCAGGAAACTTCGAGAGGGATGTGTTTTATTTCCTCTAGCCCCTCTCCAAAAATCGTTCGCAATGCTTACATAAAACATCCCTGATGGTGTATAACAGGATGCTCTACAATTTCAGCCCAGCATCCCCTGCGCTTGTTGCTGCATCCATGCGTACTATTACCATGATGCAAGCATTTTGCTCTCCCTGGGATCTTGTGAAGAGGAGGAGGAGGAATTATGAGCTAGGAAACTACTGAAGAATTCATTATCATGACACTAACAGAGACAAAAATTAAGTGTTATTCAGTCTTGATCACAGTAACGTAAGCATCTGCTATTAATAGCATCTTAGGACACTTTTAGCAGTGCCTGAATAGCTGTTTGAAAGGCAGGGGGAAATAGTGTGATTTGGCTTGCCAAATGATTCTCTTTCATGGCAAAAGCCTCTGAAAATTAGTTGTGTGATTGTGTATTGCAATTCCTCACAAAAAAAAAGGAAAGAGCCTAAACTTTCTAAGCTGCAGTAGATAATAAAAACAGCTCAGTGTTAATCACAAACAACCAATCCATTTCCAGCTACTAAAAATCAAGCCAGAAGGCAAGTATTTTACCAAAATGTTCCACTGAATTTACATGTCAAAATTGCCTTTTTTATTTCTTTTTTTTTTTAAAATCCTCTTCTATTCCATTTCTTAGATTTGTTTTATTACCTGTAGAAATGAGCAATCTAGCAATTCTGGAGACTGATGTTCCTTCCCTATTTATGCACAGAAAATGACTTATGGTAGCATCAATGGAAACTTTTGCATGCTGTGTCTCCCAGCTGACCTGGCTGGACTCAGTTCTGCTCCCTGGAGCTGTTGGATTTCTGCGTCTAAGAGGTGTTAGTCAGGATTTTTAGGATGCAGGTCTCTTTTGAGCTGAAACTGTATTGAGATAACCCAATTGCTTCATAAGGGGCACAGACCAGCTGCTAGGTTGTACAAACATGGTTTGAGCCCAGGTAATCCTCTGTATGCCCAAATTTATTTGGTCCTCTACAGGAAGTTTGCACTTAGTCTATGGCATTACATTAGTATGAAAGCAAGTTTATACTAGTAAGTGTAAATAGGAGGATACAAATACCCAGATTAAAATTATTGATTCATTACAGTTTTAATTCTAGCTTGAGATAGAAGAGCTGACATCAAGTCACTGCACTTCTGTTATCAGAAGGTACAAAGTGCAATCTGCCTGCGTAGAAGTAGTAAGGCAATGGAGAACCAGGACAATGCTAAGCCATATAATGCCTTAAAATACAACTTTACGTCAACTAGACAGATACGTTAACTAGAATGATTATAAAGTGTGTAGATTGGATGTTTGGGAAGCATTACCTAGCTTGTGCTGTTGCAGCTATGCTGCTACTGGGTAACCAGCTAATTAATCCAAGGTAGCCCAGTTATTGCTTTCCTCACAAATCTGAGGGTAGCAGCCTGAGAGGAGTGTTTGCCTCCTGAACACATTTTTGATTAAAACTTTTTATGAGAATATTGATTCCCAAGTAATGTGCTATAAACAGAGCTGGCTGGACACACACATACCTGTGAATAATAATGATTTCAAAAGCCATGCTACAGGATTGTCTCTGAAAAAAAACCAGAACCCAAACCCCTGAAAACCAAAGGCAAATTGCATGTGAAAAGTGGGGTTCAGCCAGCAATGTTATCTGCCAAAACCAAGACGATGGTAATTGCTGGAAGGTGCCATGGATTTGCCAAGGACTCCGCACCCAATGGCTCTATGAGAGATGCTCACAGAAATTCTTCCAAAGAAAATATTTCAGCAGCCCAGGAAAGCTTAATCAACATGTAACTTCTGTATTTTCTATATTAACGATGACTCAATTAAGATATGAAGATACAGATAGCTGGAAGGGAGCTTCTAAGTGGCACACACACGTTAATAATGTCCTTGTCTGGTTAAGGAATCTGTTAATTAAGGATTGTTAATGTTAAGGAATCTGGTTAAGGAATCTGCTGATGGATCTGTCCCAGGCTGAGCCCTGATCTGCCTCTGAGCTCTGCCCTCTCACTTAGCATTGGTCACAAGAACAGCCTTAACTGGTTGTCCTCCCCTCTAACAGTCATTAAGGATGATAATTAGTTAACAGTTATATAGCACTTAAACATCACTGTGACATGTGAGTTAGATCTGTAGATTGACCTAAATAGGGTGCTTTTTATTCATGGATCATAAAGACTTTGTAATAATACCTTATTTATGATTTAGAGTAACATGGTCAGTAAGTAAAATTCCCAATGAACGATGAATTAATGACAGTACCAAATGCCCTCTCTGATGGATGGTATTAGGAAAACAGGAGATGAAGACAAGTTAAAGCAAAAGCAAGAGGAATGCTGAGCATCATGCTGGAGACCCCAAAGCATTCATGACTCCCAAACCTTAATGACTTGGATGCTCCTCTTAGTGTAAATAAGACAGTTGCAAGACTCATCTTCTGCTGTGTGTTTGCAACACAGCAGATACAGGGAAAGCAGCTTCTAGGGACTACCAGGAGTGAGACAATACTAAAAGCATGTTAGGAGCAAAGACTCCTTTCAGGTTGGGACACCTCTGAAGTACCTTACAAAGCAGCTGCACAGGCTCTTCCCACAGAGCAAGTGTCCTCCCCACTAGAGAAAATGAGCACAGTAGCCCAGAAGAGAGAAGGGAAGGCATCAAGATTGGTTTATGTGTATAGAGCTGCCCATAAGGAACTAGAATGAGACTTCATTACGCATTCCTGCTTAAATAACTTTGCATGTTATTATTTAAATAATTATGCATCTGATATAAATGTCCTATTTAAATAATAACAGCTTTTACTTACTGTGGAACTTAGATGAATGTAAACTAGTGAAACCAGGCTAAAATATTCTCCATTCTCCTTGTACATCTCCTACCCATCCTATCCTGTATAAAATCTGTTTTTCAGCCAAACTCAGATATGGTTGGATTACAGATTATCATGGCAAATAAGATAAAGAGACTTCCATCTCTAATTATCCATTTCAGATCAGAATTTTGGGCCTTGTCTTTCGCAGGCCTGTACTTTCAGCTGTGGGTCATGAACTGCAATGTGAATCTGAAAAAGTATCGGTGGTCAAATTATATATGGCAAGCTGACAGAGACTGGATAAAAATATCTTATGTCTGTAAATCTCTTTGGGTGCCCTGTTCCTGGCTTGCATCATATCCCAGCTCTAACCTGCATTTGTTCATCTTGTAAAAAAATCACCACCTCATTTAGAGCTACTGTCAGTCTTCCTTCAAGGCGGACTGAAACCAGAATGACAGTGAAGCATATTAGCGGGAACTGCATCAAATACTTTGCTTGCTTTCACTTTGCATTTTCCTCACTCATGCTATTATTTAATTTCATGACCATTAAAGGAATGTATTTCATTATCCAATTAATTAGTACCACCACTGTTTTCTAAGATCAGCAAGATACACCGTAATGAATAAAAGCCTCTCTGCCTCTTGCCTCTCAGGTGTTCAATATAAAAGGCTTATATTGTGTTTACAGTGCTTCCCTGGACTCCATGTAGACAGCTTTACTTGGACATGACTTAACTGACTGGAAATCTGCATCCCACTCAGTCACAGCAGCAGTCCAGCTGGAGTGATATAGATTTCCTCTAACATGGACATGAGCCACGTCAAGAAACAAGATATATTCTGTAAATACTTCGCTAGTATTGGAGTCCAGCTGGAAGCAAGGGCCATAGCAATAGGGCAGGACAAATGTGTTGGCCCAGGGTCCCAGTCAGCTGTGGTTGGCTCCTTCTGCTTCCTGAAGAGATCCCAGGGAGCTAGGGCAGCAACATTACCTTTCAAACTCCAGCATGGACATCATCTCACAGTACCAAGACTGAAAGCACTCTTTCAGTTTGAAAGTTTACTTGCATTTGCACCACCCAGTGAATCTTCTAAGGAAACAAAGAACAACTACAAGTGCAAGATGCAGCCTGGATGGCACTGCACTGAGCTTGTGTAACTCATTTAGCTTTCATCTAGACGGCACAGCTAACAAGAACACAGAAGCAGAGGTCTCAGCATAGTGCAGCTATGATGTTACTCAGCAAGGATCCCAAAAGACTGTACTCTGATTTATAGCCTGTGCTGCTGTATCAGAATAAAGCTTCCAAGGCAATGGCCACATTTACTTCTATAGAGACCCACATTTGGATTTGGGAACTGAAGCGCACTGCCAAATTTCAGGATGAATTACCCCTGCCACACCATTTCTGTGCCCAGGGTCTTCACTGATGTCTTAACCCATGCATGTCCTAGGGACAAATGGTGTCTCCATCTGGTGCCATTCAGAAGTAACCAGATGGCCAGAAGAGGATGTCCTCCCATCAACAACCCCTTTATAAAATCAATAAAAGAGAGGAGAACCAGTGAGGTGAGTATGTCTCTGCTTCTCACCCTGGGGCTTGGGGGCATCTGGGGGGATCTGCCACCGGTATTTCTCAAGCAGCAGTGAGAACAGATCTAATCCTGCCTTTTCTTAGCAGAGAGTGGGCTTCAGCCTACCTGTCAAGTTACTAGAAGCAGCATACTCAGGAACTGAAGTTTTATATTCTCACATTTATTATTGTACCTGGAATGTGTACAATAGTGACACTCAGTTTTCATACTTCTGTAGGAACTGAATTAATTATTTTGCTCTTTGTCATATAGTGAAAGTGAACATAGAATTCTTTATAAAATGTTCTGTGAGTGTCCTAAAGCTGACTAAATATACAGTACATTTAATAAAATTTATTTTAGAGGTGTGGAGGAAGGAGTAGATAATTTAAGGCTAGTTGCAACACAATTTATGAGAGACAAGTTTGCCTAGCAGTAAAATCTGTGTCAACTATTGGTGTGTTAGAAGAATAAATTGAAGGTTAACTGTAACAACTTAACCTCTTGAACTAAGTTCCTCATACAAAAAGGCAATATCAGACTAAATACAGTATGTGCAGGATTTATTGGAAGATTCATGAATAAAACAGATTGCAATTTGCAATGGTTAGATTTAACTGACTTGTGGGCTTGCTTACCTAGTCTAGACAGAGCACCAAATCTTTGTCCACAAAGTATTTCAGGTAAATGTTGTAACCACCAGATTTTTCCTTAAGAAAGTGTTTCACAACTTCCTTGTGTAAGGGACTCAATCCTGCTTGTCTTTGACAAGTTTGGAGGGTGCCTTATTATCTCACACTCTTTCAGGGATATCTATTTTTAAACCTGGAAAGGAGAGAGATGTTAGGCACCCTCAGAGCAGAGCAGGACAGTCAACGCTGAAGTCAAACAGGGAGGTTCCTGTAGAGATTAAGCAGATCCTGAGCAGGACTTTGGAGATCACTATTTTACCCTAGGAAGCCACAGCTGCACTTAGCTCCTGCTTTTGGCATCTCGTTCTCTACTAGATCTCGCTCCTTGTCAGATGATTTGTTCAGTCTTCATGAGCTTTCAAGCTCCAGCAGCCAAGATTTTCAAGTAGACTATGGGAGTGACAGACCAGCTGCAACTTTTTCCGTCAGTTCTGCTGGTGTGGTACGTCTTGTTTGAAAACCCTGCTGGCACAACCTTCCGGTTCAAGTAATTTTGGAATATCCAGATCCCTGTGGAAGGGGTCACTTTGGGCAGCGGAGCTGCCGGTTTGGGTGGTTACCTGGTACAGGCAGAAAAGAGCTGGAAAACTCCCTTAGCTGCTGTACACCGGTCGCACGAGATTACCAACCCTCGTGAGGGAATACGGAGAGAAAATTCAAAGTGACTATTGGAAAAGGCAGCAATTAATAATCACATTTTCCTCTTGCTCCTTTCAGATCTGGGGGAGGAGAGGGCCAGGCCTCATTAAGCTGGTCAGGGACTGTGAAAGCCTGGGCTCTCTGCAGCACGTCAGAGAGAAGGGGAAATGTGTGAGTTTAGGGAATAGATTATTCAGCTGTGTGCAGGCTTTGTATTTTGTTTAAATTAGGTTATTGATTCGCCTGTTCTTGTTGTGCATAAGGAAGAAGTGTGGCTTAATGATATTTTAGTTGAAGCTATAAATAAGCAAAAGATAGTCTCGTTTAAGAGAAGAAATCTGTCTTTTGTGCTGTTTTGTAAACACAAGCTTGAAGGAGGCAAGTGAAGAGGTCACCTCCCCTGGTCCCACAGCCCAGTAATGCGGTTGGGTCAGGTAGCTCCACACCCCCAAACACAGCTCCGTATGCCGACTCTTTCAGGACATAAGTCTGGATGCGCTAATCCTTTCACTCCCAGAAAGAGCTTTTGGGCATCCCTTGCCCTCCCTTCCTGGGTAACAAGCCATGCCACAGCTGGTGCCCCCCGAGCACTGGCGCGAGCAGCCCCTGCTTGCAGAGCCATTGCTGCTGCTGCCAATCCTGGTGGCACAGGCACCGTTGGAAGAAGGGCAGCAGCTTTTCTGCCCTGCCTGTGCCTTCAGCTCGGAGACAGGCTGGCAGCAGAAATGCTGCTGCTGGTATGCCTCACTGCCCCCCAGCAGGGAAATGTGGCCGGAGCATAGGCGAGGCTTGAAGGAGGCGAGGGATGCTGCCTGCCTGGGCTGGGGGATTGTCCAAAGGAGATGGAGCAGATCCTGGTGCAGAGGGGGCACCCTTGGGCTTGGAGGGGGGGAAGTGCAGACCCTTGTGCAAAACTTTTGGGGGGAAACCTGTGCAGGCTTGGAGGGTGAACAGGACACAAGAACCAAGCATAAGCAATGGTGGGTATGTCCCTGTGTGACCCTGCTGCACTTTTAATCTGTAAAATACCCTCTGCAACCCAACCCGCTACAAATTTCTACTTCCTTTATTTATCTTCTCCTGCACGGGCTACTAAACATCTCCTACATTATTGTAAAAACAGTAGGCAGACAAGAAATTGTTGCTTTGGGGACAGGTTTAGGTGACTATTGGCTCTGATTCCTACTCCTATTAGAAATCTTATATAATTTAATAATGATATGTTTTTTTCCCATAGTATCTATTGGATCATTTACAAAGTCAAAAATATTCCCTACTAATATTGCAGAGTTTTCTTAAAATAATTTCTGTAGTATTCTCTTTAATATCTTGTTTTCATTCAGTGTAAAATTACATAGGGATTTGTGTATGCAATGATGAGAATGTGAACCATGGTACTTCATGTAGTTAACCTACAATCAGATGAGTCCCATGTGAATTCAGAGCCCTCCACACCTTCACGTTTCACAGCTGCCTTTGACAGTGAGGAACTTCAACACCTGAGTTATTGCTGCCAGCATCTAAATTCAGCCACAGAACTCTCTCGTATAAAAGCCGTTTTCCCTTTCTTCCTAGCTTATGTTTATGTTGCTTCCTTTCCCGCAGCTCCAACCCACAGGCATACCTCTCATAATTTTCCTGTTTTCTCCCACACTGCCATTCACCATCTTTCTCTGAGTTCTTAAGGCATTGGAGAGCATTATCTGTATCTGCAGCCTGTCAGTTGTCTCCCTGATCTATTTCCCACACAAACTGTTCTGCCACTTTGCCCTGTCTTAGTGCATCTTTTAGCACTTCCTCTTCTTCTTTTGACATTAAGGTTATTTTTTTTGTTTTTCATACTCAGCCTGGTACATTTGAAGCTTTGTGCCTCCTGCAGTGTGCCAGACATCTGTACTTTCTTCTTCCAGATCCTTGAAAATTTGTGTTGTCAGTTTAACTCTTCCCCCACAAAGCTCATTTTGGAGCAGCTTGTTCCTACTGTCATGTTTTAATGCTTTTGGACAGCCCTACAGGGAACAGAGTGAGGGGACAGCAGCTCTCCTGTCCACCCCCCTTCCCAATTAATGCCGCTTGCTACAGTGCACTCCCCATCATGTGAGAGAGCAGCTGCGTGATTGCTCACCCTCCCCTTGCCCTTCCCTCACATTCTCAACATCATGCCTGCATCTGGCCCTGCTGTAGTTTAAATATATAACTTGCACCGAGAAAATCCTAAAATTTAGTACCGGCCAAATTTCCTGACAGCAGTAAATCTAACCCTACTAGCTCAGCTGTAGTGCATCTGATTTCGGACACCATCCTGCAAGTCTGTATTCACAGGACCAAGATTCTCCAGCATGGAGAAGGTGTTTTCAGGCTCTGCAGGCTAATGGAACTGGTAAGTTGTCTGTCTTTGATATAGAATGCTACTCTGCATAACTTAAATATTTCAGCAAAACTTTCTGGGATGGAAGCATAGCTTTATGGGACAGCCCATATCTGTGCATATCAGATCAGTAGAGCCTCTCTGGTGTTCTTCTGGGATCAGTGTTTCCCATCAGACAGACTGACAGTAAAAACAGCAACCCCTCATACCTACAATTGCAGTAAAAAGGGAAATGACATTCACAATGTATTACTTGCTTGGAACTATAGGCCAATGAATTGCAGGAGCCACTGCTTTAGACTTTGATTGTCTAGAAATATATAGCAAGTGACAACAGTAAATTCTAATTTACACCACTCTTTGTGTGCCCCTGGTAATGTCCCAGCCCATTAACATCAGGCTTTATGGTGTTTGTCCTTGCCTTGTGTGGCTGTCCAACTCTCATGCTTAGGTCAGGGCTATGTCAATCCTTGCACAATGGCCTTTATTTCTGTTCTAAAATATATGTTTTTCTTCTGATACTGCCTCCGTTCCATCTTCTTGCTGTACCAGAGTTTAAAATGTAATGACGTAGTGCCAGCGGACCAAATCTTGCTTTGTTACAGGGATGTGAATGCAGAGTTACGCTCTTGTCTGCAGTGGATTAATGCCCTGTTGTTATTGTAGTCAGCACTGAGCCTGATGTGCAGCCTCTGTGGAGGCAATAGCTCAACATGAGCCGTTCCCTAAGCACTCCAAAATGGGCTCTTTTGGTTTTTTGTGAGGAAGACATAAAAACTCTATTGATTAAACCAGGACAAGCTAAAATAAAGGCAACAATCTTCCTAGTCAAGCAGAACCTGAAGTATTAAAAAGAAATGCCTATTTCCTTCTGCAGGATAACTATGGGCTTCTCTTCAGACATCAATACTGATGCTGGTCCTTATGGCTGTGTGAAGCCCTGAAGTCTTGTGGAGTGCTCAGATGCTGTTGCATGTTCTGTAACAACTTCTGTCCCTGGTATGAACAAGCCTATGGCCTAATTGGTAAATGTATTCAGTTTTAATGTTTCCTAGAAAATGAAAACCAGAGAGGTTGACAACTTTCAGGATACAAAATGAATGTTGTGCTTTTTCACCCCCTTCCCCTTACCTGCTTAAGGATTTCTGCTGCTGTTTCATGTGAGCAATCAAATATCACGTAGAACTCCTTGCCCTTCTTCATCTCCTTCAGTAAAGGCCTGGCGTCTTTATTTCCAGAGGGCAGTTGGCGAATTTTGATTTTAATGTTGTATCTAGAAGGGGCTTTGATGAGCTCTTGCAGGCGAATTAGACCTGAAAAATTATATGCAATTATACATCTAACTGTTCTGTGCAATGAGTATTTATTGTCACTTAAACAGGGTCTCTTATCAGTCCCAACATATTTCACATACTCAAAGGGCAGTTGTTAGCTTCATATTTGCCAGCCTCCTAGCTAATATTGTTATAGCTTTTCCTTTTCATGGTTATACTTGGCTTCAACATCTAAATATTCTGAAATGTATTTTTAATTGGTTGACTATAAGATATGTTTGTATTGATGCTATATTGACACAGTTTATTACAAAAATGATGTAATGCTTCTTCCTTGGCAGCAAATTATTATTTCAATATTAAACAACAAGAACATAGACTTGAAGAAACCTCCTTACTACCTTTTCCGCCTAATGTCAAGCATGAGCAGATGAGGGGAGACAGAGGGAGAAAAATGTTCAATGGCCAGCACCTCCGTTGTGGCTCACTTAGAAGCCAGTGGTTAGCCTGAGTGGCACTTACCAATAATTATTCTTAATAGTCATCCATATAGCTCTCATTGTCTTTATTTCAGCATACATTGCAATACCCCAGAGGAGGAGCCTTAAACTTTTCTTATCATCACTTTAGAGACAAAAAGCCTGAAGACATAGTGACTTGCGTAAGGTCACTCAGCAAGTCTCAGATCTTATAAAGAACTGAAATATTTTGAGATCCAGCTCTACATCTGTAGACACAAGAACGTGATTTCTAAGACTATGTCTCTGGATGGTACAGATTTACACAGCTTATTTGAAGTCAGTGGAGCTCAACCAGTTGAAGATTTGTCCAAGTATTTAAACACAGTGCAATTCTACTAGCTAATTCAGCACTCCTGTGTAATTTGTGCTGCCTCCAAAACCTAAGTAAGATAGTTAAGAGTTCTTTGAGGTGTGTGATTACAGTCTCTTTCTCATTATCCATGAATGTAATTTACCCACAAAAAACTCGTGATCTCCTGTTGAGTGAAAGAAAAAGGCTGTCTTAAAAATATGCATAAAGAGAGAGAGAATACAGGCAAGAAGCACTTCTTGAACAAAAATCAAACAAATTATTAATATGTAAAAACTCCTCACTCTCCTGCTGGGAGTGGGTATATATTTGTCTTGTGCGTGAATGTCCTTGGTTGAATGGTCCAATATAAGGCAAGATGAAGCATTCCTATTTCTTCTGAGGTTAGCGAATGATTGCTATGTTGAGGACTGTTGGCTTTCACTCAAGTACAGGCAATGTGTTTTGAAAAAAACTAATCTTTCCCTCTGCCTGCAATGCTGGGTCTGTTCTTTGCAGGTTTTCAAGTATCAACAATCAATATAGAATATTAAGCATTATGAGTATTCAAATGTAAATTATTGCATGTGCTGTGAGATTGGAGCCTGGCTGTAAGCCAACCTGTGTAAATATGAAACGATTTGAGCTTATTATTACGAGAATGGGGCACATGCTTCCAATGCTGACTAACAAGTAGGGGAATTTATGTAATCTGGCTGTAAAGCTCTAGCTTGGTTGTACCATGCACTCAAGCGTTCAGCCCTTGACTGCAGTGTCTCGGCCACTATAACAAATGGTGACTCTAAGAGGGAAAACTGAGATTTGGGAGGAAGAGTCCAGCATGCAGGGAATCTTGCGTCTTATCCACAGCCTTAGACTGAGTACTGTTGTTTCTCTTTCCAGCAACAAAAAGTACTTGAGTGCAAGTGTGGTGAAGAGCAGAGGAAAAGGATTTGCCCACCCACCTCCATCTCCTTTTTGGGGGAAGGAAAATGCTGTGTGCCTTAAAATATCTACTTCAGTCACATGAGACTCAGACCTTGCACTTCCCATCACTTCCTACCGCCACAAGAAGTGAAGGTAAAGCCTAGCTATAGTGTACTGAAGAAATCAAAGAAGCAGTGAAGAGAACTGCCATTATTTTTCTGGAGTACCAGGCAAAAGCCTGAATCAACTGACTGCCAGCAAAATTAATAGCACAGGGGAAAAACCATCAGTGCTCTCCTTCCTCTTCCTCCTGCTCAATAAATCCAAACCCTTGGACGTGATACCACCAAGTCTTGATTTGGGACAAATCTTAAATGTGAAGTGCTTAGTCTGACTCCTGGGGGGAGTAGGGAAGGCCTGGGCCAGTGCTTAAGGCAAGTGCTTAAGGCAGTGACCTTTCTCTCGCTTGGTGAGACACCTGGAGCTCAGCCTGCAACAGGCGGGAGGCATCACGGACTGCCCATGAGGTTGCGAAGGAAGTAGTGGCCAAGCTGGGAAGGACTCAGAAATGACATATCCTGGGCATTGGCACCCTCTCTGCAAAGTGGGTGACGTGACCTGAACAATGACACAGGACTGCTCTGGAGCAGGAACTTGGGTAGGAAAGATGTTGTAGACTCCGGCCAGGTGGAAGCTGCGGTGGCTGAGCGTGAACTGTGAAGGGCCTGGAGAGAGTGTTAGCCAGTACTGTTGGGAGGAAAGGTTCAATTTAGGGCTTCAAAACAAAATCTATAAGGATGGAAACCAGACTTGTTTCACTAACTTTCTTGGCCTGCTGTCTGTATTCTGCTGCCTTTTACCCAGACATCTAAACACTTTCCCCTTTTCCTTCGGAAACAGGGTTGTGAATTTTCTGTATTGTCGAGGAAGCATCTTGTGGTGTCTAACCTTGATGGATGCAGTAAGCTTTGGGGTTGGATCTCCAACTTCAACTAAATGGTTTAATTAAGAGAATGGTTTGCTCTGACACTTGAGTAAAATGTTAAAATATGTGAAAGTCTTTGAATATTTCATATAATTCCATGATGTCTAGAACTGTTGCAAGTTCTATGTGGCACATTTAGGAGTTCAAACATGCCTAACATAAACACAATGTTCCAACAGGCAAATAATCATATACATTGGCAGTAAGCATGGTAGTGTGTGTCGGTAGAAAGTTTTCACCTCCCCATTTCCCTTTTTTTTTTTAAATTAAAAAAATATATATGTAGTTCAACCAGACTTAAAATTGCTTTTCCTGCTTTGGGAGAAAATGCTCCTTTTTATTAGAAAACTGTGTTAGGGTTAGCAAAGTTAGATGTCACTTGTAACCACAAGTTCAAAGAAAGCAAATTCCGTAAGAATTCAAATTCTGCCCTGTGCAAACTAATTGAACTGATATGATGAAAAGATTTGGTTCTCCTGAGTCTTAAACAAATGCTGGGAGAGCAGGCTAACAAGTGGGGAAAGTCAGGGATTCTTACAGAAGATGAGGAATTTGATGTAGTTGCCCTTCTCAGCACCTGGTAGGTTAAAATTTTTGAATTCAGGGAAGATAGATCAAAAGCAGAGTTAAACCTGCACTGAAGGCAATGTTATTCCTTTTGTTTGAGTTGTTGAGAACTGAGACAGTCATGTGTCTGTTACAGACAATGTGCCAAATAACAAAGTGCAAAAGTGGGATATTGGAAGGGATCTATTACAAACCACTAAATTAAACCAGAGAACAGTATGTCTACCCAGTTCTAGCATGTGGAAAGATAAACCATAATTTATGGTACCTAAGTTTGGGAAATGCATGCTCGATGTATCATGCAGTCTATTGCAAGGCTTCGTTAGATCGTCTTTAAACTTCAGGAGACAATTTTTTGCCTTATGCAAAGGCATTGCACTTGATATAAGCTATCTCTTTTTTAACACCTTGATGAAAAATAAAGAGGAATTAATAATCAGAATGAAGCCTGATTATGGCCTGGGGACTGGGAACATAATGTAGATTATGCTTGATATGGAAAAAAGGAGCACAGTCTCAACCCGAGAAACAAACACATTTGCTTAGGAGTCTTATTTTTCTCTCGCATTGGAAAGCCATAGGCATTAATGAGCAGAATGAGAACTTCAGAAAGAGAAAACTAAGAGATGTTTAAATAAATATTTACCCTATAGTCAGAAGCCATTAACTTACTGTCAAGAAAGATGACTTTGGCTGAAAGTCCATCTTTCAATGGCACAGTAGGGACAGCAATTAGAATTAAAAATCCGCTGTAGTGTGCTTTATTATTCTTATTTATATTGAAGTCTAAGAGACAAGAGGGTAAAAATCTGAACAGCTCAATTCAGGAAACACGAAGAAATTTTGCGAATGTATTTTAGGAACAAAATACAAGCTTTATAACTGCTGTAGGTCCCTTTGGAGAAGACAGTAAAGTTGTTTAATATGGTGCATTTGGTACCATTTAACATGATATTTGATAAGCAGCAGGATGAGTCAGTACTTCCTATTCCAACTGTAATTTTTAGCACTATTGGTTGCAGGTTTTCTAGACCTGCTTATATACAATTTGCTTGTCATTGGCAGTCCTATAGAGTCTACTCAGTAGATTACTAACACTCAACAACTAATGTGATAAATATTGGAACGTTGAATGAATTCTAGAAGATTGGAAAAAAGTGCTAATATTTCATCAATATCAGAAAGCGTATGTGAGATAACATGGAACGGCTTACCCCAGTGTAAGCACTGGACAAGCTAAGAGTAAAGCTTATATGGTGGTAAAACACTGAAGAATGAAAACTTGGGACTGTAATTAAGAGAGATGTTAAGCTGTCAAGTGAAGACAGCTCTGTATCACACCAAGTGCCTTTGTTTGGTGTTACAAGTTCTGTTGACAGAGGTAGCTTCCTAGATTTAAAGCACGTGCCCCTGGGAGGTGTCCATCTTTATCTATCATACAACCTGCTCATGAAAAATGTGGAACTATAAAATAATCATTTGCCAGATCTCAAAAAGCAGATGTCAATGAGGAAGTCTTATTAAACAGCGGAGGTCTGTGAAGGCTGGTGCTAAGCTGTTCAGACATTTGTAGTGCTCTTCTCTGTATGCACTCCAAAATCATTGACTGGAAAAAAGTTATGGCTGAAAAACATTTGGATGACAACAACTGGCAGCATGGTAAATAGTGTTTGAGATAAGGAGGGTAGGCACAAGTGATTTGGATCATTTGGAAACACGAGCTCACTCAGATGAACTGGGTTTTTTAACATTGCTCAGTCCAGACTCGTAGCTGCATTTCTGTTGATGGATGCATCTATCAAGCAGTGAAAACCGTAACTAGAGAAGGTGGGCAACTACAGCTTGGCAAACTGGCACAGTATGTGGCCTCTGTGCTGGAGCTGGCCATGATGGCACGTGGGATTGGAGCAGTACTGCAGTGTGAAAGATGAAGGCGGGATTTTCCACGTTTAAACTTCCAAATAGACTCTTAACCTGGAGCAGGGCTAATCTCAGCCTGAATAATCTGGGTATGGATCATTGGAAGTTCACTGTTACAGCTATGAGTTCATTGTTTGTTTAGGAATGAAGCTGCTCTTCACATACAATTAGTCTCTAAGAAAAAAATAGGTTAATATGTTTTTTCTTCTTGTGGTGTAACAATGTCAAACATGAGGGATGACAAATAAAAAGAGCTTGCGCTAAATGACATCACTCTAACCCAAAATCCAAAGACTATTCATATTGATCAAAGCTGACCTGTTTACTTTCTTGACTCGAAGTTTATAAGATGATTGATGATTAATTTACTTTGTAAATATCTCTGCAAATTAAGCCTCTTTAGTATCAGTCACTTTTGTAACTGAACACGTACACAGCACTTCCTGTTTTGGTATGCTAAATTGATAATAGGGTAGACTGAAAAAGACCTCTACTTGTTTACCCATGAGTATATTTTGGCACACAGTGCTAGGAGTCCAGCAGAAATCCTGCTGAGCTAGATCATCGTAATGGAAATGCAAGCAGATCGCTGCAGTAAGCCCAGCCTGACTTGTTCTTTCTCTTCTACCTCCAGCCCTCTGGTGCACTCTCTGAGTCCAAGGTGAGCAGAACATTGGCACGGAGACCTGCCTCTTGGATGCCGGAGGAAACTTGCTTCTTTTGTGCTGTCAACAGTGCAGACATAAATACAACACTTTTAGCCTTAAACTGATTTGGGGTTTTTTTTTTGGAAGCATTCTGTCTTTCAGACACGTTTTTACAACATTATTTTAAAAGGCATGTTTTTTGGGGTTTTTTTTATTCTCCCTTTAAAGACTTAGGCAGATGCCTGAGCTCATGGCTCATCCAGCTTTGTTTTATGCCATTCTCAAAGAATCAACTTAAATAAATGTTACCTGCACATCTGTAGAGTTCTAGAAGGTGCTATATTTCTGTGGGTAATGTGAAAAGCAAGGGGAATGCAAGTCTCAGAGTGGGGTTGACACTGAAGTCCTTAATTTGCACCAATGACCGCTAATGCACAACAGGATTTTTCAGACATGCGTATGGTTCAGACACACATTTACCATAAAAAGATAGTGTTGAAGGATGGTGGTGAGAGTTTACAGTGGAATAACTGTCAGTGTAAGTCTTATTTAGTTGGCTCTATTTTCTTCGTCTCTACAGATATGATGTCTCCAAGAAAATCTTTTCTGCTGCTTAGAATGTGCCCTTACCTGTAACTTTGTGCCCTGCAAAACCAATCAGTTGGCAGGCCTTGCTTAGCATTTCCTGTGTTCTGATGGGAGAGCAATCGACCTCTCTGAGCTTTTAATGGTTTGTTTACAAGCAAACCTTTTCTTGTGAAGTCAGATTATGGACCCTTAATCCATGACTAAGTCTATACTGTAGAAGAGATTATGTTCTCTGCAGTCATGCTTCGAATAAATTTTGGTATGTAATCCTGCCGGGCAGGACTCCTGAGAGCAGTTTAGGTATGCAGTTCTCTCAATGACCGGAGCAGCTAATACATTTCTCAGAAACAGTATCTTCCCACTCCAGTGAGGGGAATGATGCTGCCTGAAATATTTTGGCTGTTGGTACAATATATGGTATTAGCTATAGGGGTAGATATGCAAAGCCTAGATATGTAAAGACATGCAACAGTGGCTTGGACTTCCTTGTAACATCGACACTCTTCCACAGTCTCTCTGTGTATTAAAAAATAAAAGTCCCAGTCTCTGATAAATCTTTAAATTACTTGTTCCCAGGAATGAGTTTATTATTATCTTTTGTTGTTGTTGGTTTTCTGTGTATAAAAAGGGGCGTGTTTCACATATTGATTGTCCATGGTATGTCACTGGACAGCTATGACTACTGTGTGCCCCAGGGGGAGGTTCTTGTCACAAAGAATGAATGATCTTCTCTAAGTTAAGAGTCCCAGGCTGGAAACATTTACACGAATTGCAACTTTCAGATTCAGCCTTCGGTACCCAGATGACAAGTGGGTTGACTGTTTCTGAGACAGTTTGAAAGAACAAGGTAGTCTCTACATTAAAAATGCTGCAGCTTGAACTTTTGGGTTGTAGATGCGTCCCTTTTAAGATCAACCCCTCATTGAGAATCCCTAATCAGCCCCACACTAGCACATTTATCAGTTTGAAGCTGTGTTATTGGTTCCACAAATAGGAAGCAAAATGTGGTTGAGTATTCAGAATCCAAGTGCTACCTCCTGGTGACTTCTTAAGTTCTGACGAAGTGAACAGCTTTCCAAAAGTCACAGCAGCAGAAGGATAGCTGCCCTTTACAAGATGTTTTTCTTCTATATTCTGGGGAAAACTGCTGTAAGTATGCCAAACTGAACTATCACAGGCACTCTCTCTCACAGAATTTATTCATACACGTACATCAATAGACGTACATGACCTGGAGTGCACCAGTACTACTTACCTGTGCTGTCTTCATATACTACTGTTACTATTTTCCAGTTGTAGTATAGTACAAGATCCAAAACTGCTCTGCTGATGGCTGCATAGTCTGGATAGAGGTTGATATAAAACGCATCTTTGTTATCCACTGTAGGGTGCTTCCATCGGGTCTGAATATGTGGGACTTCAAGTGCATTGCAAATGGACTGCACAGCGCTGACGGAAGAGCTGTGGGAAGGTCCAAACAGAGCAGCTACACCAAGAGCGAGCTGGTCGCATGCTGAGGGGGAGAGGAAGGGAGAGGAAGAAGCTGTTAGTTGGCAAAAGCAAGTAACTTGTGTGAGGTTTACTGAGATCATTTATTTTCCATCCCTCCCCATCATTTCAAAGTGAGAATGGATAACCACATTGCTCCTAAACCCATTGAGAGATTTGCAAACGGTTCCTGAAATTGGCTTCACTGATTACTATTATATCCTAGAACCTGCTTGCTACAAATAAAAAGCAAAACCTCTGCTCATTACCTTCAGATCACATTGATTCCTAAATTGCCTTTCTCAGAATGGCATTATCCTGGAGAAACCAGGAACTTTCTCGCTACAGGCTTGCCAAAGGAACGTCACATGAATTAAGTTTCATGGCAGCGTGTCAGGAAATATGTTCATGGAGTCACAACAGACACTATACGGACTCCCTCCGTGACTGGCAAGCTTCTACCAATGTGAGTTGCTTTAATTTCAGGCTACTGAAGGAATATAAACAGTAAAGGGCACTGTGATTCATGGCGCTCCATAATCTGTGTTTACAAAACAGGCAGTAAAGCTTAAAGCCCTCAGTAAGGACACAGGGAAATAAAGAACCAACACACACTGACATTTTAATACCTTTCCAAATCAGTCAAATGCTAGTATCAACAAAGGTTTCTTTCTCCTTGTGCCTATATCTCAGCCAAAAGAATGTTTCCTGTAGGTGTCTTTTCATTTTTCTTTCCCTCCCATGTCTTTTCAGGCTAACAGACAGAAGATGAAGTAATATTAATTATTTTTGCCCATTAGTAAAATTTACTGCAAATGTTTCTAATAAGGTTTATCGACTGGGACAAAGCCCTGCACTGAATTGCAATGTACTCTCTGTAAGGTAGTTCTTTGCGGGAAATTTAGAAACTACTGTGATTGGGTGAAATACTAAGTGCACAAACATCCACAATGAGCTGAGACTTTTAAAATTAATATTTAGCTCTCTGATAGTAATAGAATATGACAGAAAATCAATTATTTTCTCTTTTCAGTCTACAAATGAGTGTTTTACAGACAGCACAAAATGCACAGGCTTTCAAGGTTTAATTCAGAAGCCTTCCTAAAGGATCACAGGTTTTAACGTGTAAATTGCATAAATAATATCGATAATTCATGATGAGAAGAAGTTACTACTGTCTGCATGGTTTCCTTGCATGTAGATTTAGAAAAATATTTATGATTAACTCCTTCCTACAGATTAAATGGAGAAGGTACTTTCACAATAGTCACAGAAAAGGTTCTCACTCTACAGGGAATTTAAAATCCTATCTCAGTCTGGATTATATGGATTATAAAACCAGCATACTTGATTTTTGATAGCATATAGCTCCAGCATATATCTGATACTTGAAAAAGAATACAATAAACACAATTTAAAGCTATTTTCAATGTTCTTTGAAAGCGTTCTCCTTTTTTCCAATCTTTAGTAAGAAACTAAAGTACCATGAGGAGAACTTGGTAACTTAGATATTTGAAAGGTGACAGCTCATCAGCATTCTAGCACGATTCGTGATGTGAAGCATGTTTATTTTCCAGCCTTCTTTTGCCTTACAGCAGACACATCGTTTGTCTTATAGCAAGCAGATCTCATACCATTTACAGTGACAGATGTTATAGTGAACTGCAAAGCACATCTGCAAAGTCTTAGCGACTTATGGGTCTTTGTCCAGATTTGTTTGCGTGAGATTGTGTGCACACCACATAATTCCAGGAACGAGATTGCTGTATATAAAATTTTCTCAAACTTCAAGGTTGCCTCCTAGAGGTGAAGGAATACATGGTGCTTAAGGAGACTTGTGACTTTTTTCCCCTTTCTGTTTTGGTCTGCAAGTAAATTAGATGCAAGTAAATTGGACCATAATTTTCCCTCTGAGAAAAATCAAAGAATAAGCAAAAAAATTCCAAACTTGTCCACTCCGTTTCTTATAGTTGTTTATAACAGAGAAATCTACTTCTGTCTCTAAGCCACTGGAGCGTCAATATTTCAGGACAGGGAGACTACTGGTCTCTATTCTTTAAAGTACAATAGAAATAATTTGTTATGAATAACGGATATCTGTGTGTGTGTGCTAATTACGGGTTGTGACATCCCACTGTGCTCCCTGTTAGTCCATGATCATTTTCTGCAGAATTCCAGGTGGCAAATCTATTTTTTGGAAAGAAAAATGGGTTGGACTTGCCACCTTCCATCTGGGGCTCTTAGCATGCTGAGAGGATGTAGGTCTTTTATCAGAAACTAGATGACAAGTCCAAGTCCAGCTTGATTCTTAGTTCAAATAACTTTGAAAGTCGGATTTGATGTTATCATTCATATACACACGTTACAATCGGAGCAAAAAAGGAGACCAGGCTGGGGAAAGGTAGTATAGAACATGTATGTTACTGACACAGTAATTGAGATAATTACCTCTTCTCGAGGCTTCAAAACTATCAAAAAGGTTAATTCTCTGGATGTCATAGGTTAATGTGGTATTAGGCATCAGTGTTCTGTTTCTGTTAATGTTGGTGACTGCAAACTTGAAAGCCAATTCTTCAATATTAATAGGTTCATTTTCCACAGTTTCAAATATCCCTCCTGTTGAAACAGAGATAAATGAGAAGTATTATTCACTTCTTCATCACTGTACATAAAAAGAGAAAAATAACTTATGAGCAATAATAATCTGAGTGTTCTTAAAGGAAAACAGTTAAAATCACTGTTAAAAGCACTACAGCACAAGCTTGTTGGATCATTACTTTTTATTGACAACGTCACTGTAAGTTAACTCCGTATTATGAATGTTGCTTAGACAAACATCTGTGACAGATAATGCATGTTTATTATTCAGTCTTTTCAAAGTAAAATTTTTAAATGCTTGTGAAAACTTCTATCGAATTCCTAACTAATGAAAGTAGTGATATTCATAGGTCTTGTTCCCCCTGCTCCAATCTAATCTATGTTTGGAGGTGAAACTTGGATGTGTTGGAGATGTTTTCTGAAGTGTTTCTGCAAATCTTGGCAGTACAAGATCCACATTCAGAAGTGACTTAGGAGCTTGAGTAGAAATGGACTGAAAGTTTCCGCTCAAGGTCTGTGTCTCAGTAGGGCTTTGGTTTTTTATAAACCTTAGGCAATGTTGTCGGTCATTTCTCAGTTTGCTCAGGGGTGGATGAATATTTTTACTTTTTCAAAGCTCGTTGCTGAACAAACTGAATTTGTTAGATATAGAACACAGCCAAGCCACATGCTACTTCCACAGAAGATTTCACCTCTGTGCCAAAGTGTTGAGTGATGTCTCCAGTGGTGTAGTGTCTACCAGTACCATCATGGCACTGGTTTAAAAGTCTCCTTGCAAGGACAGTGCTGGATCTAGCACAATTGCTCTCAACTTCCTATCATTCCTCTACACTTTTCTTCCAACCTCTATTTTGAACTATTTGAACCAAGTGGTGGTCCAACCCATTCAGTGCAATTCCAGCTGGTAAACTGTTCTTTGAGTGCTGTTCAGTTTGTCAGAACCTATTTTCTACCTTTCAAACTGAAATTTTATACACTTCTTGCTCCTTTTTTAAACAAATGAGGTGAGTCTGAGCTTTTATTTAACTTGGAAGTGAGTTTTCGAAAAGAGGACCTGTAAATAACCAATCTGAATTTTGGAAGCATAATGAACTTCTCTGGTGTGTATTCTGCGATGGGGAAGGTGGCTGTGTTTCAAGTCAACAGGCTGTCCCCCTTATACTGGATGTCTACCCCCTCTAGCCTCCAGAGACTTTATTATGCCAACAACACATTCAGACTGTCTAGGAGCACTGGGATTTGATGAATGCATAACAAACACAGCTAATCTGAAAAAAATAGCTCCTTTACACAGCAATCTCCAGCTTCAGTACTTGATTTTGCAAGTATAATTTACTCATTTAGTGCAAGTCACTAGAGAATACTTTGGATTTCTCAGTTACATATTTTTGCATTTCCCCATGTGAAATTTGAGCCCTAGATATCACTTTGTATTTTCTGAGCATCAGAATGTATTCAGTTAATGCACTGCAATCTCTTGCAATTTTGATGTCACCAATGTAGGAATAGTGCAGTCATTAGCTGACAATCAGGAAATGGGAACACAGTGGAATTAAAACCTGTTTCGAATTTTAACTCAGCAATGAAAACACTGGAGGCTATCAAACCCAAGTTGGCAATGTAATCTCTAGCTACTCTTGAATACGCAGCATTATATTATCTCTCGAACCCATATATAACAATAGCTTAACGTGACAAGCAATTTGCCAACTTGAGCAATTTTCTTGTTCACTATAAGTATTTCTCATTTACTATATGCATGTATTAGAACCTTAAAGACTTTCTGATTTTTTTTTTCTCTCCCTCATAAAACATAGAAGTGATTGCAGGAGACTGTGACACACAGAAATAGCTGGGAAAAGCGCTGGGTTTGGAACCAAATGTAAAACCTCACGTGGAATGCTAAGGGTCAGCAGGATTTTCCAGATTTGCAAACTATAGGATCACCAGAAGGAAAAAAATTCTAAAGCCTGTTCTTTCAGATCCTATAATTGTTCATCCCAATGATGATATCAACAAGTTTACTACTTTTCTGGTTAAACAAAATTTGCTTTCCCTCCTTTCACCTGAGGGAGACAAGTATTTTCAGTTAGCTATAATGCCAGCTTGGGCCATCAAGATACACCTGTTGTGTTTTGCTTGGATCCCTACTAGAATTAGCAGAACATTGTTTCATAAGGCAAGGTGGATGTCATTGAGTATAATGGATAGCCTGAGATAACTATTTAGTAAAGCAGGGCGACCACCATCTCTCCCCACTTCCAATAAGACGAATCTCTTACCATTTGATCTTGGCAAAAAATCTTCTTCATCTTGGAAACGATTATTGTGCTGTGCCTGTATTACTTTCTGCTTTTTTTTTTTTTTTAATTAAAACAGCCACCCTTGAGGTAACCTTCATACCTATATATACACAAGCGCTTTCTCATTCTAGGACTAGAACTTTTTCCAGACCTCTAATCAGTTGCCTATTAAATGGAGATTAATTTTAATTGAACCATTGAACTCCATGAACTATTTATACCTCATTAGCAGAATTTTGCAGAATTTTTGCTTGGTCCCCTTAAAAAAGAGTAGAAGCTCACTGGGCAGAGGAAAGGAGTAGAGGGAAAGGAGGACTGATGGAAAAAGTGACAGTTTTTCATGGATGTGTTTCCTAAGCAAACTAATCAAAACTGCACATGCACTATCACATACACTTCAAATGTATTCAGATAGGTCTCTCTGAAAGTCAGCTGTATAATCAATATGTTGGTACCCCTTCAACATATTTTCCAGGCTTCTTTTGTACACGTTAACATAACAGTAAAGCACTTACAGAGAGCTTTGTTTACATGCTTTAATTTGCTGGTGAGATATTCTGGATAGGTCTGAGTAAGAATGGGACAGGTAGTCAAGAGGTTCATAGTTTTATACAGGAAATTTCATTCAGCTGAACTGGAGATGCTGAACAGGGTGCCACTTAGAGTCTCTGAAAGCTAGTGCTCCCCCTCCCCACTAGGATGGGGATGTTCTGAGACCACAACACTCGTTCTTCCAAGTCAGTAAATATTTACTTGACTGAATGTTCTCCTGATTAAACCCTAAAGTAAGCACAAAGAGTGGTGCCCTGCTGCCCATGAACAAAGTCCATGAGATAGTTTATGGAGGAAGTCGTTGCTTACTGTGAGTGAAGTTTGGGATAGTTGCATTGTGAAAAGCTTGAACCGCTACCTATTTGAGCTTGATTTTTCTGTTGGGACCTATGCGTGTAAAAAAGAGTTGAATCAGTCTATAAATTTGCATCACAAACAAGCCAGCAGATAAAATATGGCTATTCCGTGCTGCAGTGTTTTCATCCCTGTATCCTTAATGAAATCTAGCAATTTAGTAAATAGTTTCTCTTCTCCCATGTTCTGCTAATGACTGACAGTCAAGCTTAGAATTTATTGTAAGGTCCAGGTTAAAAGAGAAATAGCAGAGTAAGTGACAAGTTTGATGAAGAACCGGTTTGTCAGATGATTCATTTAAATAAAAGAATGACTGTACAACATTTTAAAAACAAATTAACCACAGGATTCTACAAGGGAAGGAAAAAAAATCGATGTTAACTCAAGATATAAATGGTGCTCCAGAAATGAGGCTATTAGTGCTAAGCACAAAAACAAGCACTGGCTTTCAAGGTAGGCTGCTGGTAGCACATGTATGGGACAAAGCTTAAATTTTTGAGTCCTCCCCTTCACGTCCCTTCCCTCCTCCCCAATTACTCAGCCAGAGAGTGAATCCATTGCAGCAGCTTCAGCCAGCCAAAGGCTGCTTAGTCCTGGGCAGTGACAGACCTGACCTTTCTTCTGCACAGGCACTGTGTCTGCCCCCATGGTGAGTGGGATTGTGCACCTGAGTTAGCAGGAAGCTGCCTACCCGAAACCAGGTGAGGGCCAGAGCTATAGGGGTTGCTCTGCTTCACGTGGATCTCAACACCGCCCAGAGGCTGTCTCACCCGGTACAGCCGAGGAGCAATGCCAGGCGTAGGTTACTTGATCCTATTGCACGCAGGGAGTAACTCTCCGCCAGCCACGTGTGAGGACATCAGTAGGAGAACCCAGCATTCATGTCCACTTAACCGATAATCCTGCTTCAGCACACATGTGTGAGGAAACCTTCCACTTTCAGCATTTACCTTATAAAGTGATGTCAGTGAGAATGAAGGAAAAAAGCTATATCTGCGCCTACTTTGAATTTGGCTGCGGAAAGTAAGAGGAAAATGACTACCTGGCTAACGTTGCTCTGACAGAAATGAGGGCTGAGCATCACATGAGTGACTGCTCTCCAGAGAGGAGCGAGGGATGTGAGTCAAACTGACAAATATGACAAAGCATCAGCCCCATTCATCCTCTGAAGATAAAAAAATTCTGCACAAGTAAAATGTCAAAAATATAAAAGCACACCTCAGTAGGCACACCTGGAAAAACAGCTCCAGTCCTTCTGAGCAAGCAAACGTTTCCACTTAAAGAGGTCATCATGGACTGAGAGAGTTTTAGAAAAGGTCATGGCTGAATCAATTTCCATACCTCTCAATAGGTCTCAACGTTTCGCTTCAAGACAAGGCATCGCGCAAAAGCTTGTTATTGGAAAAATTCTCTATCCCTGTTTTAAAACGAGTCATAAACAGCAACAGCTAAAAATTGTTGACCTTTCTGATGGCAGTTATCAACCTGTCTCACTGGGCTTCTTTGGTCAGGTTTCCTCAATGCAAAATCTCACTAACATATTTCAGTCCCAATACAGCAGATGTAGTATATTTTTTTAGCTGCATTTACATAGAATTGCCTGAGTAGCCTTGAGAGAATTTCTGTGGTTTCAGTCAGTGGTATCACTTTGATGCTTTCAAAGTAAAATGCTAACTTTTCAAAATACTTTTAAAAACTATATCCCGCCTGCAGAGAGATTTTCCTTACCTACTCCATAGCAAACATAAGAACAGCGTCTTACTGCATTGGGGGTATTTTTGTTATTTGTTACTCTCTATTAACATACTACAGAAAGCCAGATGAAATGGAGGTAGGCTCACAGAGAAAGACAGTTTTGATAGCCTGCAAAACAGAGGTGGGAAAATGCCATGCTTTTCTACCTGGTCTATGTTTTCTTCTGGCACCTAAAGGAGACTGAAGAAGAAAAAACGCGTTCTGCTCTTAAACCAGCCTGAGACCCAGTGGTCACCATAGACATGCCAAAAAAGCAGTTGTTTTTCAAATGTAGATCTAGCTCTGGGACATTCTCATGTTCATTTTCTTGGTGGATGAATATCATATTTCTCAATTAAATTTGTTAAAAGTCTCTCCAGCTCACTGGTGTCTGTGTGAGGCAGATCTATGGCAGGTCTGTGTCCATGCTTACACACTGGGCCAGCAGTCAACCTTCCTCTCATGCAGTGATTCCACTGTGTATCAGCTACTGAACTGTCCTCCAGACATTTTTAAATAATATTCTTTATTACGAATATAATATTACTAATATAATTCTCTCTACTTTTTGACCAGTGGAAAATGCAGTGTTGGGAAGTCATTTGTTTGTACTGTTAAAATAGAGAAAGGTGTTGTTGAATACTAGATACAGTGCTCAAGGACCATCAGTCCAGCCACTAGATACAATGAGATTTAAAAGACATATTGCTGAGATTTTTATTTGCTGCCAGATTTTCTTCTCCCAGCATACCATCTCTTTCCCACACCCAGCAGTACCAGCAACTTAAAAACAATAGATCAGCTATTCATATATGCCTATGACTCCAGGAGTGGCCATATTAATACTAACACCAAGCATTTTGATATCCTGACAGAAATTGAAGTGAGAAATGGGAGGTGTTAAAAAACCTGAAAGCCTTATGTTGTTTACATTCTTATTCAGGTTCTACGCTTCAAAAGAACGTTGTTTGAAAACAAACATCCTGACCATGCAGTAAAAAATGTTTGAAACATACAGACTAAGAAAGATGGTAGAAGGAAATTATAGTTAAGATTAACAACTAAGATTTTCCTCATAAAGACACAGCTATTTCTCCCTTTACTAGAGAAAAAGGGGACTTTCTATGGTTTACAACTCTTTCCAGTTAAGGATAAAACACTATTTCTACATGGTTGATGGCCAGGTTTCCTTTCCTTGCTCAAAGGATATCCTAGTTTCATAGCCTGAGCATAAGACATGCACCTTCTTGTCCACCCGGGGAGGTGTTTGTTGCACATTCATGACACATTGAATAAGTGATGTGGAAGCATGGGGCCCGCTGGATGTCATTGCCCCATCCCTGAAGCTTTGAGCCACCGATGGCTTTCAAAGGCAATCCAGTGCCACAACATGCAGGTGATTTGTTAGCAGGATTTCCAGAAACATCTGAACATCTACCTCCGGGAGGGATTTGTGCTCTGGGAAGCCTCCCCTCCTTTCCACAGCACCATCTGAACACCAGGAGGTCCATCAGACCTCATTAAAACCCACCAGTCAGTCACTGAAGAGAAAGGAGAGTTAAAACACTAATGGCGGTGCAGCTACGTGGCCACTGGTTTCCAGAAAGAGAAGCTGTTGCTGATGCCAAGTTAGTGTAGGAGATTCATAAAGCCAAATTAGCATGCAGTTTGCCCTTACTCTCTGTCGCTATAGATATGGACTCACACTGCTCTGCTGTCGGGATGGCTACGGACTCACACACATTTCTGAAGCTCAGTGGGGCTGGCAGAATGGTAGGGGTAGACCTGCTGGCTCGAAAAGCAACAGGACAGAGGGAAACAGCACTTATGAAGATTATTTTCTCCAGATAATGCCCACTTACAGAGTTAAAGAGTGTGCCTCTTGGCCACTTGGAGTGAAAATACCTGCTACTGAAAACCCCCTCCAAGCATTTTTTTCCATCCTTGCCTCTTACCAGAGGATATATTCTCCTGTGCCATGAGGCGTCCAACTGAAAGCCAGTGCAAATGCACTCATTATAGAGCTAAGTCTGGGCATTCGTCTTACCAGAAAAGAATAATCAAATGAGTTATTACTTAGAGGCTTACCTTTAGCAGACAGTTTAACAGTATCTTTCTTTTTGAAGTTAGCTCACTGACTGTGTAAGATTAGTCCAGAAATTAGCTATTACCTCTAATTTACACATGACCTATAAACTACTCTGTTATGTGTGTGTGTGTGTGTATTAAAAAGAAAAAGTTTCTCAGGAAGAATCATTAGCGATCACAATCCTATGACAAACAGTAATTGCATTTTACATTTACAAATCCAGACCGAAGTGGGTTTACTCCCATAGGTTTTTGTGGATTTAGATGCATGGGGTTTGCATTTGGCTCACAGAATGCAAACTGAACACATTAGCATTCTTTGCACGGGTGAATTTAGCCTTGCAACAGGGACCTCTGAGTTAGGCAGCTATTATCATCCTCATTTTACAGACAGTGAAACTGAGAGCTTGAGCGACTTTCCTACCATCACTCCCTCTTCAATCTGTTCAAAAGCTGTTTTGGAAACCTTCCACACATTGTGCTCTGTTTCAGCCTACTCCCGCCCTTTTTCAAGCCCCTATCCTTACCTCGGCATTCACCATCTTTGCATTCACCCAGCCTGGTTCCTGTCCAGCGTGCCTTTGGTTTTATTCCTCATTGCTATACCCTGCCAAATGTCACTGCCATTTCATTGCCTATGCCAGATCCTGAGTCTGGATCATTTTCCCTCTGTAACTCATCACCCGTCTGTGGGCTCCTCCTTTTAGGATGCACTTCAAACAAAACTCGAAACCCATACCCTTGCCCTTTCTGCACTCTACCCTCGTCATTTTCAGCCATCCAAATGTAAAATAAAAGAAGAGACAGTGGGCACAGAAAGGCAAATATCTCACTCTGGTGCTCACCTGGATTTCCTGCCTCCCTTATCCCCATCTCTGCATTTGTTTGCTCTGCTGTTTCTGTAGATTGCAAGCTTCTCCAGACCACAAGATATTTGCAACCAAACAGAATCATTTGGAGCAGGCCTGGCTTTGGGGGCTGGGGTGATGGTTGCATTTTCTTTTCCATGACTGCCTGGTAGGACTGGGAAGCTGAAACCTGGGACAGGTTCATGACCTGAAACCTGACAAAGAAAGACAGAAGGGGTTGCAATCCAAGTGTCCAATTCAGCAAACGTGAGGACTGGGGTTTTTAAGAAGATTAAGTTTGTTTATAGAAAGGTCACTGACTATTCGACAAATTGAGTATCTCCTAGGTTGAAAACTGCACATCTGAAATCCGTCTCTGAGCATGTGTTTAACGTGACTGTATTCCAGTTGCTTTTGTGAAGATTTTGCTCTCAGCTTTAACAAGAGGTGAGGTATGGTATGTCAGGCTTTGCAGTCTGAGTCACAATTTGCTTGATTTAGACTGAACTCTCACAGGGACTCAGCCTTTCTGTTATTTTCATGCAACATGGTTAGTGCTTAATTACACAGCGATGAAACTGGTAGAAATCACATTTCGGTTTCAGCCCTGGTGCAGACAGGTGCAAGGTCTGTGACTGCTGAAGAGCTGCAACCCCTTATACCTGGTCTGAATACATAACTCACAGCAAACAAGACCTAGTTAAAGATTGAGATGAAGAGCACAAAAGAGGGAAAAGATCTTAAATAGAAAATGTTAAAACATTTCTCTATCCAAAACATTCCTTATGAGAGCCAGGGCCAGGTTTTTATAATTATCTGCACTCTAGCAAGGTCCTACATTCAGTGGTGCTTTTATCCTTTGGAAAGCAGAGGGGTAAAAATATGTATGTGTGTATGTACATACATAAAAAGTTGAGCTTATTAAGATACAAAGATCTGCCTTTTCCAATGGGATTTATTTCAGTTCAGCTTGTGAGTTTGGAGATATTTCCCAAAGGCTCAATTGGCATGATTCATGTTATAGAATTTCTAAGTAATGAACTTTTTCTTTTTTTTAACGGGGAAAAAATGGTTGATCTGATTTAGGTATCTTTTGCGGTACAGTGGCAGTACTAGCCAGGAACTAAAGGATCATTTTAGAGGTGTAAACTCTCTATTTGATAGAAATTTAAAAAACTGTTGCCTTGCTGCCTTTATTTTTTTGTTTTCGCTTGATGAAGAGGCTAGTCAGGAGGTACTGATAATGCAGGATAATTTTATATATAGAGAGAGTATAATGTTATTTATATTGTTTGCTGTTCTTCCCCCCGCATAACTACACCTACTTGGGTAAACTAGCTATCCGTGCATTGCAGCATTAATTTCAAACAAGACAAAAACAGGAGATGGAGAAAATTCATTCTAATTACCCAGTTACACATGCAACACTGGGTCCCATCAGATGCTATTTCTGGCCATGCAGCAAGGAGGAAGGAATAAGAATTGTTTGCCTTCTCTTCTTGGAGCTAGAATTAGGCAGATGAGCCTTGCAGAGACCAGGGCTAGATTTTGTGTGAGATGTTTTCCCCAGGAGCAGGGCACTGGCTAAAGCAGCATACACAGAGTTTCAGCACCCCGCTTTCCTTCTGCCCACACATATGATCTGGCCCGCTTTGCAGAACATGGCTTGTATGCTGTTTGCAAAAGTACGTGGCAGATCAAGCCTCCACCTTAACAGAACCACGTTTTAATCAGAATATGTGGTACGAACGGAGCTGCTCTCTTCAGAGCTCCCCAGTAACCCAGAGAAAAAGGGCAGTGTTGTCGTGAGATGCACTCCCTGCAGCACAGCGAGGAAGCCCTTGCCCAGTGCAGCTCCTGTGCTAAGTGCTTCAGGCGAACGTTTGGGCTCAGTGTGAGCACTGCCAAAATGCTTGTAAGGATAGTTAGGAGTACAAAGTAATAAAGCTATTCTTTTAGTTAATGTGATGATCTTGGCTAACGTGTTTGTTAACCACGCATCGGCTGCAGCTATGTGGCTGGATCCACGCATAGCTCCGTGCCTTTTGCTATAATCCTCCTGCTTCATAACTTGTGTGGCAAAAAAGCTCCAGGACTCTGCAGAAACAGTGGTTTAATTTCCTTTTTTGAAGGCTCCCAGCAACAAACTATCAGACTTTTAAACTTCCCTCCCCATCATTTTGTTCAGAAGAAATAAGACTTTACTGAAGGAGGTAAATGTTTCTACTGATTTCAGTAGGTTTTGATCAAATTCTCTCACGGCTGAGTATTTCTCCCACCATGCTGTAACAACTTAAATAGTCCCACTGGAAGAGAAATTTACTTTCTGGTGTCTTTTTAAATCTTTCAGAGCACTATTTCACAGATATGTTTTTCCTACATATCTGTCTGAGTCAGAGGATTTCCCTCTGAGACATCCAGACATCTTGAAATATTACTTGCTGATCATGTGCTGGACTACAAGGTACTTCTGAAAATGGAAAGGGGTGGAAAGGCAACATGAAAGTAGAGAAGAAGAAACAATCACAGAAAGAACCCAATGTTTATATTAAGGAATAAAGGAAGGGAAAAAGAATTTCACAGAAACAAAAAGTAGATGAGGAGAACGGAAAGCAGGCTGGTTGAATGAAGACTGAAAGACTGATGGCATCGAGCTGCGGAACATGCTGGAAGTTTTATTTATTGATTTTACCTGGTTCCATCTCAAAAGTATTAGATTGTTTACAAAATATAGTAAGATTTGTTGCAGATACAAAGTAATTGTACCTTACAGTTGAGGAAACCTTGAACCAAACAGAGCAATAGAGACCCTATCTAAAAGAATAGCCAGGAAAGTTGAATTCAGAGGGGGTTTGCCACCTCCTTTTATATAGGCACCTGGATAAAACAGGAGGTATATCTGTGCAAAAAGTGTTTTACCGCCTTCCTTTGCAGTGGTTACAAGATATTACGCTTTCCAGAAAGTAGCAATCAATATAGTATGTGCAGCCATTTTACTATTTTTTCTGCACTATGACAGCAGATGGCCCATAGAAAGATGTATAGATTCAGTCGACTGGAGTCCTGAAAAGGTTACGCTAGCTGGAGAGTAGTCCTGAGGTATGAGAGTATAGCCTTGCTATAAAGCAATTGTGAGTTTGCATATGCAATGAAGCTACTTCAGGATTAGCCGTTTTTCTCAAGCTGTTACACAGAAATAGAGAGACATTTCAAAATCCTAGACTATACTTTGAAATGTGCATTATTCAGTAAACAGCATTTTTAGGCATAAACATCAGGGTTGTATCTTTAAAAATTATATACCTTTTCTTTTCATGAGTGCCCATTAAGCACTATTATCTGTAAGATGCTTAGGAACATAAGGTCTTTATTAAAGCTGCAGAAATCTGAGCTTATCCTGAAAAAGCATGGATAAACTCAGATCTCAGACTATCCGAAAGTACATTCTTTCCAGAAAGGAGGTGGCGGTTGAGGGAGGTTAAAGTTGGTAGGGGGGACAGTTTACACTCTAACTTTAGCCAATCGCTCTTTTCTTTCTGAAATCCAGCTGTTACAATTCCCCTAAAGGCAGTGCTACCTGTCGATCCAGAAATGATTGACATGGGGGATGCCAAGAAGCCCACAGCTAGCAAGCTACAGCAGAGATCTTAATTTGTAAATTACTATGGACACTTTGCATTTTTGAGCATGCAAAAAATAGTATCCTAATGAAGAATTTAAACATTAAGGATACAAAGATTACATTAGCTTTTGCTGTCACACACTCTGCAAGCAGTAACAGTGAATTTTTACTTTGCTTTCCTTCTAATATGCAACAACTGTTTATGGTAGACTCTTCCGAGTCTGAAGTTGGTCCTCTCACTCTGGAGGAAAGGCTTACAATAATTTAGCTAAAATGGAGAGGACTTTGCCTGTTACAGTCACCACCCTTTCCTTCTGCCATGGTGGCTGGAGCTTCCCCAGGGCTCTTCACTAACCCTGCTGAAGTCCCATCTCACAGCTGGAGCCTCTGGCCCCACTGTTACAGGCAGTAAATGCAGTCAGTGGGGTAGGACTAACCAGAAAACAAGAAACCTGCTTCAGTTCTGGTGTCTTTATCCTTCTCATCGGAGGGGAAAATAAGACCTCTCATACTGTTTTTTTGTTTATCATGGCAATGTGAGAGACTTGTGTAGCGCAGGGCAGCCAGTAAACCAGGGGCTAGGACAGCGGGCAGAGATATGTGCCCCCTCTCTCCAGCCTCACTGGGAAATGCCAGTCTACACCCCAAAAAACTTTGTCAACAAAATGGTGACAGTATGGATCTGTTTCTGTGAAAAGCGTAATGAAAATTTTCCTGACCAATTTGAGCCCAGGACCTGTGTGGTCTTCCAATGCCTCTGTAGGAGGCAACATGTCCTCTTACTCTTAACACCAAGCAACTGAATCAGAAATCTTCCTGATTCAGCTTCAGAAGTACACCAGAGACAACACTTGGGAACTTCTTGGCACCTTCCTCTGTTGTCCACACCTCTAACCCTGGGAGACGCAGGTCCCCAGCAGAGCACAGAGGAAGGGAATCAGTGTAGGGAAGCTGTTATTCCCTGCCCCTCCTCCTCCAGCACCATCCCTCACTGGCACCTTCTCAATGTGCAGCCCCAGCCTTGCTGCCTTTTTTCTCCTCAGGTCTGCTCAGCTTCATTTGGATGCAAAGTGGGTTTGGCCCAACAGCCATTTAAATATGGCTGTTACTGAAATAGACCATTGAGCCAAGTGTGCTTCAGTCCTCATCAGACTGAAATGATGGCATTTCTTGTAACATCTCAGCAAAGGGGAACATCAGCTATGTTTTATAGCTATTAGATAAAGGTGGATGCTCAGAACCCAGAAGCCGTGCATTAATAAAACATAGCCAGCTTGACATATTGCTTGCTGAGCTTGTCTTAGCTTACAGGGGAACTATGTAACATGTCTATTAGGAAAAGATTATTCTGTGGAAGAAGCCTTTGAGCTCCTCTGACAAAAAAAAGCTAAGGACCAGCACCCTGCATAGCCCCTCTGTGAATAGAGTATGTTCATGCTGCAGCTATCCTAGTGGAAGATTTTCCCAAGCCTCTTTTACTGTTCTTGCGCATAGCTGAGCCTGTTGCAATATGACAGAAAGACTTGCAGACTTCTAGAAAGAGTGACAAAATACAGGTAAGTGTGCCACCAGCCACTCAGATCATATCAGGTATGTAATTAAGAAGGTATAAACCTGAAGTTTAAACACAGAAAGTTAAAAAAGACACATGTCTTGATTTTCAAAGTGGATCAAAGTGAACTGATTTTCATTAAAATAAATAAAACACCCTCCCCCTTAATCTTTTATTGGGATGGAGGAAGGATATAAAAACCAATATTACCAGGTTTCCCACTAGATGAATTGTTTTGATTCTCCTGAAACTCCAGGTACACCACTGGGATGGGTACTTCACTGACAGTCCCCCACGGTTTGTGACATGCAAGGAAATCAGCAGATTTTGCTCAGGATTTACCTATTATTCTTTAAATTTTATAGAAATATCTTTTCTTCCATCCTGCTGAATTATTCTGTCCCTCTCTTACTAGCATTAACATAGTTTCATCCTTAAAACCTTAAGTATCAAAAAGGAACACACAGAAAATGAGCTGACATTTTTCTAAACAAGGTATTATTTATATTGCAGCCTCAGCATAGCAGGTGCTTTAAAGAAAAATACCAGGATACATCTTCTGTCTTGGAAACTATAATGTCTAAGTAGGCTCATCTAGGCTTATGCTTTTAAGGGTGGGGGTTGCAGATTTTGCAACTGATCCACTCTTACAAGTAATGTTTAATCAGCACCTGCACTTTGAGTTGCCATATTTCTTTATAATAATGACGGTTGGCTCTTGAAAAGACACTTAGTTGAGGTGCCTGTAATTTAAAGCTTTCTTAGTAATTTTCAATCTGGAACATTTCTATTCCTCAATCTGCTGAGGGCCATTTGTGTCTGAAAAATATCTTATTCACATCTATATTTGCAAATGTTAAAGTAACAAGTGTAAACAGAATGCATCTGCACCTAATCACAACTTTACATGAAGTGTTAAATCATGCAACTTCAATAGAAATTTGGAATGGGAACTCAAACAACTATAGGAACACTGGTTTCTTGTAATGCTTTTTTTTGTTTTGTTTTTCCCCCACAGAAGAACATACATTCTTCAAAAACCCATATTCTAGCAAGACTGGTTTGAAAATACCTAGAATGCACAGAGGAAACCAAGACTTCCCAGCAGTGTTAAACCATCTGATGGAGAAGCATATGGTGTTGAAATTCCTGTGCATAATGGGGTCTAAATTAAAGGGGATTAAGACCCTTCTCTCCAGAAATTCTTGCTTTGGGGGAAGTTTCCAAGTTGTATCATCACTTTTCTTAATGCTGAATTTCCCTAAAGGTTCTTTGGAACCAAACTTTTCATTTGTACGTGAATCTGGGGACTTCAGAGGCTCCTACTCAAATCACTCACGAAACCTGTAAAAGTGGTATCTGTTAGGTAAGTCACTTTCATGCTGTGTAGGCAAATTTCAGGATACCTGAGCCAGCAATGTTATAACCAGATGAAACCCAGACACGAAATATTTAACATTGGTACCTGGTGCGTACATAGAAAAGTCTTTCATAGAAACGTCTTTTACCAGCAATCTTACTCAGATTGAGGCATTCCAGTGTTGCGACTTACTACCTGATTCTCAGGGATGAATTCAGTATAAAACTGAGTAGAAAAGCCTGTAGTAGCTACATCTATTTTTCTTCTTTGTTTCTTCTCCAAAGTGTTTTTGCAGATAGCACTTTTTTCTGTGTTCCAAGAGCTACCTGCAACAGATGTGATTTGTCTGAATGGGGTCTGTGAAAGACTTGTAAAATTCTTAAAAACAAACAAAACCCCTCAAATGTGCATACATCCCTGCTTATCAGCAAGTGTTAAGTGAAAATTCAAAATGTATTCTAGTTTATATTCAGTTGCAAATGAAATTATGGTAGCGTGACTGTACACAATGATCCTTGGATTTTTACCAGAAAGCCTAGGTAGCCTGTTCTTGCATTAGAAAAGACTTCAGTAGCAGTGATTTGGCCGAAACAACATGAAGATGTGCAAAGTGCACTGGCTATTATCTGTTTCCTCTGCAAAGATGTCATATGTATGCAAATTTTACATTCTTGAAAAGATTTGATTGTTATGTGCAATGAGCATGTTAGCAGTTGTGTACACTTGCACAATGCACGCTTAAAATTGTGCTGCACTGAAAATATACTTTTAGATTTTAGATATCTTTGGTTGTTTCATCCAACATTCTGTCTCTGCAGGACTATTTTCTTCCCTTTTTCATTTTTTTTTCCTGATCTAGCCTTACCTGTTATAGGCAATCAATGTGATCGAAGCCCAAGTCTTTCCATTGACTTCTCTGAGCCATGGATCAAGCCCAAATTTTGAAAGAAAAATTCTTATAGGATGTGATATGGCATTAGGTACTCCATCTCCTCATGGCTAAACACTCAAACAGCTTCAGTGGGAAAAGCTTTATCAGGAATTATTAATGCTGGTTAGAGATGTTAGTTGTTATAGATATTACACTTATTTCTTATATTTAGTTGTAATTATCATAGTTATTGATAGGTAGTGTACATTTTTTAAAAAAAAAGGCAGAAATTTTGGTAGTGGAAAATTTTACAAATGGATTAAAACTGTGGCATAATATTAAATGAATGAGAAAAAAATAAAGGAAAGAAAAAGACGATTCTCTGAAAAAATGGATACAACATCTCTGGGATCCACGAGGTGAATATCTGAGTTAGTAAATAATCTCTCAGATTTTTAAACTGTAAAAGCTGAGGCTACTAGGTATAGCTATTATGGGGGGGGAGTTAGCCTCATAGCTTCGTTGTCAGAAATTTTGATCAAAAGTCCATAAAATAACCCTGCCATGAAGAGGAAACTGTAATTATTTATAATTAGTACAGTGAGTAAAGTATGGCTTGAAACCCATTACATAACCATAATTTCAACGTGTTACCATCAATCAGGAGAGAAAAACTTAAGTTTCAAAATAAAATTAAAACTTCAGCTCGGGAGAGACAAGATTTATTTTCCTTGCTCAGTGACTCACTTTTCCTTTCTGCATGTAAAACTTCCTATACGTTGTGTTACTTTGAATTTTCTTGACATTATCTACATATGAACGGGCTTACATTTTTTGGAAGCTATATATTAAGTCTGTTTCAAAGTGACACCAAGGCTAGTCTTCCCCTGAAAATCAAACAGAGCTTGAATTGAGCTCCTCATGTCGACACATTTGAAAGCCTCAGGGTGGATTACCATGACAAGAGGATGGAGACTGTTTCAGCTTGCTGAAGCTGTTGCATTTTGCTGCCATTGAAACTGGAGAAAGAGAACTGCCTGAGCAACTTCACCAGTTCTTGTTAAGCATGAACTGCAGCTCTAAAAGAAATATTGGACTAAGGTTTTCAGATGCCCAATGTGACTTTAGAAGGCCTTCTGAGGGGAATGCAGCAGAGCTCGAGGAAAGCAGGGTATAAAACAGGGGCTGACTAAAGGGGCTTCTGAAGCATCCTTGTCCTGCAGAATGTCATCTAAACTCCTCAGATTCAGGCAGGCACTGGTAGGAAGCAACAGACTATTTCTCTCAGAGCATGTGATTCTTGTCCCCCTGATGTGAATGCAACTTTTTCCCCTTTATTTGACAAAATTGGTATTTAAGCCCATATGCACTTTCTTTAGTATTATCATACTGGTTTCAGTAACTCAAGAAATAAGCTATTACAGCAAAACCCTGCTATTTAAACACTTGCTGAGTGGTGCAGATGTGGCAAAGTGGCTGCTCGGGTTTACTGTGTTGACACATCCTTTCTCTCCTTTATGTTTTGCTTAGTTATTTTGTGCCTACAAAATGCTGGTGCCTGCTGGGCATGACTCTGATCTCAGGATCACTGACGTTTCTCAGGCTACCTCTAGTCACTGTCCCAGATGACTTACTTCCAACATGCACTAAACAAGTGAACCAGGCTTGTTGATTATCGTGTTAAAAGATACGCTCGGCGCAGGAAGCATAGTGAGCATAGAGGTGTCCCTAGTTATTATTTTCCCTAACATGCAAACCTGGAATGTCCCCAATGCACATGCCACCTGGGGATGGACAAGCCTCCAAAGACCTGGGTGCCCATAGAGTAGCAAAAGTTTCTAATGATGAGTCACATAGAGAGAGGGTTGTTTTTTTTCCCAAGGATGTGACACTTGGCAGAGTGCTGTATGATTTTAAAAAACAGAAACAACTTTAAAGACCGTAAGCCAGAATGCTACTCCTTGACAGGTTGTCATTCATTCAAATCAACCCTGAGCGCCTTTCTGGAAGACGTGCTACAGTCATGTAGAAGTTAATGGGCTCAGTTTTGAGGTAAGGGGATGAAATTCTGCTGCTTGTTTATGATGGAAGATAGGTGTGGATCCTCTAATGATCCTGCCTGGCCCAAAACTTTATGAAATTCTAAAGGCAATAATAAATCATACTGGAGATCTCGAACAAGACAGGGGATGCTCCTATGAGGCAGGAAAGCTTTCTTTCACAGTTATATATGTCACAACAAACTGGGTAACAGAATTATGTGCACATGTGGTTCTTGCTTGGTGACAAAACAAGCATTGCTTCTAACTATGTATGTTTTCTGTGAGATACTGAACATTGAAAAATGGTCAAATTAACAACCGCAATACATTTTCTATGTAAATTAAATGCTGTGTAGATGACACTTCTGGTGATTATAGCTCTCTACGTGACATATGTTTAATGATTTAGATTGGCTCCTGTTGAGAGGGATTTAATTTAAGGCACTTATGGCATTGGGCTCAAATTATTTGCAAGAGTTGATTGAAGCTTATGTTTTACCCTGTAGCTTGTGTTCAGCTAAGGATCATCCGCTGAGTACTTTTCATTTATCTCTTGCAGGATCTAAACCGTGGGCTTTTGCTACAGTTTTCTTGCTCCATACATATTCTTTAACCAGTTGCCAGCACAATCAGTCTTTGTTGTAAAATCAGATGTGAGAACAAAATTGCTGAATACTTGTATCTGATTTTTTATTTATTTTAGTGTTAGGTCTGCAATTTTTAAGCCTTCCCCCTCTATTTCCCTTGGAAACAGTTTTTGAATGTCTAGTTCCAATTAAAATTAGCAAGAACCGGTCATCCAGCCCCTTAAGAAGCTTTTAAAGTCTCCACTTTTCTGTCTATCTGTATCATTGATAACCAATGAACTGCTGATGTAGGAACTCTGGATTCAGAACTGTCACCATCAAATTTGGTGGTAACTTAAACTTAATCTGAGGTATGCAGCTACCACTAATTTTCCCTGTGCATTGTGATATTATCTCCCCGTGTTGATAAGCTCCGCTAAGCACTGTTCTGCAGCCATACGCTCTCCATAAAACATCTGCAGGTGCACGTGCACACTTCCTGCTGGGATGACATGGGATTTGAGTGCATAATTTTCACTGAAGTTGTTTGAGTGTGAAAGTGTGATTTTGATCCAAAATGTAAAGGTCTTCCATTAACTTTTTTGGCCTTTGGATTGGCTCCTCAGCACTCACTGGTCTGGCCCTTATTAACAGTAATGATTGTTAAATCCAGGGGGAGGGTGGGGAATACAGAGTGCAGATGAGAGCAAATAATCAAAATGAATGGGTAATTTCCCTGTAGCACAATGCCAGCTGGCTTGGAAAAGACTGAGGTCAACTGAAGCAATGGTTATTTCATTACTGGTTGAAAACTGGATGGCTGATGGTGCTCGTCAGATTTGTCAGGTAGCTGGCTATTCTGTTCTGATTTCTAGGAGCTCTGTGAAGGAGTGGGTTAGTCTTCCAGAACTCTATTAGTACAGGCTCTCCAAATGTCCAAAGGGGAGTGTGGGTGCTTGTGCATGTTAATTAGTCCCTTAATTCCTTGGGGGAAAAAATCCAGCTGTTGGCTGCCTGTATTCAAAGAACCTGCTAACGCTTGTGGTAGGGTGATGGCATTGGGGGACAGTGCAACACAGAAACTCAAACTGCTGCACAGCATAGTCTTGACCAAATAATGACCACAACGCTTGGAGAACATTGCACCTAAATCACATTGTTTGTGCCAATGACCCTTTTTCTTATAAAACCCAGCCTGTACAGAGAAGACTTGCACTCCTTACTAGCCTAGAAACATTCTGAAAACACTCTTTTTCCTCAGGGGGATGCGAGCTAGCTTAAGCCCTGTGCATCATATAAACCCTCTACAGGTAGTGTGCAGGATTGGCACTAGCTCATCGCAGGGAACTGCAATTCCCCTCGCCAGAGCCATTGCTGCAATCAGAGTCTCTGTACCATTAAATGCTCCGACTCAGAACTAGGATGTCCCCTCTGCTGACTTGAAGCTAATTATACATGTCTTCTGGGTATATTACATTTCTTGCAGGTGGTGCAGGAATGTGTGGCTAAAGCAGATGTAAAATATAGGTTGAAAGCTCTGTGAAAACCTAACAGAAAGCCTGTGATTTAAAAGAGTGTTAAATAGAAATCAGCTAAATGAGTTTGAGAGGAGACCAAACACTAAGCATTTTTAAGAAAAAGAGTTAGGGTAGTTTGCACACATTGCATGTGAAATTTCATGCTTTTCAGTGTGTGGATATCTTGTAAACCTTCATTTTGATTTTTCTTTGCTCCCTAATGATTATTACATTTCCCTTTCACAAAATATGGAGGATTTCCTGGGACATACCTTTGACTTTATATTCACTGTAGCAAATACAATCTTTGAAATATTAAATTGTTTCAGACAGTTAAACTACAGCCTATAGTTTTATGGTATTAACTATCAATTAAAAGAAATGCAAGTTATTATGTTATGGCACCTCCTGGACAGTCGCTGGTGGAAGCTTTCCTTCTGGGGAGTTTTTGGAGGCACCTTGTTAGGTGGTGCTCTGCTCAGTCCTGGTCCTGGAAAAGCAACTTGTAATTTTAGGGATAGCCACTGACTTTCAACATGCATCAAGAAAAGGGGAGTCTCAGGAAATAATACTGGAAATTGGTATAACCGAAGTGTCAATTGCATATAAATAGTGAGTGTATAATAAATTATTCCATTAAAATAAAAAGATATCTTTCTCAGATCATTTTGCTGAATACATAAACCATAATCACACAAGCCTCCAGAATATTATTAAAAATCTATGCAAATCAGAAATGCTGGATCCAAAATCCAGCTCCCTAAAATCGACCAAACCCCAAATGTAGAGAAGAGGTTTGGGGTGGGATGTGGGTATGAAAATCTGAATCTTACTGTTCCCGTTCATGCTGGAGTTCTGACTTTTGACTTGCCTAGAAGTAGAGTTCAGCTACAAACTGGGATCTCAGCATAGATGCAGAATGAAAAGAAGATATAAAGACATGTTTATAACTCTTCTTTTACAAAAACTTTTTTTTTTTAATCATTTGTCCTCTTCAGATTGTTTGCTATATGAAGGACGCAATGCACAAAATTGCCATGTCAGGAATTCAGTTGCATTGCTTCTTCTTTCAGATAGCACATGCATTGTCCATAATCATGGGATATTCTACTTTTTAATCTCTGCCTTCATATGGTTAATCCTGCCAAAAATAATACCAGTTGATCTTGACAGGATTTCAACAGGCAGTTTTAGCGTGACAAGAAATGATTTCTTAGAGTTGTCCTCCATGAACTCTGACAGATGGTTTTTCTCTATTGTGGCTAAATTTTTGTTGTATACATTATTTTGTGAGTGGAGGTAAACTGAAGGTTTGAATTCTAGAAAAGGCAGTAAAAATGTATTATTAGGCATTTAGAATGCATTTTTATTCAATAAGGCTTCAGCAGTAAGCTGAATAAGCTTATTAATGTAAGAAATTGCTGTTGGTCCTTGCTACATTTCATTCAGTGAGTGAGAATTTGCAAAAAGTGAAAAGCAGGAGAAAATAGAAGAAAATTAAAAAGAAAAAGGTAATAAAAATTTTTCTGACTGAGAAATTCCTGTTTCCTTAATATTTGGTTTATTTTTTTCAAATGTTATCTGGTTAGCTTATTAGAGCATAATTTGGATCTTTTCAAAGGTGTGTATATCCTCAAAATCTTCTGTGGTAACTAGACACTTTTTAAATAGAAAATGAGCCCAGATGGCATGTATTCAAGAAGTCTGGGGAGGAAAAAACAGCAGAAAAGCAAACTAGCTGAGCTGCTAACAAAATATGCAATTTCTCATTAGTGTAGGAATCATTACCAGAGGACTCAGAGGTAGCAAAAATTGTTGTACTAGTTTTTAGAAAAAGGTGTTTGGGACTGATGTTGAGAATTACTAGCAAATTCGCTACCTGGAAGATTGATTGAAAGGATAAATTACAATATGGAATTTATAAAATGGGTGATGAAAATAACGTGAGTTACACATATTTAATGATTAATTTCAAAATTAAACTAAATTACATTAACTCTTGCTCTTCAGAAAGGGCACCTCAAAGCTACTGTGAATACTTCCTTGAAAATATTGGTGCAGCATGCAGCAAAAGTCAAAAAAGCAAATAGTGTTAAGAGTTTTAGAGAAGCAATACAGACCAGAACGGCAACAGTCTCATAGCAGGGCACAAATTCATGCCATGGCCCTGATCTTTTTAGATCAAGAAGACAACAACAGATCTCTCTGGCTGCCACGGTACCTAAAGCCCAACTTTGTGTGTTGTTATGAGAGAGCAACCCCGTTTTGACTTGGAGCAGCAGAGGCCAGCCCTGCAGCCTGCCTGGCGCCACGTGCTGCCCTTTTCCGCAGGACGCCCGCTCCAGCTGCCGGGGCAGACCCAGAGTGAGAGCAGCAGCACTTCTGCTCCTTAGCGGGGACACTCGCTTCCCTTAGCAAGGAGGTTTGCAGTCTCGTATTTCAGGACACCAGTTCCAACCTAACAGCTTTCCCGTTGGCCATATGCAGAAGACACACGAAGCACCTGGTGCCACTGTGCTTGCCATTGCAAGCGCCTTGCCATCGCCAGGGGTGTACAGCGTGCTTGGCCCCCGTGCACCGAGCCCTGCTCTTGGCAGCAAGAAATCATAGAATCAATCACAGAATGGTTTGGGTTGGAAGGGACCTTAAAGATCATCTAGTTCCAACTGCCCTGCCATGGGCAGGGACACCTTCCACTAGACCAGGTTGCTCAAACCCCCATCCAGCCCGAACACTTCCAGGGAGGGGGCATCCACGAGTTCCTTGGGCAACCTGTTCCAGTGTCTCACCACCCTCACTGTAATATCTAATCTAAATCTACCCTCTTTCAGTTTAAAACCTTACCCCTTGTCCTATCATTAGACTCCCTGATAAAGATTCCCTCCCCATCTTTCCTGTAAGACCCCTTTAGGTACGGGAAGGCTGCTACTGCTATAAGGTGTCCCCGGAGCCTTCTCTTCTCCAGGCTAAACAACACCAACTCTCTCAGCCTGTCCTCATAGGGGAGGTGCTCCAGCCCCCTGGTCGCCTTTGTGGCCCTCCTCTGGACCAGCTCAAGCAGGTCCATGTCTTTCTTATGCTGGGGGCCCCAGAGCGGAAAGCAGTACTCCGGGTGGGGTCTCACAAGAGCGGAGCAGAGGGGGAGAATCACCTCCCTTGACCTGCTGGCCACATTTCTTTTGATGCAGCCCAGAATATGGTTGGCTTTCTGGGCTGCAAGCACACATTGCCAGCTCATATTCAGTTTTCCATCCACCGATACCCCCAAATGAAAGTTTCTCCTTATTTGGCAGAGACTCCCTCCACATGCTTGACAAACAGACCTGGAAATTGGTAACAAACTCTCACTCGGCTTTGAAAATCGGGGTCTTACTATGTTGGAGGTTGCTTTTATTCTGCCCCATATCCATGCCGCTGGAGGAAGATGCAGGTGGGGGGAACGAGGGAAGAGCATGTGACTGCGCTTGGTGTGACACTGGCTCCAGGTCTGTATCATGTGTTAGCCTCAGGGGGCTGCGGTAACTTCTGCCAGCTGGTGACAGCCGGGAGCAGGTTGTCTGCCAGCTTCAGAGGCACTGCAGCCGCACCTCCTACTGCCATGCCTTCCGCCAAAGGCAGCAGGAAAGGGAAAACAGGAAAAAAAGGAAAAAAAGGAAAAAAGGGGAAAAGGAAGAGGAAGAGGAAGAAGGGAAAAGAAAATGAAAAGGGGGAAAGGGTGGTGAAAGGGTTTACGATGAGGGTGGTGAAACACTGGAACAGGTTGCCCAGCGAGCTGGTAGATGCCCCAATCCTGGCAACATTCAAGGTCAGGTTGGATGGGGCTCTGAGCAACCTGATCTAGTTGCTCATTGCAGAGAGGTTGGACTAGATGACCTTTAAAGGTCCCTTCCAACCCAAACTATTCTATGATTCTATGAAAAGGAAAAGGAAAAGGAAGAGGAAAAGGAAAAAAGGAAAAAAGAAAAAAGAAAGAAAAGGAAAAAAGCAAAAGGAAAAGGGAAAAGGAGCAGCACTGCAACTCACTGCATTAGCTGTAGGCCAGCTGGGCTCCCACCTGAGACACTTGGATGGGTTTCCCTCTAGAGCAATGAGCAAGGAGGAGGCAGCGTGTCAGGGGACAAGGTGTCCTCAGGAGTCTTCTGAGGACAAAGCTGCACAATCCCGCTTTCCCATTTTTGGGTGTAAATGGATCACACTAGTGCTGCCTAAGAGTTCTTATTACTGCAAATGCCTCCTCTTGAAAGCTGTATGTGTAGTCCACGCGTTTAATCATGTCCGTCTCATCAGGATGTGAGAAAACCTATTTCTCCTTGCCTAATGTGGCAAATGCTTTATTTCAGCAGTGATCTCTTTTAACTCTTCTGTGTGTACCATATGAATGAACAGCTACCTGGCTTAAGACATTTTCTGGCAATTAAAAAAAATTAGAAATTAATCTCTTTCTCTGAAAGTCCCATGTAATGTTTGCAAATGTTTTAATGTGGAGGTTGTGCATTTTTTACAAAAACATGTAAAAATTAATTACATTATGGTTTTGTCTTAGAAGGAATCTTGCCATATGCCCTGCATAAAGCCAAATTAATTTAGGAAACGGTGACATGAATTTTACCTAAATTTCTCTATGACATTCATCAAATTCAACATTAAAAATCAGGTTTTTGCACAAAAGCAATGCAAACACAAGTTAATTCATTTTTTTTTCTCTTCACTGAAAATGGAGATGTGAGAACTATCTGAAAAACAGTGGGATACTCTTTTCATGTTATCAGATTTAATTCTTAGTAAGACAAGACAGATGACATATTTATAAATTACTTGCAGAACAAGCCTGAATCACACTTTACACAGTGGTCATGGTTGAAGTCCTGGCTCATGGAGGTTTTGTTATTGACATCCAAATGAGTACAAATTTCATACGTGGTTTCTGAAGCAATGTTTTCTTTGTCTCTCATTATGCTAAGACTCGTATGTCTAAACTTATGCACATGACTGCTCTTACTGAGCTCAATGGGACTAAAGTTAAAACTAAGCCAGTGCATACTTCTTTGCATGGTAGGTGTTACAGAGCTAAAATATTCTCATCTTGGTAGAAGAGATTTTATGCAGATGGATGCACAGCGTGGGTCTCCAAACCTCGGAAGTTATATGCGTGTGTAAAATCAGCCACTTTTTTTCTAGATAGAAGAAGGACAGCTTTCTCACTGTTTTCAGGTCTGTGCCTGAGAAAATCTTTATAAAGGGCTATTACAAGAGTGTGATGAGGCTCCCAGTTCAATGGAAATAGCAATCTACCTTAAAAACTGAGCACTCAGAAAGTTAGACCTAACTACAATCTCACTGTAGGAGATGATACTTTGCAGAGCACTGACTGTAGACTTGAGATTAGGAAGGAGATTGATAAAGAAAACAATTACTTCATTCTAAATAGAAAAAGAGAACTAGAAAGAGACAAGAAGAGGTTTGGAGTTACTGTACTATAGGTATCTCAAGTAAAGACGATAACTGAGCAAGAAGGGTGGCAAATACATCTGAAAACACAGTGTATCGGTTTGACCAGAGACAGTCTTCTTTGACGTACATGTGAAATTAAATTAGCCTCTACACTTTGCCCAGAGTCTCACTTTTGGGTCACTGCTGTCCGAAAGAAAATGCACAGAGGCTGGACATTTGCTTGGTTGGTTTTTTCCATGTTTAAATTATAGCAAAGCTTTTAGTATTACAAGCAATTTTTTTTTATTTTTGACTGTGCATGTTCTCTTGATGCTTCAATGATCAAAGGGCCCTTCTACAAAATAGGAACTCATTTCACTAAAGAAGGCTGCTGCTTTGACAGACATTTACAGTCAGCCTTAAGATCTTTAAAAAGCAAACCAAAGTAGAGCACTATGGAAGTAGGCTTACACCGAGGAAAACCATAGGGGGCTTTTAAGGGGTATGGCACCTTTCCATGGATTCACTGCATTTCTTGCTGTGACTGCATGGTAACACTGCTGGGAATGCAGGCAGGGGCTCAGTCTCCTTGAGGGTCTCATATTTGCCATATGCATAATTTAACATTACAGGAGCATTACGGTTATTATTTGCCAAAAAAGGGTTCTCCAGGTTTCCCAGCTTTCAAATATTACTGATGCAGATTCACAGCAAAGAGGAAAATGACATGGAGAAACTACTGTTTTGCCTTTTTATTTAAAACACAGCACGGCCTGGGTTTGCTTTGATGTCCTATTAGTGAGACTGTTTTCTCCCCTTAGCACGTGAAATTACATTATCGGCACTAGAAAAAAAAACAAACCACAACAAAACAAAGACAGAAACTGCAGATAGGTCTGGATGAACTCCATTTTATGGAGGCATGAAACTGAGAAGCACAGTAAAGGCCTGCTTCCTTAGCTCTGTTAGATTTTTGCTCTGTTTGCTGCTCCGCAGAGGTGGCCAGGAGCTGGGCAGCATACCAGCTCTAGCTCTCTGGCTCCTGGCCGCAGCACATGCCCACCAGCATGCATGCAGCCTCGGCAGCACCCCACTGACACGGCTCTGCCACACCTGGTCCCAGAGCCCAGCTTTGTGGCATTAGTGCAGGCTTTGTGTGCTGAACTGTCCTGTACCATGGGGCACAAATATGTCTTTATGTGATGATCCCAAGTCATGCAGGCGGATTTCCCTGACCCCTTGTTCTGAGTTTTTAATTAAAATGCCTTTCCCACCCTCCTTTTCTTGCCCCTCATGGTTCCCTCTCCCAGTGCCTGCACATCTGCTCGGCTCAGAGGGCGGCATCCTGCACAGCGTGCTCTTCCTAAGCAGAGCTGCTTACTCGTGTTCAGACTTCCTACCCAAATAGTGAAGAAAGGTCACTCATCGGCCTGGAAAAGTAACTTAATGGCATTTCTGGCAGAAACCTTCCTCTGTGCCTGATTTCCCATTCCTTAAGAGCTAGAGACATCACTGCAGTTAGAAATGCTCCTGGGAGCTTCCCCTGCAAATACTGCATGGCAGGACTGAGCAAAACACAGGAAGGCTCTGCCAGCTCACCACAGGGCAATGGCCACCGTGTGCCCCGGGGGCTCTTCAACCTCCTTGCCGGGGTGCCAGAGCCCCCTTTGCAGGACACAAACCTGCAGCTGGGGAAGAAGGAGCCAGGGTACCGCCTGCTCCTGCTGCACCCACGGACTCTCTCCTTTCCAGAGAGACTTGTGAAGCTTCCCGTCTGCTGGCAGCATAAGGGTCTGAAAAGCTGCTCAGCCAGTGTGGTGAAAATGGGCTGTGTCTTGGAGGGCAGGGGAGTGCGTAGGCACAGTTGGGGTTTAAAAGGGTACACAAAAACCTTTACAAATTGAGATACAACTCCATGCAATTTGCCACAATTTAAAATAAACAAACAAACAAACAAAACTAATTTCTTGGTGATGGGGCAACTGCAGACTGCTCACAGATGTAAAAAAGGGAGAAACCAGTCTGTGGGGCTGACCGCCAAACCGCGACCATCTTGCTGATAGATCACACTGCAGCCATTTTTCCTGCCCCTTCATCTGGTTTTACTGCTGCTAGTGTCGTGTGAAAGCTTCCAGAAATGTGCAGGACACAGAATACTGCAAGCATTAGCACCAGGTGAAGGATGAAGCAGCGCAGTCGTCCTTGGCCCTTAGCCGGGGAGGGCTCTGCTGGTGCCGCTTTAACCCCCTCTCTGCCCAGCACCTAATGCAATACATGCTGTAACAAGGTACAGGAAATCGGTGTGAGCAATATGCCCTGTTGGTATAAATTCACACAGCTGTGCCAGTTCCACCGGCACACCATTTGCCGTTATATCCTTCACACATGCCACATGAAAGCAAGACTTTTTAGCTACTCTCTGAGGACAAGAAGACCCAGATAAGCCCTCTGTCCATCTGTCAGTCATTTCCACCTGTCCTTGCAAAGAAACAGCAGCTTTCTCAAAGATAATTCCTCTCCTGTGACTTTTGTCAGGAGCAGCCGGCGGGGAGAGAAGAGCAGCAGCCCCACGGCGGGCAGGGCCAGGCAGGGCAGGCAGACCTGAGCACCAGGAGCGTGGGGAGCCCTGCTGGAGCAGAGGATATTGAAGCGGGGAGTGAGGGAAAGGAGGGCTTTGCAAGAAATCTGCTGCATGTCTGCAGATAACCAGGCTTCATTAGATAACCAGGTTTCAGAAACCTGCAGGAACCTGCAGATAGCCAGGTTTCTGCTCATGGGACAATGCCTGGGAGGACATCTACAAAAAGTACGTAGCGGTTCACCACTGTGGCTGGGCGACGCTTTTTGCTCCTGTGAGCTGGTGGCAAAGCTCAGCTAGCAGCTGTGTGGCTCTATCCAAACTGATAAACACATTTTGGGTGTTTTCTTTTTCTCTTTTAAGCGCCATTTTGCACTGGGTTTTTTAATAACTCTTTGACATCACTGTTTTAATAAAATTATCCCACGTTCTGAAACATTTGGATAATGAACTGAGTAATAGAGCTGTCAGCTCTCTGCTCCTCAGCTGACCAGCTGTCACAGCAAGGACTGTCTTTTGCAATCGGTAGATGTTGGGTTTGATGTTTAATTCCTTTATTTCATCAAAAGACTTTCTTTGAAAAGAGTATTTGAATCATGCGTGTGTTGGAGATGCCTTCTTGTATCTAAATCATCTGCTAGAAGCAACTGGGGTTTCTTGATTAAAGATTTTTTTTTAAAGAAAGAAAGTTTTTCTTTATGCGGGGATTTTTGTCATGAAAGTGATTCCTTTGCATTATTCAGACCTGGTGACAATTAATTGCAAAATTTCCGCATCCAGAATAGTGCATCTTGTGCAAAATTTCCCTTGTACTGAAATGGCTGAGGTCCTCTTGCCCCTTCCTGCGAGGATCTGTGGGTGGGATGAGGGCAGCAGGAGGCCTTTCGTGTTTAGCAGATTTTAATAGGTAGAAGTGGCTGATTGCCACTGCTGTCCTATGATAACTATCTCAGAGTATTTATTCCACAAAAGGGCTAAAATCATTCAAGGTTTATAGATGAGAGGTGGGAAAAGGATGTTTTTTAAAAAGTCACAGAAAAAGGCTTTAGACAATACTCTATTAAGCGTGGTGGGAGAAGTTAACAGCGTGCGAGAATCTGGAAAGTCTTCAACAGGCTTTGCTAAGGTAGACGCAAAGTTTGATACTTCTATTTTCTTCTTATTTTTAAACATTAAAAGTCACTCTCAAGCTCCAGTAAGTACAGCCACATGCAGAAGGACAAGCTCTGGCCTACGGGAGGATGTTTACAGCAGCGAATAGAACAGTTTCATGAAAACAGAACCATTTTAATGAAAACCTGTAGGTATCATTATGAGGATTATACTGAAGTTAAAACTTGCTGCAAAGCAGTATGCAGAAATTCTCCTAAGAAGATGGGTTTTGCATTATCCTCCAGCAAACTGGGCAGAAAAGGAGAGAAAAATCAGTCTCGCTTATGAGGAGCAGACCTACATTTCAGACTCTGCTATAAATATAAGACTGTGTATTCTTAAGTGTTCCAGGTTTTGCTAGTTGCTTGTTCAACATCCAGCAGAATGTTTGAGAGAAGCATTTGAAACAAAGAGGAAATCACTCGGTCAAGGCTTTGCATTCTTTCTACCTGGGGTGATGGGATCCTGAATCTGAATAATCCTCATGCAAAAAAATGGCGAGCCGTGCCACAGTCCTGCTGGGACCCTGCACCAGCTCCTCAGCCCCTGTGTCAGAGGGGTGAGGTTCCACAAGGTTTGGGGCAGGTGGATGAAGACCCAGCTCATAGCTGGTGGATCTAAGTGGCCCAGTGCCTGGCTGTCCTGTGGTGGCTGTGGGGATGCAACGGCCACAGCTACCACTCTTGCCTGTGGGCTAGTACTGTGGATCTGCGAGAGAGGTATCCAACCTCCATCCCTGGAGGTTTTCAAGACCTGCCTGGAGAAAGCCCTGAGCAGCCTGGTCTGATCCCAGAGCTGGCCCTGCTTGGGGCAGGAGGTTGGCCTGGAGACCTCCCAAGGTCCCTTCCAGCCTGAATTATCCTATTGTCCTATGAACAGCTGGATAGCTTTTCTGGGACAGAAGCTAGCTGGCACAGGTTGGGAAAGTGGTCTTTAGCTGAAATAATGCAGATGATGTTCTCTTGCAGTGTATTGCATAGGGTCTTCTCCCGTTTTTGCATGCATACACATGCTTCTGCACTGCTTTGGTGGTTCAGAACAAATCCCGTGCTGGTTTGATTGATCTCTTAATATGAGAACATTTATACCAAACTTTGGCTGGTCTGTGCTGTGAATCTGGCTCTGCAATTCCCTGCAGTATCCAGCACCTCCTCCCCACGACTGGTAGCAAGGAGTAAACAGAAAGAGCAGAACAGTTTCTGCAGATTAGTTACTTGTAAGTGGATTCTTTGAGGATTTATCTCAATGCACAGTTCCGTTCCGAAACAGAAAGGGGTATTTTACACATTTTATTTATTCCATCTTTTTCTTTTGCATTGTGGCTAGCTTTTGATTTTCACAAAGGCTGGTATTCCCATTTATTATATCAGAAAGGATGTAGGAGAGTGGGCAGAACTGCAGTGACTCATTTCCATTTATAGATTCAAATATTGACCTCCATATTCACCTGTTCCAGCCATTTGCATTGCATTTTTGGATTGTGAGCTTTGCATCTAAGTGGATGTTGCCACTTTCACGGCATAAGGAAGAAAAAATCTTTGGATTTCCTAGCTCCTGCCTATGACAGGTAACTACAGAGGGTAGAAGTACCTGGCATGTAATTCACTATAACACCTCCTGGAAGAGTAGCTCATATTTGCCTCTAGCATATTATCTTTTCTCAGGAGACCCTTTTTTTGTTGTTCTGCACAGTCATACAGGTTACAGAAAATTGTGTCAAATAGCATAACATACAAGACTTAACAGTTGCTTCTGTTTCAGGAGAGCTAACAACAAAAATGTAGCAAACCAAGATAGACAGTGTTGCCTTGTAGTGCCAGGCCCTTTAAACACTACACTGTAAAGCACTTAACTGCAAGTAATTCATGGTCTAGGCATGGATATTCTCACTATTGACCAAATGCTTCTTTTCAGCTTGTGGCAGGTGATCAGGAGCCATATGAGCCCTTGCCCTGGGTGTGCTGAAGTGATCTGTGCTTTGCTGCTGGTTTGAGCATCAGCCCACTGATGCCTCCCTGCCCGCCTCCCTGAGCATGGGGAGGAAGGCAGGGAGGCATCAGCTTCGTGGGAGTGGGGAAAGTAACCTGGTAGACCAGACAGCAAATGAAAAGGTTATGAGTATTTGGGGTGAGTTGTAGGCACTGCTCTGACTTGGAGGAGAGAAAGCACGCAGCTCTGTTTGTGGAATTAGAGTCGCTGGGTTTTGTTTCTATAAGGATGAGGGTCGTGGCTGCTGAGATACAGATCGACTGTGCGAGCAGCTGCATGCATAAGGCAGGCTTGCCTTGCTGTGCCATGCAATGGTGAGATAAAAATCATGTTGTTGCTAAACTAAGCTTTTATAGCAACAAACTGTCGTGGATCAGCTCTGATGGTGCATCTGTATACTGCAGACAGCCTGCCCAAGCTCAGACTCACTGTACGTGTTGGAGAAGCCTTCCAAGGTCTTATCCTCCTATCCTACATAAAACTATTCACAACTAGTTCATGTCTGTTCATGGCTAATTCCCCATTATGTATTTGAAGCATTGCCAATACACACCAGTTTGTGTTCCATTGAAGGGCCTACAGTTGCACGTAAATATTGATGACTGAAACTCATTATAATTAAACTCCTTAAAATTGCTGGATAGCTGTCTGTCCTGGTACTGTGTGTGTATGTACAGAATTTTCTCTGTTATTAACAAGCCATTGTATCTGAAATCCCACCATAATTGACTGACTGACATGTAATGGTAAAACTGAAGCTGTATGTGCTCTCAAGGGAATCATTTTAGGCACGAAGCAGGAACTAACCTTCAATAATGTTTATGCATGTCATCCATTATTACAATAGTTAAATGCTATGGATATCCAGTGCCAGAGAAAAGCAGGCTTAGGGGACTTGGTGTGGCTTTGATACAAATAGGAAAAAGCCCCTTTGCCTCTTTAGTGTTGAAATTGCTTTTACACCCTGACTAAGTTGGCCCATATTAACGAATATGCCAGATGGATATAGGAAATGCCTTAGATTTTATGACGCTTTACAACTTGCAAATTACCCAAACCCATTTGCTATAAATTATTCAAGATATTAAGGCCCCAATTTTCAGAATTAGCCTCCAATTCTGTGCCTGCAAATAATTACAGGTACAATTTATACCAAATAGATGCAAGGGTATTTTTTTACATGTAGACCTCTGCCTACCAGATTATCCCACAAAAAGATGGCTATGTGCTATAAAATATCCCCAGAGTAATCTGTCTCTGGCAAATTGCTTCCATGAAATTGGAGCCTGAGTTGAAGTTCTCTCAAAAAACCCAAAGTTAAAAAGCAATTATACGATTACTGTATCTCTTTGTGGAACACAGCTTTAAAAATCTTAAAAAACTTTCTTTAAATACATGCTTTATTGTTATCATCATTTCCCTGGGGTCTGCTGCACTGGCAAACTTATGGTCCATCACCTAAAAATGTCAGTGTGATGCCTTTGGTAAACATAAGAAAGATAGATCTTCCTTAATGTTGTTATAAAAACTATTTTCATGTTCCAGCGTTTGGATTTATGAAGCATAGTGTATATGTATTATATAATTTTTTTAAAAGTAGTAGACTTACAAAAAGTAAATAGGGCTACCACTAAGTAAAAAAAAAAAAAAAAGGAATTATGTTAAAGGAGGCAAAGCATCAGGGGTTTTATAAGGCTTAATTTCCACTCTTCTCCATGGGTTTGAGACAGCTTACATGTAAATATTGTGTGTATTAGGGTGAAGAGGTTATTTAGATTAATTCCAAATTTCTGCTTACACTGAGCCATTGCTAAAGCAGTGTGCCTTCTGGAAGCAGTGGGCATGTGGGTGTGAGCAGCTGAACTGAGATGTTGCAGTCAGACTTTGGCATGTTGTGGAACAGTTGATGAACTAATAAAGCTGAGAGTTTGATATATAAAAATCTGCAAATAATTTTTACTATCTTTTACTATCTTAGTGTGCTATTTCTCCCTTCAGCTGCTTAGAAAAAGTGTGTGGTTTCTTGATCTTTGTTCCAGAAACCCATGGCTGCAATTGTGAGTTCTGGTCAGATTTCTAACGATTCTGGTGAGGAAATTTTTCCATCTAGAACTGGAAGTTAAATATCTGCTGCAAGAAAGAGTGCCTAATTCTACCCCAGCAGCCTTGCACACACCTAGGCCACACAAAGCCTGTGAACCTGGCATATTCCTCTGACATGCCATCTAAAGCCAGCCTTCATGAAAAATGGTCCTCCGTGCCAATGAAAAAACATGAGTTTGACAGAGATTTCAATGGATGATAGCACTGGGGAAAGTCAGGGGTAGAAAAACACTGTGTCCGGTAGCCCGGAGACTCTCCTTCACCAGGAGAGTGAGGCTCCAGTGTCTTAGGCAGATGGAGCCGGGCTTCCAGCCCTAGTAAATTCCATTCCCTAGTAAATGCTCCTGCTGATGCCAGTTTTGTCGTAAAGTTTCACAAGGAAAGGTTTTGTCAAGAACGTCTGACAGAACGTTTATCACTGCCCTCAAAACTATGACCAGCTGGAGATTCAAGAAATGACAAGGTTCAGATTTCTTGGTCATGACTCATTGGACGAGGGCTATTCCCAGTTCTTCGACTCATTGATATGTCCTTTGTGTTTGGTTGGTTTTGGCAGCAGGTAAAGGATATGTTGCGGCAGGCTGTATTTGTAACCTTAGATAGTTGCAGGTAAGTGGTTATGGCAACCAGACCTCCCACCCTACCTTATGGGCCAGCCAGGTTTAGTGCCTGCAGCTGTGACCGTGTTGCTCACCAGGAAATGTCCATGTCTTATTTCTGCATAGGAGGAGACACAGTCTGCACCTCCTTCAAAGCAGCAGTGTTGATGTGCAAAGGAGTGAGGAAACTGAAATATGGAGCTAATGATTTTTTTTTCCCTGTACTATGGAGCCATAGTGTAGCTGGAAAAACCTGTCAGGGCTATTAATTCTCTTGGAGACAAACAAAAGGTGATTTTTAAAACTGTAAATTATTACATTCTTAATCATTCAGGTGAGTAAGTATGCAGACAGTGAGTTACTAAGGTAGCAAGAGGATGCTTCCTAATAAACACTGAAGAGTGGAGTTATTCCCTCCACTAAGTGTTGCAGCATTCACTCAGATGTAGAAAAGCGTTCTCTTGTCAAAATCCCCTTATATTTTCTGACGGATCCCCTTTACTGACCTCTGCAAACTACATAATGTAGTAGTTATACAATATAAAAACATAATGACCAGGGCCCAGGTTTATGGACTAATTAACTTCGAAAATAAGAATTTTATTTCCCACTGAGCTTCCATTCTGAAACTTGGCCCTGTCTTTGCTTTCAGGTTGGGTCACTTTTTATTTTTCCAGAGAACGTTGTAGTTACCATGAAATTTAATGTAAATACCATGGTACTGATAAAGAGATTGTAATATACATATACACAAGCTTGCCTAATGGCACATACAATACATATACTGTGCATTTTCTAGGACAAGTTATCATAAGGCAGGATTTAGTGGATGGATTCTAACTGTAATCTCAATTGAAATATTTGGAGTGGGACTTTGCTAACATTTTTCACCATGTCTTCCATTTGGTACTTCTAGAGAATGCCAGATAGGAGAAACTTCTGGGAAACAGTTCTGAAATCAATAAAAAAATGTGTGAAATAAGTAGGAATTCCATCCAGAAAGGAGAAGGAATTAATGTTTTATTCAAACTTTAAAAAAAACTTCCCAAACCACAGGCTAAACTTTCTTCAGAGTTAAGGTTCCAGAAAGCTCGCACTGACTGAGAACATAAATGGAAAGGATGTATGGAAATATGCAAATATAATGAAGGTTACAGTTCCTTCTGCAATGTTGCCTACTCTTGTGAGCAGGAAAATAGTGTGCCACTGTGGTCCAGAAGCACCGTTGCCATCTCTTGAAAAGGTGAAGAAAATCTGACCTCAGTAGGAGATGACTGACAGATGATGTCTTTAGGCTTTTTGATGGCTATGAACTCTGTCTCTCTGTCGCTAATGAAGGTAAAACCTGACAGCCCCATGGAGGTGATATGGTCATACAAGCTTCTGTTGTGGGGGAAAGCAGCTCTCATGCCAGAGTGTCACAAAGTCAGCTTGTTAAATAGAAATTAATTCTCTTCTTTTAGCTATTCTGAATTTAGGCTGGACAGAAGACGAGAAAAAGAAAAGAGTTCTGTTAGGCATATGTGAACCCTTGCTTTGAAATTCAATTTTTCACAAATTCATGTTGGATCTAATTTTGTACACTTTCACCCAAACCTCCCCCAAAGGCAGGCTGAGTTCTGAGTGCCCAAAGAAAGCAAGGCCTCTTGGTACTGTAATGAGATGAAGCACCGTAACAAGCAGCATGTCTTGAAACCTGACAGTTATTGACAAAAGAAAAGCTATAAAGCACTTAAAAAGAGCAATACTGAGATAACCCAGGAAGCAGTACGTGGCAATCTCACAGAGGCAACTCATGAACTGTTGCACTTAGTCACGTCCCGTTGGCCAGTGTAGTGGCAGGATGCTCCATCCTATTTCTAAAGGTGATGAGAGTAAATCTGCATGAGATTGCCTTTGGAGGTGGTGGGAGGAAAGAGAATAGGACGTACTCCCTAATTCTCCCAGAAGCAGGTGTGATTATAGCTTCAGAAGACAAGACAAGGCCAAGGCAGTAATCTGCCACATATCCCTTGCAAAAATTGTAGCCACCCTTTTCTTGTGTGGTCTCTCTGACATGTCCTTCTGGCTGCAGCTCCCCTCCTTTGAGCTCGTGTCTAGCATAACTGCCCATCGGGGTGACCTCGGCAGCCTGGCTTCTGCACCAGACCTGCAAGACTTGGGGCAGGCGGAAGAGGGAAGATACAGCCAGGAAAAGGAACTTTTGCTTCCTTGACATTCAAATTAGCTCTGCCAACATTTTGGGACACAAGGACGCCTTGTTGGCATACTCAGCTGCATATAGGGAAATTGCAGAAGTATTTATTAGCTGGCATCCTGGTGGATGGACCTTGTGACAAAGGACAAGAAAAAAGCTTAGGTACCTGATGCTTTGCTTTGCCTCAGTTTTCAGTGGTGAGACCTGCCATCTCATCTCCCAGTCTCCTGAGCCTACGCAGAGTATGTGGGAGTGTAGCATTACCCTTTGCAAGGGAAGGAGTTAGGCATCGCTTAGGCCAGCGGGGCATGCATAAGTCCATGAGCCCAGATGGGCTGCGTCTGAGGGTGCTAGGCAAGCTAGGCGATGCTATTGCAAGGCCTCTTTCTGGCACCCTTAAATGTCATGGTGACTGAGAAGGTTTCTGGTGGATGAGAAGGCGGCAAATATCATACCCATCTCCAAGAAAGTCAGGAAAGAGGATCTGGGTACCTACAAGCTGGTCAGCTTCACCTTAGTTCCTGTGAAGGTTATGGAGCAAATCTGTCTGGAAGCCATTCCCAGCCATGTGAGGGACAAGAAGGTGGTTGGGAACGGCCAAAAATAAACTCCTTCCTCTCCCCTCCCAGCACTGTCCCTGATGGAGTCAATACAAGGCAAAACAGCTGGTTGGAAGTATCTGGGGAATGAGACCCTTCAGGTTTCTAGGTGAAGACTTCCACATTTTTACTCTGTCAGATTGTGTCTATGGCCATAATATCCTTGTGGCAGGCATATGTCTTTCTGCAATTAGGCTGCTGCTCTATTTTCTGCATAGCCTGAGTGGAGGTGCTAGCTTTCTGCTGCGAAGTAGGGAAAGGGTAAGTCTTTTAACAGCAGGTTTTATTCTTGTGACTTCAGCCTTTCCCTGCAAAGGTCGTAAAAGCATCTATAAAATATTTTATTTTTGCAAATACCCTAAAGCTGTCACATAATCATTGCCTGCTTTTCACTCCCTGAAAGGGCAGCTGTTGTGGTTATGGGAAAAGTATGTGAAGAAAACTGTGAAATATTAAGAAACAGTAAAATTCTAGTAACAAAAATTGAAGGAAATTGAAGATTTTTTTTTTTTGGTTCTAGCCATAGTGCAGACTCTGTGTTATATAATTACAGTGAAACAGAGTAATACTGTTTTACATCAATGTCTAAATGCACAATAGTAATGACATTCTGCTGAGCACTTTCCACTATAACTGGTTATGCTGGTTATTTTCTCATAAACATTGCTTTTAGTCCCCTTTATCAGAAAGAGGTTCCTATGCTAAAACCAAGCAAACTAACAGTGTCTGTTAGGTTTTTTTAGTCTGATATCCTCTTCCATTTTCCAGACATTCTTCAAACACAGACATCCCTGTCCCAAGGAGGCAACAATCCAGCAAACACCACTTACACCACCAGACTGTCAGTAGAGTACCAGTATAAATGACAAAATTATTAAAAAAAAAAAAATCTCCCCTAAATCAGTTTAACCCTTGATTATTATCTACTGAAACGTATCAGCAGTGACAAGTGTGATGCGCAACAGGGAGCAAGGTTTGCGTGGAGGGGTCTCCACACCTGAACATGGACATGTCCTAAAATCGTGGAAAGATCACTTCAGGCAGAGCTGGGAGGACAGCTGAAATATAAGACGATAAAGTCTCGTCCGCCTTTAGAGTATGTAAGGCCAACACCAAGTTTGTGTAAGCCACCTGAACAGAATGAAACTCTGTGTCGCTCCAGGGACTATACCACACAGTATGACTGGTCACACTAACATCTCCTCATCCTGAGCATAAGTGATAGAGGCTCATGTTTTTATAGAGGGAGGGATAAAATTAGTGCTAGTATATTTGACTGCATATTCTACAGTTACTGGTCCATGTCCTGCTTTCATAGACAGAAGGAGAAAGTAAGAAAGACGTTGTCCTGTAGCCTATGGACAAATGTTGGAATAAATGTGCTCCATCTACCTTTACTGAGTAGTGCTCATAATGGATCAAAGCACACTTCCTTCAGTTTACCCATGTGATGTACACAGAAGAAAGTTTGCCTCATGAGTCTGAGATAGATTCACACACTAAAGTTTCATAGATGACTTACAGCGTTATGAAGAGAAAGAAAAGACAAGAGATTGGTGCTGGAACCTTGGAAGAGTTTGTGGATGCCACACCTCAAAAAACACTTGTGTGAACTTGTGCATGGACCAAAATATGCTGTTAAAGGCTACTGTGCTAGTTGTATTTAATGGGAGTCGTCTCTTCTACAAGATGTGGCAGATCAGGATTTTCTCTGTGTGTCTGCTTCCAGGCAGTAGATAATCTTGTCTGTGTAAGCCTCAAGGAGGTCAGAAGCTGATTTAACAGCCTTATCTTTCTGAAAAAGAAACCTTATTCCCAAAAGTATAATATAAGCGCTCACATAGGTAATGAGCTATTGAACCTTTCCTGAGAAATCATGACTGTGATCCTGCCTTGCCTTGCAAGAGCTGAAAATCGTTTCCAGCTGCTTGGAGTTTGGCAGCCATAAAATCAGTTGAGTCCTAACTGCAGCTTCTACACGATATATCATGAGGTATTACTTTTCATTAGGTAGTAAGCTTTTATGGGTCTCAAGGTGTTTCTTGGGTATGTTTAAGCAGTGACAATGTTCCTCTCCCACGCTGTGTGTTCCCTGAGGTAGCTGTTTTCCCTCTCTGGGTCTCCTTGCATAACCCTTCTCTTCCCAGTTAAGCATCTTCAGAATGAAGTCCTCCTCAGGAAGGAGGCAGGAGGAGGGAGGAAGTCAAGTGCTTGCAGGAATTTAGTAGCTGTCTTTAAGCAATGTCACAGGCACCTCTCCCCTGCCCTTAACATCACCAGGACTGGTGAAGCTGACTGTAGGTTCCTCTCAGACCTCTCCTCTTCTGATCTGCTTCTTGCTCTCCTTTGGTCTTCCTTCCATCCCGTCACTTCTTTTTCAGTATCTACCAAAATAACATCTGAATCTGTGGTCATTAGTTTTGTTTCCTTTCCCTTGGTGCTCTCATTCCTTTCTGCCAGTGTCGTGGTCCCTGTTTTGAAGACAAGCCATTTTGTTTCCTTCTGTGCAGCAGTTTGTTTCTCATCCCTACTTTTATTCATTCTCCATGAGGACTGTTCTCACTTTTGTTCTTTTACACTGTGCCAGTACTTACTTTCCTTGCCAATATTTTCCTTCCTAAATCACTTTATTCCCTTTTTCAGCCCATCCCAACCAATATTAATCAGCACTTTGAGTCTTGCATGTTATTTTTTATTCTTGCATAAAACTGGGTTTTCTCTACTGAAAAGCCCATTTTCCCCAAAGGTGCTAATAACTGTCATGACCTTTCCTCTCAAACCCTTATTCAGCTACTTTGTTCCTCATCTTGGTTTCTAACTCACGTCATCCTTCTGCTATCATCCTTTCCCTCTTGCTTTTTATTTCACTTTCACCTCTTCCCCTTCACTTTTTTCCCTAAGTGTCTATTACTCAGCCATGCAATCATTCTTATATTTTCCAACTAACTTAGTCCCTGTTGCAGTCCCACCTCTCTGTCCCTCCTTTTTCATAAGAACCCATTAATTTGTTCTCCTGTGCTGGCTCTTTCTTTCCTGGTGCAGTTAGTTTTTGACATGGGTGAAGAGATCCTTATCACAGTATCCAAAAGCAGTAGATGCTAGAGACTGGATGATAGTATAGGGATAAGAGATTTGATCTTTATTAGCATTTATCTCATCTTTCAGACCTTTCTTCCTCTGTCTTTTATGACCTCCCCTCTAGATGGCCTCTGCACAGACAGCTGAAAACTGACTGTTTCAAATTAAAATAAACAAGTATTTCTGGATATTCTGAATTCTCTGGGAAACGCTGATTCAAAACAGGGAAGTTATTTGTCCAAGCCACTGTGCCCACACCCCTCATCACGCAATTTTCAGCGCCTAATCAAGCCCTGCCTCTTGCTGCTCGTTTCCACTTGCAGACTGCCCTGCGCCCAGCACAGCTGGGTGTGCAGCCACATGGTGAGTCAGATAAGGGAACAGATCCAGCCGAAAAAAATATTTCTTCAAACTGAGATCCTTTTGGACAAATGAGTTCCCTACCTGGTTCGACATGGAGCCACACAAACAACCATGCTGGAGCAACTAAGGGCTGGCCTGGGGCCAGGACTGGTCTGTGGGTGAAGAGGGCACTCTGTGGTTTAGACTGGCTTCAACAATACCTACCAGCACGTGTGAAACCACAGCCCAACACGGAAAACAAAATTGCAGTAATCAGTTGTCTTTTTCCCTACATCCACCGGTAACCGTCTCTCACTTACCGAGAAGCTTGTTTGATTTTGCTAGGTGACAAGGAAGCAAATGCATTGATTTGGTCTCAGATTAAAACTAAATGACTGCTGCCCGATAAAGAAATCTCTTAGGTCAACTAGAAGGCACCTGGTATGGGAATTGCAGCATGGAGAGCATTGAAGCTAAATATCTGCTCCCATCAGAGTATTCCTTCAGATCCCGGACTAACATAGTTTGGTATGAGCTGGTCATCATAAGCTAAATGACTGCATCTCTGTCAGTGCTGCCCTCAACCACTGTTTTTCATGCTTAATTGCCTCAGGCTTTCACACGAAGAAGTAAAGATTATGTAAAAGGAACACTGTGTAAAAACTGATAACACTGAGAGATTTCAAAGGTAATGCAGGTTTCTTTGCTATCACCAATACATTGTTGGGTTTTTTAAGAAACGTTTACTAATAATAACTTTAAAATTACTACAGCACCACTATTCCCATGCTACACTTGCAGATATGTCAGTAGTTTTAGATCTTGTTTCTAGGGGCTTGTGTTAGATCTTGAAAATATAACCACAACTGGAATCAGATGGCATTCTTATTTGATATTATTTTAAAAATCAACTACAGATATGTATTCTAGCCTAAAAATAGATTTATAACCTTTAAGGAGAGCAAAGACAGTCTATGACAATCTAGTCTGGAACTGTGAAGTAAACAAACTGTCAGATTTCAAGGGGGCATAATTTCAGCTGTTAATGTAGGCTGCTAGATTCTAATTTAGCCATAACTTAGTCAATATCAGACATAATTCCCTTGCTTAAAAAGTTATTAAAATTTTAATAAAACCAAGGAGATGCTAGGACAAAAGTATATTAAGATGGCATAAAAGTTGTGCACACATATCATTAATTTAAAGACAGACTAGATGTTAATTAGAATAACTTAATTGAATATTTCCAAATATGAACATTTTTAGATTCATTTGGAATGCCTTTTCAATTCTGAATACGGTAGGTTTCAAATGCTCGGTACCAATGGAAGTCTGAACCCCTGTAAAGTTGTTCTCATATGTTACTGACATATAAATGTTAGGGGTACATATATATGAGTTGTTCTTATATGTTACATAATACTTCCTTTTTGTATGTTACTGGTACTGACACATGACATCTGCATCAGATCTCAGCTCTGTGTAGCTTGCTTTGGTGAACGTGTGCAATGTAATCTATACACTTTTAGTAACTGATGGAGAGTGAGCTCAAGGAGACAAGCTTATGTAGAAGCCAAGTGTTTAAGTTACTGATTAAAATTAAGCTCAAAGGAAATTTTTCAGTCTTGCTGNGGGGGGTGGGGTTTTTTTGTTTGCTTTTCATTCTCCATCTATCAAAGAAGGAAACTATTATGAGTTATAGTTCCTCTCTGCTTTCTATGTAAACATAAGCTACGCCTTTATGGAGTCTGAAAACGGTCATTTATAGCTATGAGGTACACATGAGTAATTGGAACCTGGTTTCTTTCATTTCCAAGCGGATTTAGCCTTCAACAAAATATCCTAGAATGTATTCAGCTCATTTTCTAAAAATTTGTTAGAGAATGCACTCTTCTTCTATGAACAATCAAACCAAGATTTTCCCTTAAGCCCTTGAGTACCTACGTGCATATTGCTATTTTATTAGTTAATTTGCCAGTCTAGTAGTCGATATGCTCCTGGATTGCTTTGAGAGTGTGCGGAGTGTTTGCACACCGTGCCTAATACATACATACGAAGAATCTGTTCTGGTCTACCAGCACTGGGGTGTCCCATAAGCAGATATTATTCAGGGTAACTGTAGTTCAATAAGGCTTTTTGGTTAAACTCTACATCACATGCATATGTTTTCATAAATGTCTTTGGGGTTTTTTGCTTGTTGATTCTTGTATAGCTCAAAAATAACATTAAGTTTTTCCAAGCAAAGTAACAATGCTAAAAATGTAAGCACATTGACAATGTGTATGGTGAAATACCTCTTACTCACCCAGACCTACAGAAGGAAAAGAAATACATTGGGAAAGGTACAGTAAAGTCATTCCATGTTTGGATCAAGAAAGTACTGAATTTCAGATCACATTATTAGAATCTCTGCCATCAGCAGCTTTTCACAGGTTTATATAAAGTGTGCTGGTGGGTCATAGATAGGCTGTGTACTACAGAACTACCTGCAGCTGACACTTTCCTTTGCCAACATGAGCAGAAGCGTCAAGGGCTCCACAAGTAGCAATGCTGAACTGAACTGTTCTGCTGCTGCAGTCAGTCTTTGCAAAGTAAAATCCATGTATTTGAAGTTTTCTTTTATAAAATAGGTGGTAACCTAAGTGGTTTGTGTTCGAGCGTGCACGTTCTGTGTAGAATAGATGCCCAAATGTAAGCATAAACTGGTTTGGCGAAAGAAGGCCCGATTTTATTAGTAATAATGTGTTTCAAAAAAGATGAGCAGTTAGCCTGCACTGAAACCCTTTGCAAACATGAGCCAATGTCATATGGCTCAGAGGAACATAGGGGAGTTTTAAAGTACAATTGACTATGAAAAACATGGCTTCTGTACAAGGGTACATGTTGTATTATCCTACATATCCTCCAGTATAGCTGGAAATCATAGAACAACTAATGCAAGGAGAGAATCTAGCCCTAAGAAAGCTACTGGTGAAATACAGCGTGTTTCTGACCCTCCTCCCTCACTGTGTTGATTACACATATACCAGACTGGCAGACCCTGCAGCATCTTTGTTTTGTAACTCAACGCTGGCATCCGGTCAATGGCATGATAAATTAAAAGGAATTTTACGCAACAGGATGAATGGGGACTCTGGACTGGCCTTCCTCCTATTAATTATTTTAGACACCTTCTTTCCCTGCCTGACCTCTCTTTGCTGCTAAGTTGCTTCAAGTATCTTTAGGCCTCATTCACCTGATGCTCAGTGCATCATCCGATGGGGAGTAACTCTCTCCTGGAGGGTATAGGAATCCCTACCACCACGGAGCTTATCCCCAGCTTCAGCAAAAGGAGGACAGTTTTATTTCCAATGACGACACCATTGCTCCCCTCCACAGAGAGACGCTTCTGATTTGGCCTTTCACCTTCGTAGCCTGCCTCTCATTTCTCCGGGTCCATGCTGGTTGGCTCTGGGTGCCTCCGTGGAGGCTGACAGCAGCCCACCCAAGGGCCCTCCGGCTCTTCTCTCCTGTGACTGGGGCACATGAAAGGGACCCATCCAGCTCAGGGGTGAGATCTGGTTTTATTGCAGTCAATTATGCTGATGCACTACCGATACTCTCATGGTGCTTAGTAGATTGCTAACGAGAGCAATCTGGAGAAGAGAAACAGAGGGCAGCTGTGCTGGCTCAGACCAAAGGGCAGGCTCTCCTGCTCTCTTGTCTCCAACAGTGGCAAACCATGGATGTTTAGGTAACAGCATGAGTATCAGGGAAGCATATACTAGTTTTTCCCTGAGTACTCGATACCTGGGTGTCTGTAGCTCACTCAGCTCCAGAGCCAGAGGTGATGTCTGGGCATTTAGTAGGCTTCACTGGATTATTTTACCAGGATTTTTCCAGTGTCTTTTTGAACCTGTGAAAGGCGGTTAGCTTCCTTGGTGCCCTGTGGCAAGGAGTTTCACAGTTTAACTGCAAGTTGTGCGAGGAACCATTTTACGTCGCTATTGCAAATTTGGCCTTTGCTAGTTTCATTTCATGCCCCTTAGTCCTTGTATTCAGAAAGGCAAGGAAAGCTCGTTCCTGATTCACCTTCTTCACTGCCTTGGTGGTTTCACAGCCCTCTGTCTCAGTGTTGCCATCTTTGCATGCCGGCTCTATACACTTTCCTGTCATGCTGCAAGCTATTTTTATTGCCCTCGTCTGAACCACCCCTATTCCTGAAAATACAGGCAATGCTCTCACAAATAACAGGCTGTCAGATTTTCAGATATGCCTCTCAATTAGTATGTGCATACATTCTGCACATGCTGGGATCAAATGACCTTTGTAAATGCAGCTTGCCAATACAATTGCTTGCGCATTTCCAACATCGCTCTCTGAATGTTATTTGGCTTTTTAATCCTGCTCTCAAGGGTTACCCGTTCGGTGAGCTCCAGTCAAATAAATACTCCACCGAATCTGATCTCAGTGTGGCAAACACACAGAATACAAACAAATAAAAAACAAACCCCAGCAGCAAGACAAACTTTTAAACTCCTACTTTTATAAGTACTATATGCATATATGTATATATAGTCTGTGCTTTGTGTCTTCTTGAACCTATTTTCCTTCAATTAAGGCTATGCCTACTGTCAAAAATAGAAGGAACATTCTCAGTAGATTGCTTCTGCAGTTATCAAACGTCTTTGGATTCATTTCAGCATTTAATCACCCTCAAAAGCTGTTTTTTTGCCTCATATGTTTCTGCATCCTTTAATCATGGAGGAATTAACTGCCAAATCCTGTTTTGGTTTTTTTTTTTTGTTTTTTATTTTAAAGTATATTCATTTCATGCACCGAAATGAGGAATGATAGGGTTTTTTTCTTTTTTTGATGAAGCTACCCACAATTCTTCACCCTAACCGAAACTTAATTCTCATTCAGATTGGATAAAGAGGATTGCTGCCCTCATCCCCACGTATCCTGTCTTCCCACATTCTGTGCCTCTTTTCAAAGAACTGCCACTAAAGGAAACTTTTGCCTCCTTCCAGCCTCCTCCATACTCACTTTTCAAAGAAGTAAGATTGCGGCTGGGGCTTTGCATACAGATAGATAGACATACACAAAGAAACCTGCAGGTTTTTCAGGGACAGATTCAGTAGCGCTTTCCTCTGAAATGATCTTCTGATATGGATTACCAGATAATGCACCTGGAACTACATTAGTTTGTTCAGGCTCATGGTTTATCTGAAAATCATTTTCCAGTAATCTTATGTACACCATCTGGCTAAACATCCTGTTAGGAGCCAGCCGCTGAAAGGAGGAGGAAGTACTCTCTTCCCCCAAACCGTTGCTAAGCAGCTCAAGTAGTAACAACCACATCATTTATTCAGCCTGTGCGAACCTGGGTCCAGCAAGATCCCCCGGCCCCATCTGGGCCGTGGACGTGCAGCCGGGGCCGTCAAATAAGCCGCAAGAAACATTTCTTCCCCTCCCCTCCAATTGTCAAGCCAACCTATTTTCTTTTTTTTTTTTCCCCTATAGCGATTATTAGTAGTTAGTGTGCACGAGCCCAGTTATCACAAAAGGGACCCTGTGCCTGCGACAGCACCAGTTTCATGCCGCTTGACACCGTCTCTCCCCAAATGCAGGGATTTGTAAGCCGTGCAGATGAATAGAGCCGGTCATCGGACAGATGCAGCAGTGAAGCAAGGAGGCCATCTGGGATCCCAAAAACTGCTCTCCACCCAGCCTTGTCCAAACTGAGCTTGCACAGCTCAGAAGTACTGACCCCCGGTGCCGCCTCCTGTGCTGTGTGGCTGGTGGCAAGAAACCCCAGCCTGCCCTCAGCGCTGCGAGGCGGAACGCAAGCAAAACTGGGGGCAGGAAAATGCTCCCCTCCCTTTCTTCTGCGGGAGAAGAAATCCTTCCAAACAGCATCCTTTAAAATGAACTCATAATATAATGAGGAAAATGATTCCTACTTTAAGATGTACTGGCTAGCTCAGCTTGGCTGCTTGGACTTCAAACAGGAGCTCCCTGCTGACGGGGCAGGGTACGTTATTTCTAAAACTAGTAAGACTCGGGTTCCTCCTAAAATTAGATGTGGCCCCTGGGGCCACATTTAAGGCCCCTTCCCTACAGAAGGGGTATTTGCCTCTAAAGAGGTCGTTCCCACACATTCACAAGACCTCACTGCCTGCTTCAGGGCAGGCAAGAGTACTGGTGAACACATGTAGGCAACGTCCTACTTAAATTACTTCTGCCGAGATCTTACTGATTAATCTCTGGGATGCTGCAGGTGCATTTATTAACAGAAGAGCCCCATGTTAAAATGCTGTGATCCTTTCTGACATATTAAGCCATTTTTAAGTCGCTTTCATCATCTCCAGCCTCTCTAGTAGACATTAGATAACTCTGGGGTCCTAAATAAGCTACAGTGACTTAGGTAGAAAGCAAGTGAGTTATTAATCTTATGCAAATGCCTGCTTAATTTTCAGGGATCTTGGCACCATTGTAAGTGCTGGAAGTCATGGACTATAAAGAAAAAAGGTAATTTCCTGTTTGTTTAATTGATCTTCTGTAACTCTTCTCCTGGCTGGTAAAGCTAGGTAATGGAATTTAGAATGTAAAATCATTATTAGAAGTGCCAGTATGACATTTGATTAATCCGGTCTATTTAGGCTTAATAATACACACTTGACTTATGTTCTGGAAGCAAAATTGCTTGCTATTTCCCCTCCTGCTTTTTAAATATGTTTATAAACATCCCTAGCATTATGATACATGAACTTATTTCTTCATACATTGTTATTAGGAAGTGATAATTCCCCCAAATGTACGCTTCATCAGCAATAGGAGGTTTTCTGTAAGATTGCTACCCACAGGAAACTTTTGGTCTATGCAATGTCCAAAAATTCCTTTAACAGACCGGTGCCTTTCTCGCTTCCCTACAGGTTGAGATAGGTCGGTTCTGGCCACCTCTTGAGTGGCAGATTTCCATGGTAAACCCAGAAGGTGGTGATGACTCAGGAGCTGACATTGTTCTCACTCAGCACTGAATCAATCTTCTGTAGTGCTAGTTCTTGGATAAAACAGAAAATAACAGTACTTCTGACTGTTCAAGGAAAATAAAGGCCATTTGTCACTTCTCTTCAGTGAAACAGTATTACACCCAAAGCTCCAGTTCATGGGAGAGGTTTCGTCTCCACCCACATCTTCCTGTGTCATTTCTATTAGATACAACACCTTTTCTCTCACCCCAGCCCAAGCCACTGTTAAAAATTCTTGTGTATTATGACAGGTATTGCTTTAACTCAGCAATGAACAAAGACGTTTCTTCTTACAAAGGGCTTTGGAGTGAAAACAACATTTTTAAAGTGAGGTACAACCATTGCAAGTGATGCACAAGTACTGTGTAAGAGCTGGGTTACTTTATGGAAATCTTTTTTGTAATCGTGCTAAAGAAATTATTCTATTCCTGGTTTCATTTCGTTTTACGATAATTGCTCTAACTTCCATTTCCATCACAGTAATATTTAGCGCAATCATATCCATTTAATTTGATCATTTATGTTCCACTGCAGTGATCAAAACAGGCAGTCTACTACTTCGTGTTACCATTCGTTGCACCTTACTAAATCAGGCATCCAAATAAAAGCAATTACTGTAAACACACGTGAAACAGTACATTTTACACCGCAAAGTGTTAAGGAAACGCTTTTAAACCACGCTATTTTCAAGTTAAAAAATATTCCTTATGTTTTGTTTGTACTTGTTCTGTGCTTCATAGCCTGGCTTTGGTTTGTAAGTTAAAACTGTGAGGAATACATAATATTAGTAAGCTTTAAAAAAAAATGAAGTGTTATTCCGTAATAGGTTTCAAAAGGGAGTTTATTTATATAGGTTGTATTTAAGTGCTTTTCACTGTGTGTGTTTTGGGGCTAGGACTGCCTGCAAAGAACACCAAAACAAAACAAATACTGGCAGGGCAGATTTGAAACCAAACACCTTTTCAACAGACAAACCAAAAATAGTCTGGAGCATTTTCAAGCACTTTTTAAAGAAAAGCGAAGTATCTTTGGAAACCTAGGATCTGACTGAAAGAAGTGTTTGTTTATTTGCTTTCTAATGGCAGGTGGACGAGAATCAAGTGCAACTGCTGAGGGACGCTCCTCAGTGCGGAGATGCTGGGGAGAGGCAAGCTGAGACCCTGCCCTTGGGGGCAGAGCTGGGGCCTGGCCCGGCACCCTGCCCGAAGTGCAAGCAGCGGAGCGCCTGGGGAGAGCGCTTGCCTTCCTCTTCTGTCAGCAGTGTCATAATTTATGAATCTGCCCCACATGTGAAGATACTAAAATGAACACTCTTCAAACCCGTAGACCTGAACGTCCGAACAATTTTGGCTTTTCTGAAACCTTGTTTTTCAATGAGTCATCCTCCCTTCCGTTCCTCCTGACAAGCTTGTCTTTTGTCTGTAGCTCTTACAAAATGAACCTCTGATTCTGTTTTGTGCAATCAGTAGCCAGATGGTGACTGGACAGGAAGCAGCCTGATTTACCTCGGTGTGATACTGAACTTCCACAGCTGCTACTGAAAGGGAGTGTGCCTTTTGAATGAAGAGCGGTTTCTGGGGCTCACAATAAAGCGGCAAAATTGCAGTAGACTGGTGTTTATGTAGAAATTTATTTTCTTAAATGACTGTGCTCCTATGAGCAAGGAAAACAAAATCTTTGGATGCCTCTGTTAAGCTCTGTCCCCTAGAGAGAGTAAAATACTGGTGGGATTGCACTAGGCATTGGTGAGAGATCACCAGGAAGACAGCACACAATCCTCGTCACCTGTGTATTCCAAAAAGGTGTGCAGAGATGCCCTGCCAGGATGCTCAGGAGGTGGAGGATCCACCTCTTGAGTGGAGAATAGATGAGAAAGGCTTGATCACAGAGCAAAATAAAGGCTGCAAAAGAACAAGGTTTCTCTTTCTAAAACCACTTTTTGGTGGCATGGAGGGGTCTGATATATAGGGAGGCAAAGGCTGAAGGACACAACCAGCAGCACATGGAGAAGTGGATACGAAGCAGTTATGAATAAATCAGATGGTAATGAAAACAATGTTCTGGAGCAGCCTCCCATCCCGACAGGCTCTCTCTTGCTCACAAATTAAAAGACAAGTTCTTAGAAGGGAGTGGGGACAAAACCTCTCTCTTCCCCCCACCACCCTCCCCTAAGAAATGATACAGGTTAACATAGGGGTGAGGGAGAGAGGGACCAGAAAGGAGTGACTGCTCAGGATTCCTGGCCACTCTTCAGGGGAAGAGAAGCTGCATTTATATGGTCTCATCATTCAGCTGGAAATGACAGGCAATGATTTCCAGGCTCTTGCCTCTCCGTTTGGTGACTGTTTAAAAACTGTTTGTGTTGGTTTGGGGGTATTTTATTATACAGAGAATAGGTATATTTGACAAGCCTTAAATATGAATTGCTGCTGTGCTGCATGAAATATCTGATAGCAGACACATTTTTAAACAGTGGTTTGCTGTGATGCCTCCGCTTGTTTCTGCTAAGAAGTTTTCTGCTTTCTAGTTTGTTTATCATTATTATATCTTGTCTTGCCTGATGCATTCCATGGTTTGTAAATGCAACCTTCATTCTACAGTCAACAGTGTTGAGGATTTTCATAAATTGCCCTCCAGTCATGCTGCATTTTCTTTCTGTGGTGTCTCTTCTTTTACACGCAGAAATAGTTACTACCCTTTCTGTTTTGTGGTGAAAACCTATGGAAGGTGAACCTTAAAGCAACTTGCTAATGAGCTTAGACCCGCCTTACATTGTGTGCTGCACAAACAGACAAGAATAAAGCCATTTTCTTTTTCTACATCCTAAATTCTGGATAACAGTGCAGTCAAAGTATTATGCCTATAACATTCTATTAAATTGATTTTACCAGTTTAATGGTCCTTCTTATGTAAATGCTGTACTCAATCATTGAATGCATTCTGATTCTCTAAAATGGCTCTCAGTATCCCTGCACTGTGCTGCTTCAATTGAAATTGGGATGCTAGACTTTTTAGAGATTTTTCTTGGAAACTGAGGTATTTAATCTTATTCTAAGAAAGTAAATATTGGTTAATTGAAGCTTAAGCTTGCAAGAAGATTAGAGACATTTAATTAGTCAAAATTATATATCATGCTGTAATATAGCAAATTAGATTAGACAGGCTTTACACTTCAAAATTACATTAATGACTGCATACATTTTCTTAATATGATAATCTTTCATCTTAGATCCCTTACGATACTAATAATTCTCTCACCCATCACTGGCTTTAACAACATTATTTAAAATTATAATCACTTCTAAAATTTTAAATTTAGCTTTAAGTTACAGGAAGTAGCCATACACCAGAAAAAGAGAAAATACATATAGTTCAGAATGTGAGATTTCACTTAAACTTTTGTATTAATAAAGTACCTACTTTGCATTCATGGTTAACTGGGACCAGCTACAGTGGTTTCTTTCTTTGATTTAACTTAAAAGAGGCTGCTTTGTTCAAATTTAGCTTATTGGTCCTCTGGAGACGGGCTTGGCAGACTCAGGTAGCAGTTAGTGTCGTGTCATCATTTCATGTTTGCAGAAAAAGCTGCTTTGAAAGAAGCTTGCAGTGGTAACAAACAAACAAACAAAGCAGGTGGAATAAGACTTCAGGCAGAAACTTTGTTCAAGTGATGGCAGAGCTTGCGATCGGCACCTGGCCGTCATTTTGAGGGTGGGATTTCTTCGTTCATGCCCAGAAAGGGTAGGGCTGAAATAGCACAAGGAGTACAGGACAGTGCGTTTGGGAGTACCAGTTATTAGTTGTTTCTCACAGACTGAGACTAACAAAGCCTGAGTAAGGCAGAGGTCTTCACTTCACGGTTAGGTTTTGGAGAGAGGTGTCCATATTCCCGTTCCCCTCAAACACTTGCTTTCACAGGGACACATCCAAGATTCCTTCCACCTTTGATAAACAAGTGCCTTTTGGAAGAAGATCTTATTTTCAGAGTTTCATTCCAGATCTCACTATATATCTCACTAGAGGAGCACTGCAGTGATAGAGGATATGTGGCTTGTTCTGGCTCATCTGTGCCCATGGGCTCAGATTTATATATTTAATAGATTGTTAAATATATTGTATCAAACACATGAGCCAGTCTCCAAAAGGCTACCTCTCCAGAGGAGCTAAATAGCCTGGGGTATTTGATTTGGGTCGAAAGCCTTTGGTTCAGCACTTAAAGCCCAGCCCACATTGCACAGGCTTAAAAGCTGTTACTAACTGGTGACGCTGACCAGCCTCGCCTACCTTTGAAAGCCAGATTCAAAGCTCTGACACTGACCGCCCTAATCTTAATCATAAAGTGCAAGGCAGCCTGGAGGCGTGCTGGGGAGCTTGCATTGTTACGGTGGGCGGGGACTGCTCTGGAGTTGTGTCTCCAAGGCTAAAATACAATATCTCTCACTGGCACTATGCTCCTCCTGAAAGCAATACCTTTAGCTTTGCCTTAAAATATTATCTCAATTTAGAGGTTCAATTTGAAAGGATTTTTTTTTTCCAGAGTGCATTACCTCATGTTTTACTTTAATCCATTCTGTCTAGGTACAATGTATAAGAAGAGAACCCCTGACACTGCGCACACAGCTTGGTCAGGGAACTGGAAAGGAGAATGTGGGACTGGGAAAATTCAGGAGAGGTAGGGGACGCTGTGTGTTTGAGGGACTTCTTGGTGCAAGAGGAATGGGAAGAAGAAGGGGAGAAATCTATTTTTCTAAGAGCAAAACCAAAGCATGAGAAGATTTAAAGGCGAAAAGCAAAACAAAGGTGTAAATGTTTCAGCCATTCTGATTTGTACAATTTCATCCCTCACGTGCAATGTTGTCATTCTGCTGTGCACATGGAACCACCGAAAATTCCAAGTTTTAATTCTCACAGTTATCTGCTGAAAAAAAAAGAAGACTGGGCAAGGTCCAGCAAAGGAGCCCTGTAGTCTTCCTGCTAAGAGAAGATATGTAGTTGCAAGAAGATATCACACAGCAATGGACAACATAAAATGTCCTATTCCTGGCACATTATGTAATAGACCTCCTTAATGCTGTTGAACACAAAAACATTTAGCGCTCGGTTGCTTTATGGTGTCTCCTCAAGTTACTTGAGGGAATTATGTCTTTAGACTGTTTATAGCTGTCTTCACATGGCATTTCAATGCTAAACTTCTCAGTCATAATTAGAATTAGGCCTGTCCTTCAATGAATTAATTCAGAATGTTGGTCCCCCAATATACCTGACTGCATGTTAAAATTAAACAGAAAATTGAATGCATCCATAGGAGACAAAATCAGAATTTCTTCTGTCGCATGGAATTCACAGAGGACAGTCAATAAGTAATCTGGAACTGAAAATGTTCATACTTACAAATTTTTTCCTCTTTCAGGGACATTTTCTTAATTATACTAATTTGTCAAATGTATCTTCATTTTTACAAGAAGTTTGCTTTTCATACATTTGTTAAAAGAAAGATAATTGCAACTGGAAAGCAGCAAAATGAAAAGAACTTTAATTATGCATTATAATAACAAATGTGTTCTAGTTCAGGTGAGGCAGACCAATTATATGTGATTAGTGAATGGAAACAATTGATGTTTCTGCATTTTCATTTGGGTCTGCTGACCTTTCATGGTGAATGTGTTACAATCTGTCTTCCCCTGGTGCTCAAGACAGAGCAAATATTTTAATTTATAGAGCCATTTGGAAAAATTATTTCAGTTTGATTAGAGACAAGGTTTACAGAACTTGATCGGTATTTACTCCATTCCCACAGAGGAGAAGAATGCTTCTTTGTAGCTCTTTTTAAATTGCACATGGCTTGAATATGAGACACAGCCATCAGGCTATCACTGTCTTTTTTTCATACTATATTTTGCACCTCTCCATTAAAAAATGGACAAAAATAAATTGATATGCATATTTAAACTCTACTTACGAGTTAGATGAAGTAGAATAAACATGAAAATTTACTAAAATTTAAAGCTGTTTAAGTGTTTACTAAAATATAAAATTTTCAAAAGTGTGGTCAAGTCCAAACTTTGGCAGCATTTGGCTCTGAAGTGAAGATGACTATGACCTTACTGTTCCAGCTGAGCCTTGAGGCTCCCTGCACCAGGTGTTGCACAATCCATGTGAGAGGAACCAAAGAACTTATATCTAGTCAGAGAAAAAGTAGAAGGTATGGCACGAAATGAAAACCTGAAGACCAGAGATATTACCAAAATCAAAAGGTGTTTCAGTCAGCTTGGCATGCCTGTCATTCTCCTGAGACACTGACCAGTCTCCAGTTCCACTGGACCTCATGGCCACGGAGTCGTCACTGGAGCTCCTCAAAACAGATGCTCAAAATGACATCATGTAATGGGATGGCAGCATTGCCAGCGTGAAGAACAACTGGCGCGGCAGCATTGCCAGCTTGAAGAACTTACTGAGCATTTACCTTCCAGAAAGTGTTTGAAAAGACAAAGCAAAAAGTGCACTTTTTAAAAGGACACATAAGGTGATGATGCATTCGATTTCCTATGGTAGTGTTGACATAACGTAAGAAAAAGTAATTAGAACTCTTATTAAAAAGTAAGCTGCCTTTAATATATCCTTCATTTTCCTCTGACTGTGACATGTGATTTCTGATGTTTGCTTTTGCTAGTGCTTCTGAATAGCTCTTTAATCTGATGCCTGAATCATCTGGGATGCTATGCTTCAGAGTGTCTTCTTTAGTAGAGATGTATAAAAGATGCAGTATGTAAATGTAAATCACCTCTAGTAACCCAACTCCTTATTTTACTGAAACGTTAGCTTAATAGAAATGTTGGTAAGAAAATGTGAATCAGCTTCAAATGGGCTGTAAAGATGGACCAAAACCATGTAATTACTGTGTCCCACTTTTACTTCATATTATACTTTCCCTCTAAATATTTTCGTCCCCCTTGAAAGTTCACCAATGCTTTGACAGTATAGCTGGGTCCTTCCCAGCATCAGCAGAAAGATATTCTGCAGCTAATGTAATATTCTGTAACTCCATTACTTTCAGACTGTGCCTTTGGAGAAACCTATGCAAACTCCCTCAAATCTAATAAGGCTGTGCATCACTGGATTCACTCTGAAGGTAATAGGGTTGCACAAAGTGACTTGAGGGCATAATTTGGCTACTTACAATGATGATGAGTGAGAGGAAAGAAACCCCCTTGAGTCTCAGAATCCACAGAGAACCTGGAGGTTAGGACAGGAAAAGGCTGTTTTATTCTGGGTAAATCTGATACAGAATCAGGGGGGCACAGTAAGTATGGATCCCTGCAGTGACTCTTCGTCACATCTTCTTTGGGCAAAGCTTCATTTTGAATCTACTTACATTATCAGAGAATTAATGACATTTTAATTCATAATCAAATTAACTGCAGTAATCTTTATTAAGGAAAGAATCCCACTGGCAGGGTGCCTTATCGCTCAAACTTAGAAGAAGGATGCGTGTGGAGGTACAGCAGAGATGTTCACACTATGAAATCATGTGGAAGGGACTATGCATCTAAGAACTTGGCCATTTTTTTCCAGGAGTATCAGGTAGTCAAAGATACCACCTCCCCACAGCCTTCTGTGACACCAAATGAGCTGGAAAGAGGAGGGGATGAATGGAAGAAAAATCCTGTAGGTTTTCCTGGCCTTTTTCTCTTACATTCCTCAAGGGTGTTTGCACAGAAACGTACCTTTTCATTCTAGACATCCTCAGTGTAATAACATTGAGCAGTACTTTCCCAATTGCAACTGATAAAATGATTTCCCCCATAATCAGCAAATGCTGCATTTCATCATATGCAATTGTGAGGATAATGATTAATATTTTCATACTGGGAACTTTGGGACTTAACAGATTAAAGAGTAACTGCCCCTCATGCACGTTTCGCGTTCACTTGCAACTACAATTAATCAAAGCTAAATTGTCTTCACAACTTTGCAGTACAAAGTGAGGATTCGTGTTAATTCTGCACACAAGAAAGCATGAAAAGAATCCAATGAGGATATAGAGCATTTGGCAGATGAATAGTAAGGAAAGGCAAACAGATTTGCATAAGTTATTTATTTATGGGCAGAGCTGGGGGGCTGGTTCTTTAAATGTCCGTTGACCAACTCTGCTGTCATTTTCCTTTCCTATTTAATATTCCTCTTTCTTCCTTTACTTAGCTTGATGCAAACCAGTGCCAGCCACCTCCCCAGACAGTGATGGTCCCAGAAAGGCTAGTAGAGCTGATTTGCTCACTATCTCCAGGTGTATACTCCTCAGAAAACATATTAGGTGAGGACTACATGCAACGGTGTATACCTTAACTCCCTTGAAATCAGTATTTATCATTTTATGGGCACCTTATCAATACTGCTTGCCATCTAGACGCTGACTCCCATCGAGGTGTCTAGAGGTCATTCTTATGGGGTTTCTCCCACAAAACCTGCTCTTGCAGGTATGCAACACTGCTCCCCCCTTCCCTTTTTAAGTTCTGCAGTGTACATAAGTGCTACCATCTGGTCATCTGCATCATTCTTTAGGAGACAGTTGGAGGTGCTACAAAGAGCTTTAATCGTGATTTAGCACCAGCTCCTCAAAAACTACTTCTCTAGCTCAGAGGTCCTGCACCATAGTCTGATATCTGAAGCACGCTTACCCTCATTCAGTCTTTTTTACTGGTTTTCCTTGAAAAGATTTTTTTCACTTAAACCAATCAAGTAGTTTGGGCAGTTCTGAAGGTCATTCAGAGGTACAGGAAAAATCAGTAATTGTGTTGTATAAGTGCACACAGAGGCATGGTTTCTGCCCTCAAAACTTGTAGCCTGACTAGACAAAGGTGAACAACAAAATTAAATGACCAGCCTTAATAGGACACCTCAAGTCTTAAGCAGTGCAACACTTTCTCCGAAAACCCAGAACAATCCTTTAATTTCTTTTTCACTTACAATGTACTTAATGCTATTCTCTGCATATTTGCTAGCTGAAATGGAAATCAGAGCCTAGTATTAAAAGCCCACTCTGTTGTCGCACTGGCTTTTGAGGAACTGAGAGGTAGGTAGCCACCCAGCCCAGGCTTTGCTTGGAGCTCACCTCCACACAGAGGGTCAGTGAAGGGCATATGCACATCTAAAATCCCATCAAGGTCCTATTTTGAGGCTTCATGTTTTGTTGTGAACATGATTTCAAATAGCACAGGATGCCTGAATGTGCCAACTGCCTCCAAATCCAGGGCAGATAAAGCATCGTATCTTTAACATGCCCTAGAACTGCTGAAATTTAAAGGGTGTGTGGAGTTTAACACAAAGTAGTTGAGCAAGCTTAACAGATGTTAAATAACATGCCCTATCTCCCAGAATAGATACAACCTTTTTGTAAGACAAATATTTGCTACAGTGACAGAAAATTAATAGCACTACCTTTACCCAGAAATTTCTTCAAACAACTGTTACTTACCCATACTCCTCATGTTCACGAGAATTTAATTTCAGAGGGGGAAAGCGGACGATGCACTATACCATGGGGGCTGAGATGGAGACTCATATTTAAATCCTCTCACTAGTAGGAAGGATGTCAAGGGTTTGAGGCTAGCCATCCCTCAAAACTGCACAGCTGACAGTTTCTGCTTACGAAAATCCCAGAACAGCTAGGGTTCCTGCCCAAGAATTATTGGCATCCCAGGTGAGGAATTTCCCTCGCCAGAGGCCACAGTAGATCAGACGCGGCGGCATCCACGTCTACGAAAACTAGTGGAGGTCCAGGCTTGGAGCACTGCGCCTCTCTCCGCCGTACCACTGTTCCTGTTCCTCCTTCCCATGATCTCAGGATGAGACACGATGTAACTTAGGTGAAAAACAGACACTGGTGTACATTTTTTGCTATGCCTTCAGATGATCTAGCTACCCACTGGTGTAAATCGAACCAAGTTATGGCTGCTCCAACTCCTGTGGCCGAAGTTGTAAACCTTGCAAGAATTATATATTGAAAAATGTTAACTGCGCACAGTCAGCAGTTGCAATTTCATTTCAAATTATTCTACCTGATACATTATACAAGAATCTAGCTATTATCTAGCTGTGCACCAATAGTGATTATTTATTCGTTTGGAAATACATCTCGTACCAGAGTGAGAAGTACTGCTTTCCTCTGAGCCTGAACCTGCACAAAGAATGCAATTTATGTGTTCCAGAGAAAGCCTGTGCTGAATATCCCTACAATCTGCTTAAAATTCATCACCTGAGCAGCGTGAGTCTTGTCTGCTTGCAAAGACAAAACTGAAAATTAGATGAGGAATACTGCAGCAAAAGTTTAGTGTGTGTTAGTGTTTCACTGGTAAATTGAGATATTTTTCAGTTTTACTCTCTCAGCTATTTCAGATTCCATTGTGCTGCAGTTTGATATGCTAGATAATTAATCAGCCTGTATGTCTTTTATTATTATTACTGTTACAAAAAATCTTGACTTTAGGAGAAACAAAACAATAATTTTGCAATATTGTCACAACACACTGGGTTAGAACATAATAAACCTTGTTATTATGATCCTGGAATAGCAAGGCATCACTAAGCATGGTGCACAAAAGCATTCATTCAAAAAAGTGAAGGTTTAAAAACAAAAAAGCCCACAGATAAAATGAAATTTCAAACACAAAGAGACTCACAAAGTGCACTCAGCTGCAACTGAATCTTTTGGGTCAAAATCAGGATCTGTTCCCACTGCTTCCTAGTGCGAGACCAAGATATGGGTCTTTATCTTAGGCCAGTACGTAATGACTGGGAGATCACCGCTGAGGTGTAAATTGGCACAGCTCCACTAGCTTTCGATGCATGGTGTTGATTTAAATGTGCTGACAATCTGATGGTCCTAAGTTTTATAATATATAAACATGCTCAGGTGAACTGACGAAAGAACTTTAGCTCATGAATTTTCAGTTTTGCTGCAGGTTGCAGACAGCAACCACCTACAGAGCCCACTGCACCTCTTCACTTCGGTAACCTCTTCAACCCCAGTAGGTCAGGGTGCTAGCACTTGCAGGATGGAACTGAGAAGGTGTTTACTAGTTTATAATAAGTTTTCAGACTTGACTTTATAATAAGTTTTCAGACTTGACATTAGGAAGTATTTCTTTACTGAGAGGGTGATCAAACACTGGAACAGGCTTCCTAGAGAGGTGGTCGATGCCCCACGGCTGTCAGTGTTTAAGAGGCATTTGGACAATGCCTTTAACAACATGCTTTAACTTTTGGTCAGCCCTGAAGTGGTCACGCAGTTGGACTACTGATCGTTGTATGTCCCTTCCAACTGAAATATTCTATTCTGTTCTGTAATTTGGTAACACTAAATTACTGTGTTGAAGGGGTTTGGATCTTCGCCGGAGGTGGGTTTTTTGACCTAGAGGTGAAACTCACGCTCCACCAGACGAGTTTTTTGGGCTAAAAGGTCTCAACAGGGTAGCGCAGAACTACGTTGCCCTTATTCTCCACTACAGCAGTGCCTCTGAATGGCATTTCACTCATCCTAAATGATGAGCTTGCCACCCAAGCAGAAACACAATGAGCTGATGCAGATGAATTTCCCGAGCGCATGAGGACCTCTCTGCCATGGAAGGTTGCCGGATAGCACTCCACAGAGCGTGCTGTCAGATATGAATTATGCATTGACACTTCACTCCCACATCGTTATACCTTTCATTCTGCTGTGTCTGCACAGATAGGATTGATTCGCACATCATACACTGTAACATTTATAATGGGCGAAGGCTGGAAACGTTTGCACAGTGAGGAGAAAGAACATGAATAAGTACACATTTGGTATAACCTTATTAGTGATTGGTCCTCGAGTTTCTAATGGGGCATGAAATGCCATCAGAAAGCTTTTTGCTTTTATCAAAATATTCCCTATTTAGGCAGTAATTCAGAAGTAGGCACTGGGGGCCTGATGCAAACGGTCTACTTGCATATGGTCTAGCAAGAGTGAAAAAAGCCCATGTTGTGAATTTTGAATATTCTACTTTCCAGAACAATGTTTTATAACAGCCCTGCCAAACATTCAGAACCATCATTTAAAACATCTTGCAATACAGAATGATCTCATCCATGCAGGAAATTAATCAGAACAGAAATGTTGCATATCAGCAGTGTCATTATGTGCCTGTAACATGGTGCATTGTTTTTCAGAAAAGAGTAGACACTGAAAAATTATCTGCCCATTTTTTTTTTTGCCTCAGGATGTTACATGTCTCAGCCCGTCTTCACCTCCACGTTCAACAGAGGATCCAAAATACCTATTGCCCATGCTGGCACAAACACCTGAATGAGATGTTAAGCCAGGATTAATGATCACTTTTTCTCTATCAATACAGCTAAAAGTGGAGCTGTCTGACAACCTGGATAAAGAAACAGAAAGGATTAAAAGGAACTTCTTACACAGAGGGGAAAAAAAAGCAGCCTCTGTACTAGGATATCAATCCATCCTTGTTTAAAGATATAATTAATTAGTTTGGCCTGGACTCTGACATTTACCTCTCCTAGTCATTCCAGGGTCGTGAGGAAAAAACAAGCTGATTCTAGAAAGGGAATTTATATTCTGTATATACTCTGCCCGCACTGGCATCATTCTGTATGTACTCTTTTACTGGCACCAGGAAAGTATGCAAAGAGTAATTACCGACTCCTACCTCTTGGAGAATTGTCCATGGAAACACAGTGATGATTCCACAGCAAGAGCTCAGATCCATACCCAGGTCCTTCTGAAGTACACCAGAGTAGATACTTTTCACCTAACAAAGTCACACTTAGTTTCAGAACAAAATTATTTGCATTGTTAACTGTTCAAAAACTATATCGGAGTTACGAGGCGTAAAGATTTCTGTGGCCTTTTGGTTAGGCCTATAACTCTCCAGGGAATGTTTCATCATTTCAGTGTTTGTATCTACTCAAAATTCCCCAAGTATTCAGCTTCCTAGAGTTTTGACTTTTACATTTCAATTCCATTCATGTTGAAAGTGGTGCAGGATTAGCTCAGCTCATCAGGAACATCAGTTCAGGGTAGGTCACACATAATTACATTTTAATTAATTCTGTTAATTTAGAAACTGTTTTTTATTTTGTCTTATTATTAAGTATGATGTAAAATCATGGATTTATTAACACAAAAATTTTCCTTATCTTGCCACGACAGCAAATAATGCATTTTTTAGGTTAAATTTGTATTTTTGGGGTCAACAGAATTTTTGAGTACAGACAGATCTGATACTTGTACTTTTCAATTTTCCACTTTTTATAGTAAACACAGGGTGAGAAACAACACACCCCATCGAGATGTCTGTGATAAGAACATAAGGAAGAGATTGAATTTGTGGCTTATTCATTTTTTTCATGTTCCTCAGAGAAAGGAATAAACTCAGATAAGAAGTACGTGTGAGAAAAATAATCTTTTGGTCACTATTTTCATTTTCCTTCAAAAATTTACAGAGCAGGTTCCCCGTGATTTTATATTCCCACCTGTAGACTCCACTAAACCACATCAGAACAGCAAAGTGTCAACTGAATAGGTAGATGCAGAAATAGGACCACATCAAGCAAGCGGGGAATTCACACCACTGCATTTTAGACATCTAATTAAGGTGTTTAAATTAGCAGTCTAATAAAGTCAATGGAAAGAGGTAGGTACCTAATTGGGTAACAGGGAAGTGCCTTATGGAGAAATGTCTCCGCTGGCAATGTGTCCATTAGGTTCCTAACCTAGGCACCATAGTTAGGTGTCCAAAGTTAACTAGTGTGAATATTTCAGCTCTCCGAGGCAGCTATCATGGCAAAATAATACAGGACAATATCTTAAAGAATAGTTATAAAAATTTTAATTTTATCAATGTTTTCTGCAGCAGTCATCATTTAAAACAGAGACAGTGGTGGTGTTGAATAAATGAATGACATCTACCAAAAGGACTTAATTTTCAGTTCTGCCTTGCAGGTAGAGCTGGTCAAAACCATTCTACATTCAAAAGAATATTTTTCCAGTGAGACGCAGCAGTGTAATCAAATCCCAACTTGTGACAGAAAGATGGTGAGTTTGGTCCAAAAAAAGCATGTTGGTATGCCGTGACCCTCACGTTTGCCAGAGAGATCCTGCAGGTGGTTTTGCTTTGCTGAGTCTGAGCTTGCAGGCAGCACAGACAGTCCCTTCAAATGCATTTGGTGGGCATCGCAGAGATATGCACCTTGCCTTGCCAAGAACGGCGTAACTATGGACCGTTCGAGGGGAAGCCCTGCGCACTATTTATTTCCTACACCTTTGCTCCTGCCAGGGCACAAGCTTCAAAGCAACCCAGTGGCAGAAGTGCACAGGGTCACCCTAAGGGAGGGTGACTCCTCATAAGATTAAGCACAGTTCCCTAAATTTGGACCCAGAAGAAATTCAGGAACAGGCAGAAGAGCCCATTTTGAAAGAAGTTTGTACCATGTAGAAAGACAGAATGAGCAGGGAACTTAGCTCTGCATAATTATTTCTTAGCTATGCTATTGTTCCAATTTTCCCTGAATTAATAATTTTAAATCTCTGGGAAGAAAACTAAGAGATGTTTTATGTGTCTTCAGGTTCTTTAATACATTAATTTTCACATTTTTGCAAGCACGCACACTGGTATTGAAGAAAAGTCTGATTTCTCAGAAGGGCTCTTTTTTTATCTATATAATTCATCTATATAATTATATTCTGGATTCAAGCTTTTTCCCAGTTGTTCACCAGCTCCATACTGGTAACTAGTAAATGATAGAAAATATCTTTGGAAAAATGTTTTGCTCCATAATGAGAGGGTTTTCAGCCCGGTAAGTCTTGCCTTTATGCATTGGCAAAGGACGGGGGTGGCGCACCCCCTCTCGCAACTCAGTCCTCCGCTGTGTTATACCTGAGGGGTGGTTTGCACGAAGGGCAGTCCAGATCTGAGCTCTGCAGCGGTGGCTGTGCAGGGCAGGAGGCCTGCAGCTGTAAGGCTTAGTGCGTCTTTTTCATCTCTACCGCTCTGCTCTGCATGGACTCTCTTGGCAAGTAAAGGAAATTTATTACCTCAAGCACTTAGCGCAGTGGTCAGAACTTTATTAAATGGCACTTGGAAGCCAGCAGACTGAACAGGGAGAAATGGATCTGTAGCAGGGAGAAGGGGAGAGCAGTATGATTCTACCGGAGGAAGTAAAATTCAGCAAAAATCGGAAAACAATCAAATGGATACAATAGCGAAGAAGAGCCGGTATAATGAAAGTGTCATGATAGCCGAGATAGAAGAAACAAAAGCAAGGAAGAAGAAAATGCAGAAGTGAAGTTGGGAAAAGGATATTAAATTCATTCTCTAAGCAGCACATCTAATTCTCGTACAAAGGACAGTACCACAGTGATCAGAGAGCACCATCTAAATAGCAAGTGGGTGTAATTAAATAACACTAAAAATCTACTGACTATCCCAAAGGAAAATGAATTCCTTAAAATAGATTGCACCTTTGGAAAGAACTGGACATACATCACAGGATATGTCAACGATGCCATTGCCCCTGCTGCTAGTTAAGCAGGCTGCCAGTTTTACAGAGACTTTGTGCCTGAGGAAAAGAAAAGATTAGGAAAATATGGCCAAACTTATAATACTGTTCTCTGAGACAAAACCACAATGGTATATAAACTGAGGATAAGAATATATTAAATAACATTGTATATATAAAATACCGTAGTGTCTAGGAGTGTTGAGGCAAGGAAAAAGGAGAGCACACTACTGAAGTGGCTTTCATGTAGCTAGGAAGTTATGCAACTCACTTCTACCGAATTTTGCTAACAGTCTGGGTTCCTTGCATAGTCCAGCAGAGCAGCTCTCTTACTGAAGACAACCAATATTTTCATGCAGTGTTGATAACTTCTCTCATGTCCTATTTATACATAGATACAATTTTGCAGAATACTCTACTTGGGTTTGCTGCCTACAAAGGGAAGCCTGAAGCTTTCATAACCCGAAATATGAGACTCATACAAAGGAAATCAAACAATTTGGGAGAATCTATCTATGGATCAGCTGGAGAGCTGCAAGCAGAAGCAGGATGCAACCCCGTAATCCCAAGCAAAACCATGCAGCCCTTAGAAATCCCATCATGACGCCAAGGCCATTTAAATCCCAAATTAGATAGCAAATTTCATTTCCCACAGCAGCTCCAAATGTAGCCTCAAAATGTATTATTCCTGACTAATAAATAAATAAATAAATCCATTTCTTCATCCTACATTGCCATGTGTGTGCGCACGCCACAAACATTCAACAGCTGTTATACATACAATGTGTCTCAAGAGTGTTGTGGTGGTAATCCACAAGATTGCTTCATTGCTTTCACTCAGACAACACTTCCACAGGACTCACTCTTCCCGCGTGTCAGACACATCCTCTCCAGAGATGGTGCAAGTGCGGCTGGCAGAGCAGACTCAGGGAAGAACCAATGTCCCTGAAGGGGCTCAGGACATTGAAGGGCCCATTATGGCCAACTCAGCTTATTTCAGCTGAGATTTGGCTCTTCCAAATGTGAACAACTCTGTAAACCAAGAATGTTACCAGACTCCCTTTCCTATGCCATTCAGATCATCCAAAAAGAGAAGTAAAAACATTCTTGTGCCAGAGGCTGGTTTTTTTCCTCCTCCTGAGTCTAGTCTGAGGTTTGCTTGGAATGAAGTGTCTAACCTGCTGTGTATTTGAGAAGAAGTCGCATCCATTTTAAAAATGCCAGTTCTGTGTAACAGTGTATGTATCCAAAAGGCAACAACAAAAAATAAACACAGTAAAGAGTAAACAGCTTAATTTTTGTTTGAACACCACATCCGTTTAGAAAAATCCAGACTGGAATATAAACACAAAATGCAATTTGAAGTCATTTTCCTATGTTCGAGTTGTTAAGCCAAATATATACTTATAACAAAAACCTCTTCAGAGAATCAAGTCTTATTTGCCACTTATAACTCTCAGCTTGGACAGGTACTGGTGGCACTCTTCATATTTCTTATGAGAGCAGTAGAAAAAATTACTACAATTCCACATGGACAATATGCAGTTACTATTTTTTTCATCAGGGTTGCACACCATTGATCTTGACAAATGAATCCTGTCAAATCGGCTTTTTTCCCCATACTTTCTTTGTGATCGGTTTACCTCTTGAGCCTGATCCAGTCTCTAGGAAAATGCCTCATTGGATCGTGGTTATCCCCATCGGATAAAACTGTAGTTTATCCTTCAATTTCCTTTGATTCAGGAATCAAAAATATGAGGTATCGGATCAAATGGAAACCAAACTATCAAAGACACTATTTATTCCTGTGTAAATAAAAAACATAACAAACTCTGCTTTTAGCAGATGAATACCCCCATGGCAGAATATTTGTATTTATGAAAAAAATTGTTTTAATGTGAGGACAGTAGACTTACGTTCATCTCTAAGCACACACACAAAAAGGAAAAAAAATCCACCTAGTAGGATGAATTGCTGTAACCCCACAGACATCGAGGCAGTTGGCAACATGTCAGTTATCCACCCAACCTCGATTGCCATTTTTCAGGAAAATCACCATGTCCCACAGTTCCCCCTTATAAACCTTAAAAATAGACAGCTAAGAGTGGGACATGGGCAGAGTTTGTTTTGGGATCCACTTCTTCCTTACCCCCGTCTCATGAACAGGGAACACAGTCACCGAATTACCTGATTCACACACAACACTCGTGTGTGCTCATTCTTCTCTCCGCTCCACAGACTGTTTCTTTGAAAAACTACTAAACGTTAAAAATATGCGACATCTCAGTACTTAAAAATATGTCATCCCAGATGGTGCCGAGCCATTCAGTGCAGGGTTCACGAGATCTATGGGCTCACTAAATATTTTATTTGCCTGTTTGTTTTTTTATTCATTTATTTACTTACTATTTTGTTGCTCTATATATAGACAGATTTTGGGGGGAAATGTATTGGCACATTGCAAAAGCACTGGTACTGTGCTTCTGCCTGAAGTTTCTCATCTCATAGTTTCCCCACAACGGTCTCATTTGTACACCAAACAACTCCTGCACATCTTCCCAAACCTGAATGACTGACACCTCATAAAAACGCTTGCCACCAAAAAAAAAGAATAAAACCAAAGCTGATGATAAGAAAAAAAAAAACAAAACAAAAAGAGCTTTATAGCTCACAGGTTTGAAATGTATAAATAAGGGTTTAATCTTCTAGGCATGAATAAAACTTCCAACTAGATCATTTCTTCAGCTTCTCTATGGCTGAACCAAAGCAAACAGATAGGGAGCAGCAAATGGTATGTCAGCAAATGGCACTTAAAGTAGGCTTTCTGGGGCAGTTAAGATCACATCACCTGGGGAAAAACTGCCCTGGTATTAACATTTCACTAGATTTTCACTATGCAAGACTTCCCAGCTGTTTCTGAACGTATTTTGGGAAGGAAGTACAAAGTGTCCAAATTTCATCTCACATTGTGACAAGAAAAAAAGGACACAGAAGGATTTTTTTTTCGATACTCTAAATTTGAAAACCTATGGAAAGCCCCTTGGGCCAGTGGCATGAGTGAAGGCAAACAGACTGGTTTGTATTTTCCCTTCTGCCGAATGTTCCCTGTAGGAACAGGTTGGGGGATAAATTAATTTGAAGTTGTATGGTGGCATGGATGCTCTAATACACTGCAATTGCCCTGACCGATGGTTTACTCCAGAACAGCGGCTGAACCACAGGGCATGCCGGGCACCCACGTGCCTCCTGTTCAGCTGCAAATTCCCAAGAAATTTCCCATTTCAAAGGGGCTGAGTGTGACAACTCTGCACACTCTGGGACAGTCCGATGTTGCACTCATTTTAGCAAGTGAGCCCAGAGAGCGAATCTAGTGTTTTCAGTGTCATCTTTAGGGATGTGTGCTCTGCCCAGGAATTTCTTTTTTCTTTATGTTTCCCGTGCACAGCCAAACATATCATTGTTACTGACAGAGCTTATTTTTAGAGTCTGATGATTAAATAACCACTGTAAGAATCAGATTGGTTCTGAAGATAAGTTACACATTTCTGCCTCTTTCGACCCATTTATGATAAATCTCTTCTATTTATTTTAAAGAAGGGAGAGCTATATTGGATTCAGAGTCTGGTCCCTGGCTCACTATTCTTCTGCTACATAGTATTATAATTAACTCAAGGAATCTAAAACAAAAATTTAAAAAGGTATCTTCTTTCTCTTTCAGCCTTCATTTGCCTCCTCCCAAACTGGAGAGAAACTTCTAAGAAATCACAGTTTATTGTTACTGGTTCCCATTATAACAGACAAAGCTGAACTAAACTTAAATCCTGTTTACTAAATTAGCCCGCAGTCCCCTGGGGATTCTTTCCATGGGGCTCCAGCCCATCCCTGCTTTATGGCAGCTATACTTTTTCACCGTGTACAACATGACTCTCCTGACAGTATACTTGCTTTTTCATTTACTAGTTTCCTTATCTAACTTTATCGCAGCCCGTGTGCAATTTTTCACACTTCCTTTGACTGCTCTTACCGTCACTTTTGTCAATGTCCCCAATTTACAGTCACACATCCTCCTCAGCAGGACTGGCTGCTAGGATGATGCTGATGATGTTTGCATTCCTATAAAGATTTGCCCATGCTTCCATTAAAAGCTGCAGTTTGAAATGTCACAATTTACAGTGGTTTTGTTCTGTTATTAGCACAACTGGGGTTTGTTGGATTACCAAAGAAGGACAGCTGCCAAATAAAATGTTTGGCACACAAACCTGTGAGTGATGGATCCAGTACGGAGCAAAAATTTGGAGCACACAAACCTATAGCATATCCTTTTTAATATATAGGGCACAGAGTGTGTATACATAGTTTGTTCAGTAGCGACAACGCTGCTGTTGCTGTTAGGTGTTGAGTGAAAAGCTCCCTATGGAGCAGGTATCTGTAGCGTTTTAGCTCAGCCAAAGCTCAGATTATGTTTTTGAAGTTAATTTCCTGATTGCCCCCAGTGATCAGATTTTTGCTTGCATCCTGGAGCAGTCTTGGGGTACACAAGCTACTTCACATCTGGATGAAGCTAAATGGGAAGATGCGGTCCAGAAGCATAACCTAACAAACACAAGCCTACCACCAGTGGGCATCATCTCGTGAGAGCAGAGCGGAGCTCAGCCACCATGAATGCCTGGCAGCTGCTTGAGTGAGGCTGTCACCTGTTTTGGTAGATGGGTCTACAGCACCTTCTGCTAATGCAGGAAGAGCCTCATGCCCAGACGTGTCTAAAGACACCATAACTGAAGAGGGGGTAGCCTCTCAGCGCTAAAATGTATATGCTCTCAGGCTTGTATTATTTTCACCTGATTATGGGGCAAGATGCTCATCACAGAAACAGTACGAGAATATGGTTTTTTACATACAAAATGAACTGTTTGACCTAGGCAGTAAAGGGTTATTTCTATTTACTATAGGTGCAAATTAAGCAACCTCACAATGTTCCCTCTAGAACAAATTACTCTGTGATAGCATGGGTCAAGGCCAGTTAACGATAGTGAGCCTCTCTATTTCTATTGATTTACAATTTTTAGACTATTAAGTGGATATAAACTTGATGCTGTAGGATTTCACTCCTATTTCGAATTACATTTCACATTTGCTTCTTCGGGAAATGTGTGCTTGTATAGCACCTTGCGCAGTAGACATCCTGTTAGGGCATGTCCACACAGATATTAAGCATCTCTATCGGCATCCCAAGGTGGGTGAATAAAAGCAAGGACTGGAATCGAAACTGTGGAGCCACGCTAGTGCTCCCTTGACACAACGTGCTAGCCTGGGCTGTGTTCTGCAATGATTCATTGATACCTCCTTTGGACTGAGCTGGCTGTGTCTGCCTGTACACATCCAAGCAGGTGTGTCCTTACAAACCTCTGAGGACTTATGCAGGTAAACATTGTATACTTCATATTTCTCAGAGTTCTGAAAAACTAGATTTTCAGGAAAGCGCAAAGCTGGCAAAGTGAAGGTGATTCTAATTCAAGCAATCGTGGCTTATTTGAATGGACATACAATAGTGAATTTCTCCAGTATGTTTGTATTCCTCAGGGTTGCTCCTTGGTGAAATGCATAACTCTCACCCTGGGGAAAAAAGGAAATACCACTTACTCAGCTCCTGGCGCCTATGACCAGATCTTTTCTTTTTCCTTTTCTTTTTAGGAAAAGAAAGAAGGACTACTGGTAGGCTTATTGTGGCTGTAAAGTGCATTTTGAAAAGATACTGCATCGCTGCAGTGGTTGCTCTCCTTTGGGAGTAGGCACATAATCTATTCTCATGATTTCAGGAGTCGTTCAGTGTAAGTTCTTCCTTCCTGTTATTATTGCTGCCACCTCCCCCCCCTCCAAAAAAACCCCCCAAATCCAAGAGCTCTTCCTGACATGGCGCTCAGTATATTTATGTGTTTAAAGAATTGCTCTTCTTTTTTAATCAGAAATGAATTCTCAGCAATTCTGCAGTTGCCAGAATTCCTGCATGGGAAGTAAAAGCAATGTAACAAATAAATATTAATATTGCTGTATACACTGCTAGGGCTGGACAACCAGGAAAGACTTCTGGTACATTTTCAAGCACCTAGTTGGATATGTATCATTATAGCTGGATATGGATCATTACAAATATCTTTATTCCTTTGCAGCAACACATACCTCGAAAAACTCACTTTACCAGTAGAGTCTTGTTTTGCGTCTATTGATGTACTGAGAACCGAAAACTAGCAGACAGAAATATCTAGAAGTGCTTGACATTGGCCTAACCCTACTCCAGTGAAGTCTGAGTTTTTACCATCAAGAAGATGTGGTGCAAGCAAGACAAATCACAGCGCTTCTGTAAATCCCACACTGAAAATACAAGTATTTGGTTACACTGTGCCTAGCAGAGTAGCTCCCTGGTTTATAATAAAACAAAGAATAACACCTGTTTTAAAGAAAAAGCTGAAAACAGTTGCTGCTGCAAGCAGAAGCCCATTTCATAGGGATGAGATACATAGCACAAATGGGAACAGAAGAGGGTGACAGCAATGTGGACACAAATAACTAGACCCCTGTTTTTTGCAGTACTAAAATTAGATGACAAGCGTAAGATGCCAAGGGTACGCCCTTTGCTCTCTCGATTTCATAGATAGCTTTCATCTTTTTGAATAAGACAACAGACTCAGCCCTTTGTGGTTGCTCATGCCTGCCTCTGACTTGTACACACACATAACTGCTGAACTTAAAGAAAACCATAATTTTTATTCTTTGTGCGATAAGCCATGTCTCTATTTAAAACCCCACAGGACCATTTAGATCACTTCATGTTTTACTTCCAGATCTGAACTCAGCCCCAGGGAGGCATCCTAGCCTTTCCAGACAAGACCAGCATGTCCCTGTGTCTTTTTTATATGGATGCTCATCTCACTGTTGCATAAAATATGTATTAGAGCATTATCTGTGGACAAATATAGCTAGCAAGATTCTAACTTTTCTTTCCCATAAAGTGACCAAAAACCTTCTACAGAATAGGCCAATTGAGAGAGCCCCAGAAAATAGGGTGTTGAATAAAACGTGGGAGGTGGATTTCAAAGGAAACTTTGTCTAGTGAGGGGGACAGCCTACTTTCAAAAAAGTTAACTTTATGTAGGATGGAAGGCCTGATGGTATAATTTACATATGGAAAATTACCCTTTCCTTTATATCGGTGCCTACACAGGAGTTGATACCTATCTATAGCTGTATCTCCAGAGGCTAACATCATAGGCTTTCTATATGAGAGAAGTTAAGCTTTGCTCTCTACAAGAAAGTGTCCTCCAGAGGAAGAGGGAGGAGTGCTATAAAAAGCACATTTGGGTGACCTCGGAGTGCCATGTCAAAAAAATACAATGCCACAGCAGGGTTTTCCAGGAGAGAGCTCACCTCTGCAGGGCAGTTAGGGAAATGGGATGGCTTTTTTGGGACATCAGAAGATGCTGCTCCTCTCAGGGCATCCTTTTCTGACAAAGAGAAGAGAGATAGCAGAAGTGAAAGCACAGATGCACGCTCCAAGCTGTGAAATTTCTGCTACTGTTGTTTAACCTTGGAATTTTCCTCTCAGGACCAAAATTTCCCATGAGGAAAAAGTAATTGCCCTCCGTTCTCTTAGCTGTTTCTTTCCTTTCCCCTCAACAAAACAGCACCTTGTTTAACTGCAATGAAAATTTGGATTTGACTGTTAATACTGAGGGGAATGAAGACTAGCTCACAGCTCAGGCTCTGCCTTTGGGGATGTAGTGGCCAACAGATGGAACTGAGAAGAGAAAATGTGATGCAGATACAGAAAATAGCAAGAGGGATACAGGCGGAAGATTATCCTCTCCAGTTTACCCTTTTCATTTGCATGGATACATGCGGCTACTCAGTGAAATAGGAAAGCACCAAATTTGAAACAGATGAAAGAAAATGTTGTTTGATACAAAGCATAATTAACTTGCTACAAGGTGATACTGAGAACTGAGAGTTCAGTGGGATTCAAGAAAAGATGAGACACTTACAGGGAGAATGAGAACAGCTACGATTACATTAGATAAGACTAAATGCAGAATTCATGCATGTTAGTAAAAGGTGAGGGTAAGAAGCTGGGAAAGAGCTTTCTAGAAGGATATCTTTCCATAACTCTCCGTTACAGGGTTTCTAATTTCTTCCTTTCAACCCTCTAACACTGGATACTGTCCGACATTGAAAACTGGAATGAAAAAGCTCCAGAGGATGCTTATATTGTGATTCCTCTGATTTATGTAACATTTTCTGGGAAGTGCCTGTTCTATAAAAATAAACAGTCTCACTATGGAGCTAAAACTGCATATCAGTATTTACCTGGGTAAAATTAACCTTCTGTTTCTAAGCTGCTGACAACAGTGAGTTTCATACATGAACTGGGGACAGTATGCAGCCTCATGTCTGTAACATGTTACCTCACTCTCCCACCAAAAAATTCAAAGAGCAATAGCACCCATTTAAACCTTGTATTCATTTACACTGACGATTACAAAACACCTCTAGCTCACAGAGAGTAGGGAGAGCTCTCTAATAAATACATGAACTACCTTTAATTTAACATCTGTGTCTCCAAGTGGCATTCTAATACTGGGCTTGTGATCTGTGGACAGTAATCTCGTAACTGCTCACTGGACTAGGCGTAAAGTGTGTCTGGCAATTTCACCATTTGGTGGATAAATACTTGTGGCTGGGCAAAAATAACACAACAGATTCCAACTCCAAGGGGAAGCCCATTTGCTGTGATTTATATGCTTACTGCAGTGGATAAACACTAACGCTATCATGATTGCCTGTTGTAAAGATCCTGTCATCTGTAGCAACCTGTCTTTTCCATTGGGGCCAACTGTTCCATCTGATGATAAGCAATAAAGCTCTGAAAGGTGACTGTAAAAGTAACAGACTGTCAGTAGCTGTCAGAGTTGTCATTGTTTTGTCACTGCCAGATATTTGAATTTTTAAGACTTACAAAGCCAGGAAACTTGCTGCCTTTCTTACAATTTGGTCATTTTTTTTCTTATCCTGGAAGAAATACTGAACATTTTTGAGTCTTAACTTAATACAAAGGCATCCCTACTGAGAGAAAAATTAATAAATTCCTTATTCCCCATTAGCTGCAAATGCATTCTTATACTGTCTTGGTAGTTTTATAAGCACATTCATGTGACTTGCTAGATGTCTGAGTTCACACTGCAGTGTTCTTTCAAGTTTGGAGCACAACACAATATGCCAGGATGAGAGAAGTGTATTTGAGAATTTCATGACAGCTTTTGCAATAAATCCTGCATTCCATAATCTCTTAAGCATGTTGCACGCTGGAAAGTACTTGAGTTTAACCAGAAAACGTGCATAAACACAGTTCCACATACTTAAGATTATCATCAACCTGCCAATTCGCTCTTATCTAAGATTTTTTCATTCAATTTCCTTTTCTTTATCCTCCTTGTGTACTAGCGCTTGAGCTCACGATGACAGGAGATAGCAAGACTGCAGTAAAGAGCTATTGTAGCAGAACTCCAATCACTGAATCTCATAAAAATGATCACCTTTACAAGGCAAGCCTGCAGGCTTCAGAAGCAGCCTCCAGCTCCAATTTTTAGGGCTGTGAGGGCAGGGGAAAGGAGCACAGATTGAAAAATGGTGACAGGCAAGAATTTGGAGGACTATAACCTACCTTAATATGTCAGCAAAAGACTACAGCCAAACAGTGCAGTACTGCTTCAGAAGGACTGCCACTCCTGTTACTATATATGGTCCATACATATAAGCTGTATCACCATATGCAGGTATCACTGTACAAATATATCATCTGCCTTCCTAATGTCTCCATGTCCTTTTTGCATATTGCAGCAGTCTGAGTCACTCAGAAAACAACACACATGTCCGAGCTCCTTTTCCACCACTTTAGGTAGTAGAGGACATCATCTCCCTCAATTGCTCTCTGCTGGTTTTGCGAGGGTTTTTTTTCTTCCTTCTAATTCAAACATAGATGTTTATGAAGCTACCTGTGAATATTCTGCATTGTGAAGGCCTTTTACAGTAAGATTAAAAAATCTCTCTTTGATTTTGTGCTTTGATTATCATCCACAACATAACAGTGGCGTAAATTTTGAGATGCGTGGAGGATGCTGATCACACTTTTTGAATAACAAACATGAGTGTGCTTCTGAACTTCCTATGCTCCTTGATTTCTTGAAACATGTTTCCTTGTAATGAAAAGAAAGCTGAGCTACACTGATGGGCCTGATATTCCAGGAATTGCTATCAAAACTTTTCCCTTTGATGTCTGTCTACATCCTGAGCGCACTGCCTCCCAGGCTCGAGGGGAAGGAAAGTTATTGTTGGCATAATGCCGTGTGGCTTGAATGGAACTAGCATAACATCTTAATCTGCTCTTGCCCCACAAGGAACACAAATCTCCCCAGATCTAATCTTTTGCAAAAGCACACGTTTCATGGCAAGAGCAGCAGCACTTTGATTTCGATTCTACATCTTCACAAAGTGTAGAATGGGGGAAACCTGTATTCTGCCTACCATCTCAGACATAATCTAGTTTGTGGGTAACAGACGCATCTGAATTCTTAAGCCAAAGAATTTAAGTCCCTTTTTTAGCAGGATTTTCTACAGAAACAAGGTTTGCAAAATCATGCTATCTGCTCATCTATCTCAGTCCTGTTAGCACCAATAATTAAACCACTGGCCACCTTTAGACAAGTTTGACAAACGAGACAGGTCTCAAAGTCATGCAATTCCTACAAATTTTGTGACAACCAGTTTGAGGAATGTAGTAAACGGCCTCACCAAAGGAAAACCTCAAGTTACCTGCAGGTTTGGTCTGCTGGCTATGTGTCTCTTGGAAACAACACTACTGCCTCTTGCTGCTTGTCATTTGGGGATAGGCAAGACTTTGGAGAAAGAGGAGAACCACAGGTGCTGCTGGAGGGAGGAGTTCAAGAGGGAACAAGAAAGGCAGCTGAGGTTACAGTAGCTGTGGGATGGGGAGAAGCAGAAGACAAGTCTGGGCTTCATTAGGTCAGCTATTCAGCACATAGTTTGTTTCTTGGGCCCTTCTACCTTCCTTCCTTCCTTCCTTC